>CAJHNH020000857.1:130000-180000 GCA_905116865.2 Candidula unifasciata | reverse complement strand
TACTTTGGGTAGATTTTCAACTCCAAATTTTGGCCAGGCACGCCGTTAGACACCTCTCTTTTAGTTCCAACTGCCAAGGGATTTTTTTACGTGCGCAACAATACACACGGGCATCCGATCTTACTACACAGAGACCAGGGAAAATTTACTTTCTGCTTTGTAATTGTTGGCTTTACTGGTTTGTGTTCGTTAACTTATCACTTTGTAATTGTTGGCTTTACTGGTTTGTGTTCGTTAACTTATCACTTTGTAATTCTTGGTTTTACTGGTTTGTGATCGTTAACTTATCACTTTGTAACTGTTGGCTTTACTGGTTTGTAATCGTTAACTTATCACTTTGTAATTGTTGGCTTAACTGGTTTGTAATCGTTCACTTATCACTTTGTAATTGTCGGTTAACTAGTTTGTAATCGTTAACATCACTAGTTTGTAATCGTTAACATCACTTTGTAATTGTCGGCTTAACTGGTTTGTAATCGTTAACCTATCATTTTGCAATTGCTGAAATTACTTGATTGTGATTGTTAACTTATCACTTTGTAACTGTTGGCTTTACTAGTTTATAATCGTCAATTTTTTTAATGTATAATTGTTGATCTATTACTGTTAACTAAGTGATAACTGAGTGCCAGAAAATTTCACAGAATATGCCAAACTGCACAAAAAAAAAAAAAAAAAAAAAACACACACACACTAGGAAAACCATACGTATTAAGGAAGTCACAGACTCCCCCCCCCTTCTTCTCCTTCTTCTCTTCTTCTTCTTCTTCTTCTTCTTCTTCTTCTTCTTCTTCTTCTCTTCTCCTTCTCCTTCTCCTTCTTCTTCTTCTTCTTCTTCTTCTTCTTCTTCTTCTTCTTCTTCTTCTTCTTCTTCTTCTTCTTCTTCTTCTTCTTATTTTACTTCTTTTGTTCTCTACTTCTTTTGGGCATTAACTTACCATTATTTCATATCTGCTGACACATTTGTAATTATCCAATGACCACATTGAGGTGGCTAATTCACTACTTTGTGATTGTTGACTGCCGATATGATGGTCTTGAGTTCGAATCCGCTTTGAAGCAGATTTTGTTTTCAAACTTGACCTTGACTTCTAAGTAAATTCAGCGTTAAAAAATGTGCCAGGCAGTGTCATGGGAAGTTAAGGTGGCCAGCGTGGCAATAACTGCATCACGCACCTGTGCCAACTGGCATATCCAAATATGAGTTGTACATCAAGTGACCAGTACACTATCGAACTGAAAGGGGTCTCATGTACTTTGTTTACTGAACTGTTGACTTACCACTTTGGTAGCCAATGACGAAGCCAGTCAAAATGCCATTTGGTCTTTCTGGAGGCAGCCAGCGAAGTGTGACACTCTCGTGTGTCACAGAATCTGCATAAAGACCCTGCACAGCGGTAGGAGCTGCGGAGGATAGAACAAAAGTAGAACTGTAATACAGTTTTAGAACAACTCAGTTTACAAAGAGTGCTTGCTGATAAAGGAAATAACGAACCTTCTGTAAAGTGAGTTTTCTTTTGATAGGATATATGTTTATTGGAAAAAAAAAAATAGTAGCAGAAGGCTTGGTACCAGGAAGAAGGGACAGAGGCCGACCAACACAAAGATAAGCACATGATATAAGTGACTCCTTGAGTATGAAATTACATGAGGTGGGAGAGCTGGCGAGAGACCGAGTTTCTTTCGTGATGAGAGCGATGTTCTGCAAAGGACCTGCTACACGATGAATGTTTATCCCGAGGAGCGGTTGGCCAAACGGTTGAGAACTTGGGGCTCTAATGTAGAAGAACAGGGCTCGAAACTTTAGCCAGGTTGTGGAAAAAAAAAAAAAATCCGAACCTGCACAGTGGTGGCGACAGCACTAGCCACGCGACCCTGAATCCTCAGGCTCAACGATCCCCACCTTTGCCTACACACCTCAAGTGGTAAATCACGACCGGCTCTAACTGACGGGCCCTGCTGCTGACGTCACCGGGTCGGGCTAATATGCGGTAACGCAGCGGGTCTCAAACAAGAAATAAGCTATTTTCGACAGTGGCCAGGGGAGATAACTTAAATTTTAACTTTTATGGGCTATCCTCTGAATAACGGTCCCAAATTATCGAGGCCGAAAATATACCCTAACAGGGCCTCAGTCACATGTCAATTGCGGACTTCCAGGGACTATACCGCCACCGCCGAATTGCGAACTTCTAGGGACTATACCGCCACCGCCGAATTGCGAACTTCCAGGGACTATACCGCCACCACCGAATTGCGAACTTCCGGGGACTTTACTGCCACCGCCGAGAGTATCTCTCAAGCCGCTACGTGGATTGGGGCTCAACTAGATGGCTGAGACTCACGAGCAAACAAAATGAAGGAAACTGCAGGAGATGCGATAGCTGCTGCTGGCGTCCCAAGCTCAGTCACAGGTTCAGTCCCAGGCTTAGTCCCAGGCTCAGTCCCAGGCTCAGTCCCTGTTTCAGTTCAAGGTTCAGTCCCAGTTTCAGTCCAAGGTTCAGTCCCAGTTTCAGTCCAAGGTTCAGTCCCAGTTTCAGTCCCAGGTTCAGTCCCAGTTTCAGTCCCAGGTTCAGTCCAAGGTTCAGTCCCAGTTCCAGTCCCAAGTTCAGTCCCAGTTCCAGTCACAGGTTCAGTCCCAGGTTCAGTCACAGGTTCAGTCCCAGGTTCAGTCCCAGGTTCAGTCACAGTTTCAGTCCCAGGCTCAGTCCCAGGTTTAGTCCTAGGCTCAGTTCCAGGTTTAGTTCCAGTTTCAGTTACAGGTTCAGTCACAGGTTGAGTCACAGGTTCAGTCACAGGTTCAGTCATAGGTTCACTCCTGGTTCAGTCCCAGTTTTAGTCTATGTCTGTCTTCTCGGCTTTGAAAGTCACAATCTGTTATATGCTAACTTTGGCATCTGTTTAAAAACAAATGTCTGGTCGATGTCTCAGTGAAGAGTTCTGTCACAGGAATGGTGCATATTATTATGTAGTGTCTAAACAAGATAACCTAAAAACATTACTTACAGTTCTACTGAAGTCTAGTAGTAGCTGCAATAGACGTAGTAGTTCGAGGATGCTTCAAATGAAAACCGGAAAAGCTTGATAGAAATTACAATAACCAAGCCATTGTCTTGTAACCTGTCAATATTGTGCTTGACACTCTTGGCATCCTGACAACATACTGATTGGTTACAAGACAATAAGTGGCATGGCTTTCGCAATTTCTATCACACTTTTAAGATTGTTATTTGAAGAAGTAGGGACAGTGAGAGGAGGAGGAGATAAAAAGAAGACGAAGATGATGATGATGATAAAGAACGACAATAACAACAAGAACCAGAAGAACAAGAGAATACTTACTTCCTTCTGGAGTGAAAACATCAATTGTTTCTCCCGGAGGTCCCTGGTAATGAGTGTTGATCACTACCACTTGCACTTTAATAACGGAATATGCCGGAAGGTCAGATATAGAACCTCTGACCTCTTGTCCCACTTCTACTGGAGAACCCGTCAAGGGAATATAAACATCATTCTTGACCTTGTTTTCGGAATCCCACTTCCAGTAGAGAATCTATAGGAGAAAATAACAGAGGATCCCATAACAGGGAATTTGTTAGAGAAAATAACATGGAATCTCACTTATAACGGAGAATTTGTTAGATAAATAACACTGGATCCCACTTATAAGAGAAATTTTGAAAGAAAAAACATAATGGAATATCAATTTTGGTTGATAATCTGATCCTTTTCGTATTGTTCACTCCATCTAGTCAACATGAGATTTCGTGGTAAGTTCACTGGAAAGTCGCACAGTATAGGGGTGTTAGGGTGTGAAATAAAATGTACACCGACTAACACTAACCCTAACCCTAACCCCCCTTTAATATTAGACTCTCCCGGAAACTCCCCACGAAATCTCAGAGTCCGCGAGATGGTTTCAACAAATAAAAAAGTATCGATAATCTGCAAGAAAAAACTACATGTCAGCAAATAAATTAATAAAAAGGATCCTTTTTTCCCGAGGGCACATCGGGCACATGAAAACAGATTCCTATTTTTGTAGTGGTCAGGTCTTGGTCAGATACGACTGAGCTATTTTATAACCATAGTAAAGTAAAAGTAAAGGACCCTTTTCCACGCCTTTCAGGCGTATTGGGCTAGACCTATATTCTATAGACATAACAGCACTTGATTGGTGCTGTGGTCAGCATCACACCAGCTGTCCTTTCTTCCCAGGACTGTACTTGGTACCCACTCAAGGCTGGGTCGACTTGGGAGCCAAGGTCATTTTTGAAAAGAGTCCGGCCCCCGTCAAGAACCGAACCCACGACCTTCCGATCCGCAGATGAGCGTCACGCCGCTAGACCACGATGGCTCCCTAACCATAGTCGGTACCATCTGTTTTCTCCCTAACCATAGTCGATACCATCTGTTTTCTCCCTAACCATAGTCGGTACCATCTGTTTTCTCCCTAACCATAGTCGATACCATCTGTTTTCTCCCTAACCATAGTCGGTACCATCTGTTTTCTCCCTAACCATAGTCGATACCATCTGTTTTCTCCCTAACCATAGTCGGTACCATCTGTTTTCTAACGCCAAGTTTCACGTGGTGTCTACCAATCTTAACATCCCACACTGTGAAAACGGATTCGTGCGAAAGAATCCTTTAGAGAAAGATACTAGCCTTATCCTAAGAAGAGGTAATGTAACCCGAAATCGTCATCTTATGGCAGGGCAGACCAAACCCTTTGTCTTGTCTGCAGCTTCTGCGGCGTGCCTTGTTTCAAAATGTATTAGTGTATAGACAACCATTGATGTATTTGGATTTCAACCCACTACCTTCAGATCTTCAGGCAAGCATTTAGCCGCTACATCACGGCGGCTTCCTTTACTTTACTAATGTTTCTAAATCCTCCTTGACAAAGTGCCAGGGTAGCTCCAGCCCAAAGGACCAACTCCGTAGCTTTTGCAAGTAAAGTAACAGTTGAAATACAGAGCCTCTGCCAAGTCAGTGGCGCATCAGGCATACGTGATACTATAAGTACATTTTTGTAGAGCAAATGAGTGTTGTGATCAATATCAGGCCGGCCGCTTTGGCAAAGATTCTTACAAAAAATTATTTGTGCAAACACCCTATCCCCCACGCGCAAACACATACAGACAGACAGACAGACAGACCGTCAAACAGACAAACAGACAGACAGACAGACAGACAGACAGACAGACAGACGGACGGACGGACGGACGGACGGACGGACGGACGGACGGACGGACGGACGGGCGGGCGGGCGGGCGAACGGGCGGACGGACGGACGGACGGACGGACCGACCGACCGACCGACCGACCGACCGACCGACCGACCGACCGACCGACCGACCGACCGACCGACCGACCGACCGACCGACCGACCGACCGACCGACCGACCGACCGACAGAGATAGATAGATAGATAGATAGATAGATAGATAGATATAGATAGATAGATAGATAGATAGATAGATAGATAGATAGATAGATAGATAGATAGATAGATAGATAGATAGATAGATGGATGGATGGATGGATAGATAGATAGATAGATAGATAGATAGATAGATAGATAGATAGATAGATAGATAGATAGATAGATAGATAGATAGATAGATAGATAGATAGATAGATAGATAGATAGATAGATAGATAGATAGATAGATAGATAGATAGATAGATAGATAGATAGATAGATAGATAGATAGATAGATAGATAGATAGATAGATAGATAGATAGATAGATAGATAGATAGATAGATAGAGACAGACACATGGAGAGGGAATTCGATACTTGGAGGATCGATTTTACCGCACTAAAGAATTCACAAGCCGCCCTGGGAATCACCAGATGGCGTGACAGAAACCTGAGAAACCAGTCATGATTAACGGCGAATAAAGGCACTCCTTTACGACCCGGAAGTTAAAACTACTTGAGAATACGAGGTCACTATCACCTAATCTTGGAAGAAATTAACAGACAAAAGGAAATGATACGCCGCATCGGAAGAAAACATTCACATTCTTAGGAACACTGTGAGCACCTGACAACTGGAGAATGTCTTGTTAGTTGTGTATCTTTTGCAGGTCGTTGCAGAACCGAACCCAGAATGCTTTTTTTAAAAAAGTTTGCAACTGCCACAAAACAGTCAGATCTCGATACCACTGTCAAAATCAACGAAAAGCGGTGTGCTGCCAGATTGTCTGCATCTGGAACCGAAACCGGGACCTGGGCATTACGAAGCTCGTTCCCAAAGCCTAAGGGTGAATAATTTGAGTAAAAAAAAAGTAGAGGAAAGAAGAGGCAGAGAGAGACCAAGAGAGAAGATTTTCAAGTAGGATTCACTTCGTAGAATGAAAGAATACCATATATAAAATATTGTCTATGCACGTGACAGAAAAAAAAAAAAAAAAAGCTCTGCACCGCGTGCAAGCGGGGAATAAATGATACCGGAATTGAGGCAGATTCGTTGGAACAAAATACCATGGATTGCGTTGCGTGGAAGAGGGATATCAGAAAGGGAATGGGAATACAGGAAAACATGACCTGCAGGGAGGCTGAGAGCTGAGCGCCAGAGAAGAAAGATACCAAACACATCTAATGGCAACGGCGATCTTGAAAACACTGGCTCTAATTGTGGTATAACTTTCTTAACAAATACGGGTCTTACTAGTCACACTAGCCACCGCCATGGCATGTGATTCCTATGCTTCGCCATAGCACATTATCGTCTAGAACAGTGACTCTCAACATTCCCAATATCGCGACCCTTAAATACAGTCCCGTCATGTTGTGGCGACCCCCAAACAGTTATTTTCCTTCATAACTTCAACGAATGTGTGTTCTCCAATGGTCTTAGGCAACCCATGTGAAAGGGTCGTTCGACCCCCCCCCCCACACCCCCCCAACAAAAAACAGTCGCGACCGGCAGGTTGAGAACCGCTGATCTAGAATGACGGAAAGGTGCCAACAGAACTCGCAAAGTACTGCAGGCTACACTCCGTTGGTGCAGCCGTTACAAATGCCCTAGTCACAACTTCTTTAGAAGGTGAACGAGGTATCTTGGATTTGCCGTGTTGGTCTGCCATCCACATTGTGATTGTCTTTAAACTGTGAAGGTGCTAAACCTCCAGTTAGTGTCTGGAGAGAACAAACCGATTGCTATTGTTTTGTCCTGTGTACCGCTCACGTGTTAACAGAGCTCTTACAACAAGTAAAGAGACGCAGTCAATCCTGGAAGGTATGTTATTTAAAAAAAAAAAAAACAACGACATGTGGCTATAGGTAGGTCTAGATTTGGCATCGGTGATCTGGTCACCCACTGGCTCGCCGGTAGACGACTTCGTTGCCAATCGGGACAATATTTGGGTCTGTCTCCTTTGATCGCATCAACACTGTAGGAGTCCTTTTTAGGGCTCTTGGTGGCCTGCAATGCTAAGCCATTTTATATGGCACACATAATCTAGTCACAATTATAACCTAAAGCTCCCGCTTCAGGGATGCTAGTTGAACGTGACGATTCCCCCCCCCCCCCACCCCCCCCCCCAGCAAAGCCCCGACCTAGCAAGTACTGGACTTGGGATTGTCCACCTTTTTGTTAAAAACTGTAGCAGCAAAAGCAAACGTGCGAGTTCTCTGGTGAGGAAAAGTCACCGGTATTGGAAGTGACACACATAAAGAAGACTGAATAATATTATTAAACGCCCTTGTATTAGAAACACTATGTGTGTGTATATATAGGGGGGGGGGGGGGGGGGGGTCCTCACACTTACGAAGAAGAGAATTTGATTGACGTAAACAAGACGGGTATAGCTAATAAACGCTCGACTGCGAATCAGAAAGTCGTGAGGTCTTTGTCGGAGCCGGACGTTTTTCAGATATGACGTCGGCTGTCAGGTCGACCCAGCCGTATGTGTAATCATAGGAAGTAAAGGCGACCGGCGTGATGTTGACCACATCACCCACAGACTGATGATAAAAAATAGGTCTAGCCCTATAGTCGGCGTCTGTGGCTAGGGCGTTGCGAACGTGCTTCGTAATGACGGAGTGCTGGGTTCGATCCCAGCTGCGGCCTTTGCGTTGGTTTCGACAGTGGTATCGTGAAGCCGACCGTCCAGTAGCAATGGCAAACTATTGGGCTAGCCCTATATGTCCAGTACGATTGATAGCGTGCAAATGGGTCCTTTACTTTTACTTTAAATAAGACGGGGCTGTCTTGTAAAAGCTTTTCATGACAGTGTAGGAAAGGAAAATATGGCGCCGTCTGATTAAAAGCCTATACTCTTTGATGGATACAGAAGACAACAGGAAAGAGGAGGAGGAGAAAAAGAAGAAGAAGAGGAAGAAGAAGAAGAAGAAGAAGAAGAAGAAGACCAAGAAGAAGAAGAAAAAGAAGAAGATGAAGAAGAAGAAGAAGAAGAAGAAGAAGAAGAAGAAGAAGAAGAAGAAGAAGAAGAAGAAGAAGAAAAAGAAGAAGAAAAAGCAGAAGAGGAAGAAAAAGAAGAAGAAAAAGAAAAAGAAGAAGAAGAAGCAGAAGCAGAAGAAGAAGAAGAAGAAGAAGAAGAAGAAGAAGAAGCAGAAGCAGAAGCAGAAGCAGAAGAATAAGAATAAGAAGAAGAAGAAGAAGCAGAAGCAGAAGAAAAAGAAGAAGAAGAAGAAGAAGAAGAAGAAGAAGAAGAAGAAGAAGAAGAAGAAGAAGAAGAAGAAGAAGAAGAAGAAGAAGAAGAAGAAGAAGAAGAAAAAGAAAAAAAGAAGACAAACGAAAATAATAATAATAATAAAAAGAAGGAGAAGTTAGACTTCCGGTTTAGAAATGGCAGCGTGAAGACGTGTTTGCGGCGACACACGATTTTATTCAAAAATTTTCACTTATTCAGTGTTTTACTCTTGATAACAGAGTGCGATTATTACTAATTCATTGACGATGGATATTCTCTTGTTCGTGGATACAAGCATTATGTGGTTTAGGGGTGTTATAACGGAATTATTTCCACACAATAGCCACGGCGGCGGCCGTGTCCTAATTCCGATAATGTAACCGCGTAGGAGCCACGCTCCCATTATAAACATGGGAGTCCACGGGTAAGACCCCAGTCTACTCTAGCAAAACAAGGTGCTGAAGTCGGAGGCAACCAGCCAGGAGGCGCACCACAGCAATCAGGATGCCACGCACAAACGCAACAGGGAATATTTCTATATCTGCAAATAAGTTTGATTTCCACCATATGACCCACTCACGTACACGTGGTTCGATTTACCGGCCTACGACAAGAAGAAAGAGTCCAGCTTCAAATACTCGAAGCCTCCCCCTAATGCCCCGTAGAACCAGAAAAGCAGAAAATACAGCTAGCCTTAAAATAATGCACTGGAACGCGGAGGGAGTAAATACTAAGAAATTAGAATTAGAAAACGTCTTGAACGAAGAGAATATACATGTATGCTGCCTACAAGAGACGTATCTCAAACAAGATATGACCTTTAAGATCAGAGGCTACCAGTGTTTTCGATCTGACCGCAAAGACAGGAGAAAAGGTGGAATTCTTACCCTGGTAAAAAATAACATCCTTGCGGGCCGGATCGAAACATACATGGAAGGTGCTGAGCATCAAACTCTTGAGCTCAAGTTAGAAAATACAGATTTACATCTGACCAACTATTACTGTCCGAGCGACCGCCCTCAGGCACTGGATACAGTACTAATAAATGGAAAAATGATCATTTGTGGGGATTTTAATAGCCATTCCCAAAGTTGGGGCTACGATCATATGGACCAGAGAGGAGAGAAACTAGAGGACTGGCAGGATGAGAATAGGTTCATCCTCGTTAACAAGCCGAACGACCCACCAACCTTCTACTCTAGAGCATGGCATACCACCTCGACACCAGACCTAGCCTTTCACTCAGCAGACATGGAACTGAATGTTACCAGAACTGTTGGGAAGCAACTAGGAGGCAGTGACCACCGGCCAGTCTTTCTAACTATCGAAAGCCAGTCTGTAAGAGAGAGCAGCACACTGCCAAGGTGGAATTTTAAGAAGGCAGACTGGAAGTTATATCAGCTTCGCACAAATGTTCTGCTGGAAAATCTGAACACAGATAACGACGTGGAAAAAGTAGTCCAAGAGTTGAGCAAACACATGCTGCAGGCAGCCCTAGAAGCAGTTCCAAGAGGTGCGCGTAAACAATACAAACCGTACTGGAATTGCGATCTGGAGCAACTGCACAACAATATGGAAACAGAAAGAAAACAAGCTGAGACCAGACCTTGTCAAGAGCAGTTTAACAACTACCAACATTCAAAGGCCAAATTTCAAAGAGCCAAACTGCAGGCTAGACGGAGAAGCTGGCAGGAAAAGACAAAGTCTCTAAACTTTGAAAGAGACACAAGGAAGTTGTGGAGGTTAATTAAGCAAATTAATGATGAGAATACAGGAAGAAATGGTAATATTGCACTATGCAAAGAGGGAGCCATCCTAACAAGAAAACAGGCAGCTGACCACTTTGCAGATTCCTTTGCAGAAGACAGCAACATTAATGTCAGCCCAGAGAAACAGCGAGAGGTTCAAGAAAACAAACAACATACAAGACAAAAAGATATAATTCCTGAGGCACTGGTGGCAGCATTTACATCCAGCGAGTTAGAATTAGCAATATCAAAGCTGAGAATGGGAAAATCACCTGGAACTGATGGAATCACCAACGAAATGATCAAGAACCTTGGAACAACTGCCAAAATAAAGCTGCTACAGATCTTTAATCATTGTTGGACAAGTGGCAAAGTTCCTCAAATATGGAGAGAAGCAATCACAATACCTCTGCTTAAACCAGGAAAGGACAGTTCTGATGCCTCCAGCTATAGACCGATCAGTCTTACCAGCTGCCTCTGTAAAACAATGGAACGTATTGTCAACCTTAGACTCCAATGGTACTTGGAAAGTGAAAACATTTTCACGCCGCAGCATGCAGGATTTAGACAGTGCTACTCCACAGAAGACCAGACAACTTACCTTTCACAAGAAATTGAGGATGCCTTCCAGGAAAAGAAGCTAGTGCTAACGGCATGGATAGATCTGAAGAAAGCCTTTGACAAGGTCTGGAAAGAAGGTCTACTGAAGAAACTGAGAGACTGCATGGTGAATGGGAGTATGTACAAATGGGTCAAAGCATACTTGTATAACAGAAGATCCCGCGTACAGATAGATGGACTTAAGAGTAAGAAAGTTTTGCGGCGCCATGGCGTCCCACAAGGAGGTGTCCTGTCCCCCACACTCTTCCTAGTCTATATCAACGACCTGCTTTCTGAACTACCCCATGGAATTAAAGCTGCAATGTATGCTGATGACTTGGTAATCTGGTGTACAAATGAAAATGCGACAGTGGCCACCAGACTGCTACAAAGAGCCATAGATGCAATGGCTGATTGGGCCGACAAATGGTGTGTCAGCATCAACATAGGCAAATGCAGCACCACCCTCTTTACCCTTTCTCCTAAACAAAAATCAGGCGTCATACACATAAATGGAGTACCCCTGAGAGAGGATAAGGAGCCCACATACCTCGGAGTAACGTTTGATGATAGATTAACATGGAGAAAACACATCAACAAGGCAGCAACCAAAGCCAGAAGGAGGGTAGCCATTCTGAGAAAACTAAGTGGAACCACATGGGGTGCTAGCGGGAAAATACTTAGAAAAGTTTACCAACAAAGTGTTCGACCACATCTTGAATACGGATCAACAGCATGGAGTTCGGCATCAAAAACCACATTGCAAGAATTAGACAAAGTGCAAAATCAAGCACTCAGAGTTACCACAGGCAGTATGAAATCAACACCTATAGTTGTGATAGAGAAAATGGGGATGACCCAAGCACTGAGTGAACGCAGAGACACCAAGATGCTTTTACAAGCAGAAAAGTTTCTTAGTATGCCCAGTCACCCTATGAATAAAAGATTCAAAAATTTAGCTTTGGGACGACTAAAGAGAAGTAGTTTTATCCACCAGGCCAAACGGCTCGGCAGACAAACCACTGATTTACCTGCAACTGATAGATCCTTAAATGCTGTCCAAGAACGGACCCCCTGGAGAGAGGAGTATAAGTTTCCAATACACATCAAGACTGAAGTGAAAGGGGTATTTGACAAGGAAGAACAAAACAGTGTGCAGCTCAAAACAGCCACCCTCAGTCTACTTGATGATGAATACCCGCAGAACCTTTGGGTCCGTGTTTACACAGATGGGTCAGCAGAAAGCGCAGTCAGAAACGGAGGTGCAGGAGTGTACATTGAGTATCCTAATAATACCAGGGATACAGCCAAATTACCAACGGGAAAGCACTGTCACAACTATGATGCAGAAGTTCAAGCCATCAAGATAGCGGTAGAGAAACTACTAAATACAGGGTATTTTTCACAACCAGTGGTATTCCTGACAGATGCAAAAGCAGTACTTCAGTCACTCCAGTCTGGAAAAATTACCAAGCATACGGACACTATTATCCGAACTAGGCAACCGCTGTAAATTAGTAATGCAGTGGATACCTTCCCACTGTGGAGTTCCCGGAAACGAAAAAGCTGATAAACTAGCTAAGGAAGGTGCAACTGAAGAACAACTTGACATACCAGTCTCTTATCAACAGAAGAAGAGAATGATCAAATCAATCAGAATGCCACCGAAACTGGCACAAGATGATTACCATATTATGGACAGACCAGAGCAAGTCATTATCCTTCGCCTTAGAACAGGGCACAATCGACTTCGCTCCCACATGTACAACAAATTTAAGATTGGCCAATCAGCCATGTGTACTTGTGGACTGGCACCCGAAACAACAGATCACATCCTTCAAGACTGTCCCAGATTCAACGCTTTCAGGCAAAACCTTTGGCCAAAAGAGACACTTGTGGAAGTCAAACTTTACGGGCCGCTTAGTGAATTACAAAAGACAGTGAAATTCATACTAGAGACGGCTTTGCAGATATAGACAATTTATTTCATGCGAACGAAAGAAGAAGGAGAAGAAGAAGGAGAAGAAAAATATAAGAAAAAAAAAATAAATAAATAAAACGAGTGCCCTCTGATCTGTTTAGATTTCTCATACCTTAAGAGCTGACTAGCGTCCGTGAAAATATTTCTTACGCCTTCAAAGACTTCGAAATTCCGGTTACAGCAGATATTTACGGACCAAATCTTTGCTTTCCAGCGACATTTATTTGCTCAAGTTTTGTAATACATCACAAACAGCTCCAAGTTTGACAAACTGGCAATCATTTTCCACACAGAGAAAATGTTATGATAACTAAATCCAAGAAAGTGAAAGTGTGCACTATTTCCAGTTTGCAGTTTTCACTCGTAACCCAGTCTGTCCGTTTCTCCCAGACTTGTCAGGCCTGAAGACTTCCTGGCCAGTTGGGAGAAACACTTCATCAAGATCAGGAGCTTCTGTTGACTCTCGTTGATAAACGCTGTGGTATCAGCAAACAGTTGTCTCGTGTATCAGCAGGCTCCTTACAAGTAATCATCATCATCATCACCATTATCATCATCTTTATCATCATCACCACAACCACCACCATCAGCATCATCATCCTAGTCATCATTATCATCATCATCATTGCCACCACCTCTGTCATCTTCATTAGTATCATCACCAGCACCATCATCATTATTATTAGTAACATCACCACCACCATCACTACTATCACCATTACCACAACCATCACCACAACCGTCACCACAGCCATCACTACCACCACTATCATCATCATTAGTACCAACATCACCATCCCTACCATCATGTTCATCATCATCATTATTAGTACCATAAAAAACCCACTACGACCGCTATCATCATTATTAGTACCACCATCAATACAGTCATCCTTATTATTAGTACCATCACCATCACCACAATCATCATTATTAGTACCAACACCATCACCACTACCACCACTATCATCATTACCACCATCACCACAGTCATCCTCATTATTAGTACCATCACCACCACCACCACAATAACCTTCATCAGTATCTTCACCACCACCACCAGAATAACCTTCATCAGTACCATCACCACTACCACCAAAATCCTCTTCATTATTACCATCACCACTACCACCACAATCATCTTCATTATTACCATCACCACTACCACCACAATCATCTTCATTATTACCATCACCACTACCACCACAATCATCTTCATTATTACCATCACCACTACCACCACAATCATCTTCATTATTACCATCACCACTACCACCAAAATCATCTTCATTATTACCATCACCACTACCACCAAAATCCTCTTCATTATTACCATCACCACTACCACCACAATCATCTTCATTATTATCATCACCACTACCACCACAATCATCTTCATTATTACCATCACCACTACCACCACAATCATCTTCATTATTACCATCACCACTACCACCACAATCCTCTTCATTATTACCATCACCACTACCACCACAATCATCTTCATTATTACCATCACCACTACCACCAAAATCCTCTTCATTATTACCATCACCACTACCACCAAAATCCTCTTCATTATTACCATCACCACTACCACCAAAATCCTCTTCATTATTACCATCACCACTACCACCAAAATCCTCTTCATTATTACCATCACCACTACCACCAAAATCCTCCTCATTATTACCATCACCACTACCACCACAATCATCTTCATTATTACCATCACCACTACCACCAAAATCCTCTTCATTATTACCATCACCACTACCACCAAAATCCTCTTCATTATTACCATCACCACTACCACCAAAATCCTCTTCATTATTACCATCACCACTACCACCAAAATCCTCTTCATTATTACCATCACCACTACCACCAAAATCCTCTTCATTATTACCATCACCACTACCACCAAAATCCTCTTCATTATTACCATCACCACTACCACCACAATCATCTTCATTATTACCATTACCACTACCACCAAAATAATCTTCATTAGTACCATCACCACTACCACCAAAATCCTCTTTATTATTACCATCACTACTACCACCAAAATCCTCTTCATTATTACCATCACTACTAACACCAAAATCCTCTTCATTATTACCATCACTACTACCACCAAAATCCTCTTAATTAGTACCATCACCACTACCACCAAAATCCTCATCATTAGTACCATCACCACTACCACCAAAATCCTCATCATTAGTACCATTACCACTACCACCAAAATCCTCATCATTAGTACCATCACCACTACCACCACAATCATCTTCATTATTACCATCACTACTAACACCAAAATCCTCTTCATTATTACCATCACCACTACCACCAAAATCCTCTTCATTATTACCATCACCACTACCACCAAAATCCTCTTCATTATTACCATCACCACTACCACCACAATCATCTTCATTATTACCATTACCACTACCACCAAAATAATCTTCATTATTACCATCACCACTACCACCAAAATCCTCTTCATTATTACCATCACCACTACCACCAAAATCCTCTTCATTATTACCATCACCACTACCACCACAATCATCTTCATTATTACCATTACCACTACCACCACAATCATCTTCATTATTACCATCACTACTACCACCAAAATCCTCTTAATTAGTACCATCACCACTACCACCAAAATCCTCATCATTAGTACCATCACCACTACCACCAAAATCCTCATCATTAGTACCATCACCACTACCACCAAAATCCTCTTCATTATTACCATCACCACTACCACCAAAATCCTCTTCATTATTACCATCACCACTACCACCACAATCATCTTCATTATTACCATTACCACTACCACTACCACCACAATCATCTTCATTATTACCATCACTACTACCACCAAAATCCTCTTAATTAGTACCATCACCACTACCACCAAAATCCTCATCATTAGTACCATCACCACTACCACCAAAATCCTCATCATTAGTACCATCACCACTACCACCAAAATCCTCATCATTAGTACCATCACCACTACCACCAAAATCCTCTTCATTATTACCATCACCACTACCACCAAAATCCTCTTCATTATTACCATCACTACTAACACCAAAATCCTCTTCATTATTACCATCACTACTACCACCAAAATCCTCTTCATTATTACCATCACCACTACCACCACCATCGCCACCGGAATGTTAACTGTCGAATACACTTCCACAAATACCCGTGTGGGGTCCGGGGCCCCATTGTGGAGAAAACAAGAATAGACCCACTGCTCATAAAGCATGTCGTAAGAGTCGACTAACTGGGTACTTTCTTTGAAGTCAGAGTGCATCTGCCTGAGATGCAAGGAACTTTTAGTCTCCATATAAAAAAGTCAGATAAAAAAAAAAAACGGATGTGCACTCATAACTCAGGTTCTGGAAAAAGACTAGAGTCCAGAAGTGGACGAACAACCAGAAATGTTACAGCTGAGTTTACAGCAGGTGAACTCAAAGAAAAAGAGGATGACTCCAACAAAGATCAAATGCAGACAGTACCGCTAAACTCGGCGAAATGCTGACTACATTACCCATCCAGTGCCGATTGGTCTGTAAAAATATGAGAGGCTCTTCCCATATACCCGATACGCCAAAGGCGGGATAAGGGATCTTCACTTTACTTTTACCGCTAAACTAGTGATTCTGATTATAAAGATGCTTGGTTTTCTGAGTCACAGTAATACATCTTATCGTTCCTCCCCGTCCGATGTCAACTATACACGTGTAGGCATTCTGCTGTAAGTGACTAGGGTGTAAATTTGTCAGATCCCAACTAGATCCTGTTGACCGTACTTCTTGTAACCTTCTGTTGTATGTGACTACCTTGTAAATGTTTCATCATCATCATCATCACTTCTCTTTATGCCTAGTGGCACATGAGGCTTCAGAGAGGACTTTCCATGCTTTCCTGTTCTGCGCAATCTTCAGTGCAGTTTTCCATGTCAGATGCCGCATTCAGGTCACTCTCCATCGTTCGTCTCTATGTTGTTTTTTGGCACCCCTTCTTTCTCTTTCCCTTTGGTATCCACGTGAGAGCTGTTTTGGCAGGTATATCAGGATTAATTCTCATAACGTAGCCAAGCCATTTCCATCTTCTCTTGGTTATTATACAGTCTAACGTTTCTTGGTTTGTGACTTGAAGTAGTTTAGTGTCTGAGATTGTATCTGGTCAGAAAAGTTTGATAATTCTACGTAGACATGTGTGGTGGAAGGTGGACAGCTTGTGTGCATCCTTTTTGGTCATTCTCCAACATTCCGCTCCATAAAGAAGAACTGATAAAATGATGCTCTTGTAGAGTCTAAGGTTCGTTCCTCTGCAGTAATTGTTGGATTTCCAGATTTGCCTCATGCTTCCAAAAGCTCTAGCTTTGTTCAGGCGTGACTGTATGTCTTCTTTGGTCCCTCCCAGTAGGGACACCACACTACCAAGATATGTGAAATGTTCTACATTTTCAAGTGTTTGGTTATTTATGGTCACTGGTTGTTGGTTTGGACTGTTTGTCATGATCTTAGTTTCTCTTGTATTTATTCTCAGTCCCACCATTTCTAATGTACTGTGTAGTCTGTTACTTTTTTCTTGTATATGTTCATGTTCATGTGAGAGGAGTGTAAACGTTTCAGATTCCCATTAATTACAGTTAAACGTATATTTTTTAACCGTCATCAGTAAGTCTTCTTTTTTCTTCTTTGCGTTCACCAGCTGTGAACTTTGGCGGAAAGTTCTGGTTGTTCATCCACGTTTGGACTGCAGTCCTGTTCCTGAAGCTGAGTGTTGAGTGTGCATCCGTTTTACAGATCTGACTCATGTGTATGCAGACTGCTGGTATTCAAAGGAAGCTCCCAATTAGTCGACTCTTACGACATCCTTTTGGGTAGGCAGTGGGTCTGTTCTTGTTTTTTCCATAATAGGGCCCCGGAACCGTCACGGGGATCGTTAGTAAGTGACTACAGTGTAAATGTTTCAGACTTCCACTAATTACTGTTTAATGTTTATTTTGTAACCATCTGGTGTAAGTGTCTATAGTGTAAATATTTTAGATCCCCTTTAATTAATGTTGAACGTATATTTTGTAACCGTCATCAGTAAGTGACTACAGTGTAAATGTTTCAGATTCCAACTAATTACTGTTAAATTTTTATTTTGTAACCGTTAGCTGTAAGTGACTCTGATGTAGATATTGCAGATCCCGAAACTCCGCTTCTAGTTATTTTCACTTGTGGTGACTGTAATGTAAATGTATATGTAAGTTATTCAGTCAGTTAGTTCCGTATACTTTACAAGACGTTGCAGAACTAACCCCAGTGTGATTTCGGCGGTTCTGGCTTTACTAGGCAAGTTACGTCTGGTAGTTTGCCAATGCCGTATGAACGGTCGGATCTCAATACTACTGTTGAAACAACCAAAGGCGATCTGATGCCAAATCGCCTGCAGCTGGGATCGAAACCGGCACTCCGGCATTACGAAGCGCGTTCGCAACACCTAAGCCGCAGACGCCGAGACAAGTCTATTAT
Organism: Candidula unifasciata; assembly: GCA_905116865.2. Classification (NCBI taxonomy): domain Eukaryota; kingdom Metazoa; phylum Mollusca; class Gastropoda; order Stylommatophora; family Geomitridae; genus Candidula; species Candidula unifasciata. The sequence goes on along the minus strand of CAJHNH020000857.1, from coordinate 161,434 downwards.
AATTTATAAAATGTGCAGTAACATAGTAGACATATCATTCTCACTGAGTATCAAACTTTTCAATACATAAAGTACTCGGATATTCTACTCAGTACATTCAATAGCGTTTAGTGGCTAGCATGAATTCGGTGAATGTTGAATGTTTTATCAAGAATCGACATCACAGCACTCCGGACACTCCCATAAGTGCTCAATCCTCATCTTCAGCAGCAAGCGAAGAGTTCCAATTCCGATGGTACCAGTAGCCGTCTGATTTTTTATTCGTCTCATCCTTCCCCTGAGTGTTGAGCGTCGGCCACATCCCCTGCTAACTCCTCGCAGCGCCTTTCTCCTTAGACCGTAATGACTTATCTGCGCCTCGGCACTGTTCACGCCCAAAGAGCCCTCACAATATCGAACGTGTCATACATCAGTTCACCACCAAGTGGTCCAGAGCCAGCCAGTCTATCTGCCTGCTCATTTCCCATCACACCGGCATTACCTTGAGAAAATATCCAAAGAATGATAACTACCCGGGACCTCTGAACTGATGCTCGCATCAGTTCGGTGTTGGTTAACTAGTCCTCTCTACCTACCATACCTTGTACTATTGTATAACCATAACCCTTTATCCCATGTTCTGTTTCTTCTTCTTAAAGTCGTGTTGTGTGCCGTTGGTAGTCATGCCTATCTACAACCTTCTGTCTCGTGCATTTACATTGTACTATTGTATAGCTATAACCCCTTTATCCCATGTTCTGTTTCTTCTTCTCTAAGTCGTGTTTTGTGGCGTTGGAAGTAATGCCATATCCACAACCTTCTGTCTCGTGTATTTACCGTGCACTATGGTATAGCCATGGGAGTCGCCGTGGCAGAGCGGCTAGACGCGTGCCGCGGATCGGAAGGTCGTGGGTTCGCTCCCTGGCGGAGACGGACTTTTCTTCAAAAATGACCTTGGCTGCCAGGTCGACCCAGCCTTGAGTGGGTACCGGGTGCAATCCCGGGAAGTAGAGGCGGCCGGCGTGATGCTGACCACATCACCCATCTTGTGCCGTTGGTCTATCCACAACCTTCTGTCTCGTGTATTTACCGTGCACTATTGTATAGCCATAACCCCTTATCCCATGTTCTTTTTTTTCTTCCTAAAGTCGAGTTTTGTGGCGTTGGTAGTCATGTCTATCTACAACCTTCTGTCTCGTGTATTTTAAATCAGCTTCGACACAGAAGATCCTCCAGGTCATCATGTCAAACTTTACAGCTTTATTTTTCTCTCGGTCTCCTCTCGCCTCTCTTTCCCTCCAACTTTCCTGCTGTCACAATGTACTCCTGTTTTTCTCTTTTCATCACATGACTAAAGAATGTAGATAGTCTTTTTCTGATGTGGCGAATCAGTTCTCCCCGTGAGTCGGTTTCTTTGAAAACATCTTATTTCCTGTTTTTTTTTATTTTTTTATTCAAGGGTATTCTCATCATTTGTCTACAAAACCACATCTCCGCAGCTTACAAATAAGTTTTCACTAATCTACCAACTGTCTATGATTCACTTCCTTATATCAAGAAAGGATTTATATAGCTTTTGATAATTCTCTTTCTCGTCTCAGTTGAGACTGTTGGAGTCTGGTCAAATTGCAGATGAGGTCATTTCTTTGGTTGTAAACTGAAAACATGTCGCAAAAAGCAACAAATTAATGTTGTCCTTAATAGGGTGCATCAGCCTAAAAGGTGCGGCAGGGTGCTGCAGACCACAATATGTGTGCCAATTTCATTTTCAAGAGCGCATCATATGATTCTTGAGTGTTCTGAGCTTCTCGTAGGAGATTCAGTAAATGAGTCAGACCCTTTTCTCCTTGCTTTTCCATAATATACATTTCCGGAAGTTAAAAAAAAAGTAAAGATCCCTTTTCACGCCATTAGGCGCATCCGGCATACGGGAAAAGCACCCCATATTTTTACAGACCAATCGGCACTAGGTGGGTAATGTGGACAGCATTACGCCGGCGGTCTTTACTTCTCTAGGATATACATCCTGGTACCCATTTTAGGCTGAGTAGACCTGTGACGCCCCAAACCATGATAAAAATCCCCGCAGCCATCAGTGGGTTTCAATCGCGGTATGTTGGAATTACGAGTCGGACTCGCAACGCCTAGGCCACGGACGCCGCATTTCTGGAAGGCTATAAGGCTTTTTTAAAAACCCTCATAAATCTGATTTTGGTTGCTATGGTCTGATTCTCATCCTTTATTTGTTAAACTTACATACAGAAATCCTGGAAGAGAACATACAAAATTAATCAGGTGTCCTTTTTACAATAAAGGTTAGCTGCAACTTTATCGTCAATACCATGCATATCTACCTACCTACCTACCTACACGCCTACCTACCTACCAACCTACCAACCTACCTACCCACCTACCTACCTACCTACCTACCTACCTACCTACCTACCTACTTACCTACCTACATACACACATGCCTACCTACCTACCTACATACCTACCTACCTACCTGCATACCTACCTGCCTACCTACCTACCTACATGCCTACCTGCCTACCTACATGCCTACCTACCTACCTACCTACCTACCTACCTACCTACCTACCTACCTACCTACCTACCTACCTACCTACCTACCTACATACATACATACATACATACATACATACCTGCCTGCCTACCTACCTACCTACCTACCTACCTACCTACCTACCTACCTACCTACCTACCTACCTACCTACTTACATGCCTACCTACCTACCTACATGCCTACCTACCTACCTACATGCCTACCTACCTACCTACCTACCTACCTACCTACCTACCTACCTACATACCTACCTACCTACATGCCTACCTACCTACCTACATGCCTACCTACCTACCTAGATGCCTACCTACCTACCTACATGCCTACCTACCTACCTACATGCCTACCTACCTACCTACATGTCTACATACCTACATACCTACCTACCTACCTACCTACCTACCTACCTACCTACCTACTTACCTACCTACCTACCTACCTACCATTAGACAGGACTACCTCAGAGACTGTCGCATCCAGATCTTCATGAGCTTTCTCACGGAGTCACCAAGAAAGTATACCTAGTTGAAAGTTTATGTCTATGACTTTAGTTCTTCTTCTTTTTCTTTGTAATAGATTAATTATCTATATCTGCAGTGTTGTGTCTCGTATGTCCCTCACTGTCTTTTGTAATTCACTCAGCGACCCGTAAATTTTGGCTTGCATTGATGTTTCTCCTGGCCAAAAGTTTTGCCTTGATATGTTGTATTTGGGACATTCTTGGAGGACATGATCTGTTGTCTCTGGTGCCGATCGACATGTGCACATGGCTGATTTGCCGATTTGTAATTTTGAGTAGATATGGCTGCGAAGTCGATTGTGTCCTGTTTTAAGGCGTAGAATAATAAATAACTCTTGTCTGTCCATAATATGGTAATCGTCGTGTGGCGGTTTTGGTGGCTTTCTGATTTGATTATTCTCTTCTTTTGTTAAGAGACTGTTACGTGACTTTAGTAAAACTATTACAATTTCCCACTGCTCACTGCTTGCTATATGATAAATATGCACGATATCTGCTTACCTTGTAACCGATAAATTTTCCATTGATTTGTCTGTCATTGGGGTCTATGGATTCCCACACAAAATGGGCTGTTCCTGGGGTTTGGGGTCGTTTCTGATCCTGTCGGAAACCGGAAACTGTGATCTTTGGCTCTAGGAATTGAATTAAAAAAAAATTATTAACTTTACTAATTGCGGCTCAATAAGTATTTTATACTTTTCTAAACAAAAAGTCTAAGGAACGAACTAACGAACGAACGAACGAACGAACGAACGAACGAACGAACGAATGAACTTTATTTTCAAAAGGTCACAAATTAGGCACACATTTCACCCTTCCAAACTCCCATCTTTCACACAGCAGTTGTATTTCATCAATAAAGCATGTTATGTTCATGTAAAAATGCATAATATGATTATAAAGTCAAAAACGAAGGCATGGGTGGTGAAATAAACGCGCACGCTCGCTCGCATCTCCGCAGCTAGGAGATTTAGTATGTAAGAATTACACGAATATTTTGGCCACTCAAGATCAGAAATGAAAGAAGTTAAAGAGGAAAACTACAGGTTCAGCACCTGGAAACATTATCAATGGAAGAAGACAAGGAGTGATGACTTGGACACGTTTGCACAATACCTCGTGACCCTTTGATTGAGGGTGAGGGAAAAGGGGGAGGAGGGGGGGGGAGGGGTGTGTGTACACATTGTAGAAATGAGCCTTGAATGACCCAAGGAAACTCGCAGCAAATAGTAATACTAAAGGACCATTTTCCACGCCTTTAGGTGTATAGGGCATACAGGGCTAGACCTATATTTTTACACACCAATCTGCACAAGATGGGTAGTGTGGTCAGCATCACGCCGGCCGCCTTTACTTCCCGGGACTGCACCCGATGCCCACTCAAGGCTGGGTCAACCTGGGAGTCAGGATAATTTTTGAAAAAATTCCGTCTTCGCCAGGGAGCGAACCCACGACCTGGCACGCGAGCGTTCAGAAGTTTGTTATAATGTCTCCTGTTTTTTCCTCCAAGCCGGTATAGACGTGCTTCACCAAGCTTAACTCTACGGTCGAGCAATCGTGTTAACGTCAGAGATTTAACATTTTTCCTTCAAGCTAGTCCGTACAGTGTGGAAGATATCAGCTCTGCCTATGCTTCTACCCGTTTGCATTGGTGCATTACTTGCCAGCTGGTCAGCTCTTTCATTGCCATTTACTCCTGGCTAACACGTGTGAATGCCTTTTGTGTCAACGACGACTTGAAGTTTACACTGACAAAAATATTTTAACATCATGTATTCTTTCTCCAAAGGTCGTGGCGGTACCGAGCTGTCTTTAATGACACGTCGACCAAGCCTTGAGCGAGTAATGGTGCTGTCCTGGGAAGAAAAGGCGGCTGGCGCGATGTTGACCACATCACCCACCAAGTGTCAATTGGTCTCTAAAATATAGGTCTAGCCCTATATGCCCAACTCGCCCGATGGCGTGGAAAAGCGTCGTTTACTTACTAATTTACCTCCAAGTAAATCACTTTACACAGATCAATGCAGGACCAGCCCTCATGAAACAAGTTATGTGACGTTTACAAAGCAATCACAAAAATAAACACACAAATAAATAAAACAAATATGAAGCTGTTGTTGTTGTCGAAATGAAAAACAAAACAAAACAGGTGCTATTTCCACAATGAATATTCCCAGTGTGAGTTCTGGGGAAAAAACAGGTGTTATCTCCACAATGAATATTCCCAGTGTGAGTTCTGTGGAAAAAACAGGTGCTATTTCCACAATTAATGTTCAAGGTGTGAGTTCTGTGGAAAAAACAGGTGCTATTTCCACAATTAATGTTCAAGGTGTGAGTTCTGTGGAAAAAACAGGTGTTATCTCCACAATGAAAATTCCCAGTGTGAGTTCTGTGGAAAAAACAGGTGCTATTTCCACAATTAATGTTCAAGGTGTGAGTTCTGGGGAAAAAACAGGTGTTATCTCCACAATGAATTTCTTGGTGTGGGTTCTGGGGGGGGGGGGGGGGAACACCAGATCCACTGCTTCCCTAAGAAGCATGCCGTAGGAGTTGACTAATTAAATGTTTCCTTCGAAGTCGCATCTGCCTAAGAACCAAGGAACAAATAGTCTGCATATAAATAAGCCAGATCTGTAAAACTGATGTGCACGCACGCTAAACTCAGGTGCTGGAATAAGACTAAAGTCCACAAGTGGACGAACAAGAACTTGGTTGGGTGGGGGGGGGGGGGGTTGGATTTACTTAAAGGAGTTGTGGGTTACTTACCTTTTGTAAAAGAATAAACATTAAAAAATTAAGTTTACAGTTTGTCTTCATTCGAGGCAAGAAGCAATGATGACACAGTTAAACCTTTAATATCTTTAAATCCACAGTGAAAAGCTACACAACAATAAGAAATGTAATAGCCAATTAAAGCTGGTCTTACTAGGTTAAGAAGTTTGCATCGGTTAAAGAGAATTTAACTGTGAGATAATGTAGCTTTACATTTTTAAGGACACAATAATTACTCACCAAGTCCATACAAACATATCGTATGATTAGGGAATTACTGTAGAAACAAGGATATGCATAGGCAGCATAAGACAGGGTTGCTAACTGCAGGGATCGGAGATTCCAAGTAATGTCTGTATGGAACAAGCAAACCTCACAAATGACAAGTGGGACTTGGTCAATATATTAGATGCCGCCAGGACAATGAAGGATAGTTAGCGTCCTTTGGATATTTTGATGATTTGAAAAATAAAAGGATTTACAAAACTCATTGTCTCTAGATCCTCATCATCATGTAGCAGTACAGTCACCAAGGGGTCACTGATATCCTGTGCTCATCTTCGTGCTGGTCGGCCCCTGCACGTCTATGCTGGTACCATGAATTCTGCTATTACTTTCCTCCAATCTGCCATGGCGTTTGATCTGGCCAAAATATTTCAGCATCCGAGACAAGCTGCTGTTTACTAACCAATCTTCCTAAATGTTCAGATTTTAAATGATTTCAACATTTCTGTTCTTCTTTGTCAATAGTATTTTACAGAATTTTAGCTCAAAACCATACGTTTCTTGGATTAATAATGCTGTTTTTTCCTTTTGCTTTCCACATCGCAGTTAGATTGTACAATATTTCAGAACGATGCTTATCTGTTGATGTTAGCCACTTATAGCCACTTATAGCCACTTACCAGATTCGAAACTGCGGCCAGTGTAGACGAAGGCAGGCTGATGGGCTTCTCCCATCTCGTTCTGGGACTTCACCTGCAACAGTGCAAAGTGCCGTTTGATTTGATTCTGTGTATACCATGATCATAATATAGAGATACAACACGATCGATTGATCAATCAATCAATAAATTAATCAGTGAAGTAATAAATCAATCAAACATATTATCGATCACTAATCAACCAATCAAACATACTATATATAAACCATTCTATCACAAGATCGCTCAGTTAATTATTCAATTATCCAGAATAATTATATCCAAACAGAACCTCGAAAAAATGTAATGGAAAACCCACTAACCAAGCAATCAACTAGACAAACAACTTACCACCCAGCTACATAATCAACAATCATTTAACAAACAAACTAACCAGTCAAACAGCCAACTAACCAATACACAAGTCAGTCAACTAAACATTCATTCAATCAACAAATCACTCAATGAACCAACCAACCAGTCAAACAAACAACCAGCCAACCAATCAACCAACCAACCAATCAATAAACCAACCAGCCAACCCGTTAAACAAACAACCAATCAACCAATCAACCAACCAACCAATCAATAAACCAACCAGCCAACCAGCCAACAAACAAGCCAGTCAAACAAACAATCAGCCAACCAATCAACCAATCAACTAGTCCTACAAACAACCAGCCAACCCGCTAAACAAACAACCAATCAACCAATCAACCAATCAACCAACCAACAAACCAACCAACTAGTCCTACAAACAACCAGTCATACAAACAACCAGCCAACCAACCAATCAATAAACCAACCAGCCAACCCGTTAAACAAACAACCAGCCAACCCGTTAAACAACCAACCAATCAACCAATCAACCAATCAACCAACCAACCAAATAGTCCTACAAACAACCAGTCATAGAAACAACCGCCAACCAGCCAACAAACAAGCCAGTCAAACAAACAGTCAGCCAACCAATCAACCAGCCACCCAACCAACCGACCAGTCGATGAACCAATAAACCAATCAATCAAACAATGAACCAAACAACCAATCAAAGAAACAACCTAACAACCAACCGTCTAACAAACCAATCAAACCAGCAACTGACCTGAAACTCGTAAAGTGCGTAAACCTCATCAACCTCCTGCTCGAACCTGGAAGCATAGGTTCCATTGACCGTGGCAGAGTTCCAGGCGAGGCTGCCCTTCCTTCGCCACAGCACGAAGTAGCAGAAGCCTGGACCATGGAACGACAGTCGCTGTAGAGGCTGAAGAAGAAATACAAAGCATGAAATGACTGCAACTGACTGACTGCACATGGTGCGAGATTCAGAAGACTGCAACAGTCAAATGATTACAAACTGATAACTCAGTATATGGTTGTTTTAAATCTCAAGCCCGGGAGAAACGCATTTGGCTGACACAAGCATTTGGTAATGTTGAATGAATGTTGAATTAAAAATCTACATCACAGCACTCGGGACACTCCCATAAGTGCTCAGTCCCCATCCTAAGCAGCAAGCGAAGAGTTCCGATTCCGAAGGTACAAGTAGCCGTCTGATTGTATATCCGTCTCATCCTCCCCCTGAGTGTTGAGCGTCGGCCAGACCCCTGGTAACTCCTCGCAGCGCCGTTCTCCTTAGAGCGTAATGATCAAGCTGTGTCTCCTCACTGTTCACTCGCTCCCAAAGGGCCCTTAACATTTTGTAATAAGGACAGTAAAGGTTATTCTCGTAACGCCAAGATAAAATATTTAACATGCTGACAAGTCAATTTGTTTTATCTTCTTCTGCCTTTCTAGCCCCCAATGGAGCATAGGCCCTCAACCAACTCACGCCAAGCCGTTCTATTTTTTGCTATCGCATGCAGCTCTCTCCATGTCCTCCCCATCTTTCTAGATTCATTCTACAGCTTCCTTCTCCATGTGTTTTTTGGCCTTCCTTTATTCCTATGCTCCTGTGTTGCAAAGACATTCTAGTTATATTGTTTTCCGGTTTTCTCAATGTGTGTCCTATCCAACACCAGCGTCTTTTCTTTACCTCTTGGTCCACTGGAGCTTGCTTAGTTCTCTCCCAAAGCTCTAAATTAGTAATTCTATCATAAAATTTAATTCTCTCTATTCTGCGAAGGCACCCGTTAATGAATGTCTGTAGTTTATTAGTAACTGCCTTGGGAGTACAGCTGCATTAGATAAGGCCTTATTACGCATTTCTGAGTCTTACCACGAATTTGTGGACCCATCAAAGAGGCAAAAATCGGGGAGTGGAGAGTAAAAAGCAACAACGAAATTTAAATCCCCACTGATCACTGGCATTGTGAGGGCTAATAGACAAATGGCTGGGAAATATTAAGCGACTGTCAGATGGCAGAAAGGCAAAAACTGTGTACACAAAGGAGTTGAATCGTCGTAGACTACGAGGCAGATCAGGAAGACGACGGAGAGATGATATCCAGACTGACCCTAAACACATCTTTCCAAATGGAAAGAGAAGACCAACTAGAGAAATGAATAGAAGCGGTGATATCTGCAGCAATGAACCTCAAGGGCTTATAATTCTGAAACAGAAGAAGAAGATAGTGAAGGTGGTAGACGCACAAATACATTTTAGTAGTTTCAAGTTGTGTGTGACAATTGATAACCATGGGGCCTGAAATGGCATTGAGAAGATAAGGAACATCGAGCACCTTAAAGAGAGGGTGGCTGCAGCAGTTGCAGCTGTTGCTCTGAACAAGGTTTAGAATACTTGACAGGAGATTAAATACCATCCAGACATCACCAGACCTACAGATGGTGCTGATATCGAAGTTGACAAAGGTAGATCTAAAACTGTACAATTTGAAGACTCCATACGTGTATATCTATTTAATAAATCTTTGACATCGATGATCCTCCAAGCCAGGGCGTAGAACTATCCAGAAACTTCTCACTCGGTCTCCATAGCCTCTTTCCCACCTTCACGATATACTTAAGTTTTCTCCTTTGTATCACATGACCAGAGAATTGAGATTGTCTTTTTAAAAAAATGCAGATAATCAGTTATCTGCGTGAATTATTTACTTTCAAAACATCTTCATTACTCTTTTTTAACCTGTCTGGGGTCTTACCATCATTCGGCTATGAACACCTATATCAGAAATAACTGAGAGTAAAAGAGATATATAGCAGCGTCTGTGGCCTAGGCGTTGCGAGTCCGACTCGTAATTCCAACGTATCGCGATCGGAACCCACTGCTGGCTACGTTGATTTTTATCATGGTATGGGGCATCGCAGGTCGACACAGCCTTAAAGGGTACCAGGATGGATGTCCTGGGGAAGTAAAGACGGCCGGCGTAATGCTAAACACTTTACCCAACTAGTGCCGATCGGTCTGTAAAAATATGGGGTGCTTTTCCCATATGCCCCATGCGTCAAAGGCGGGAAAAGGGATCTTCACTTCTTTACTTTTAAAAGAGATATATGTCGACCACATCACCCAACAAGTGAAAACTGGTCCTATAAAACTATGGACCGAGAACCCAGCCAAGTGCCGATGTTCTCTCCCTTGTGCTGACAACATTGACAAGAAACAGATGACTGCAGACAACCATGATTATCAAAGCTACATGAAATGGGCTATAAGAGGGAGGCTGACGTGACGTAACGACCTACTAGCTGTAATTCGATCAGTGTTAGACTGGACGACCTTTCCCGGTATATAAAACTAATTTTGTAAGGTTGCGTTGTTAAAAAAAACGCTGAAGAGTTCTCTTCCCGTAAACAGTTCTAAAAGGTTTTTCACAAGATCTTCATGTTTGTTCTTTATTACAAAATCTCGACGAAACAAATTAGCGTACGCCACAACTCTTAATTCTGGCGCCTAACCCCTCCCTCCCCCCTTTTTCACTCCACCCTTTCCCCCTTTCTTTTTCCTTAACCGAAAAAAGAAAAACTCTTCAATGTTTTCATGACAAAACCTCGTGAAAATAAATTACTACACGCGACACAACGGAAGTCTTCAGTTGCCAGATTTTTAAAATGTATTTTCTGACCAAACGTGACACAGAAGAACTCACGAAGTGCGATGTTTGAGAAAAATCCAGCATACAATACATTTTGTTTGTTGTTGTTGTGCAGCCCATGTTTATTTTGTAAGGTGTCTCTTTAAGAAGGTAGATGGCAAACACACTGTAATGTACTGCTTAGTAATCATAAATAGAAAAAGAAAGAAACAGAGAGGAGAACAAACTATATGACATACAAATCGAAGGCACACCAAATTAGAAGCATGATTTACTAGGACAAGGTGTCTGACGTATATGTAATCGTGCATGGTAACTTGAACTGAGATAAGCGAAGGGATGCAGATGTAGAACATTTAAATTATTACCTTTTAAATATTTACCAAGAGAATTCCGTTAATTGTGTAATTCTTTACCTTATAGTGAAAGCAAGGTTAGCAGTTATCAAGAAGCTATTATAAAATATGATTAGTTAGTTGGGTTATCCTCATTGCACTCCGGACATGTCCATAGGTGCTCAGATCCTCCCCTCAGTATGAACCCCGACGTCCGATGGCTAATAGTACCAGTTCTATGTTGATTAACAAGTCTTCTGGCGTGTCTGGTGTTGTTTTGAATTGGTAAATAGTCGCCATCGGACGTCGAATATACCCTGAGGGAAGTCTAAACTCACGTGCATGTACTCCATTGCACGGTTCAGACCCCATTCCGATGAAACTTTCACATTATACGTGAGCGAGAAAAGCTAATTTGCGCCATTCGCCTCAACGGCCGAAAATGCGTACCGCCATTGTGGCTGTTTACACAGGAAGTCTCATTATAAAATATGATATATTAGTTAAGTATGAGAAGAACCCCATTCAACGCCTTCAAGCGAACTGGGCGGATAAGTCTGGACCTATATTTCACAGACCAAATCGGCACTTGGCAGGCAATGTGGTCAGCATCACACCAGTGGTCTTTTGTGTGTGCAGAACTGTATCTGGTATCTGTTTAAGTTTGGTCGACACGGGAGCCTAAGCCTGTTTTGAAAAAAGTTCCGCACTGTTCGGATTTGAACCCACGACCTCGGATCTTCAGGCGAGCTTTTAGTCGTTACACCACGGCGGTTCACAAATGTAAGATATTAATGTAGTTAACTTGCAGCTGCAATAGCATGGTGGATAGACGACCGACTGCCAGCCCGAAAGTCATGGGTTAAAATCCACATCGATATGGATAAAAAAAAAAATAATAACAATGGCTAATATGTCGTCCTTGTCAATAGCTTGTGGCTTCAAGTTTAAACATATGCATAAACAATATGTTTTTGCGGTAGTTGGACATTATTCTGGTACCGTGAAGATAATTTAAACAACTGTCACATTTAGAAGCAGCGACCGTGGCTTAGGCGTTGCGAGTCCGACTGGTAATCGAACCGCGATCAAAACCAACTGCTGGCTGCATAAATTTTTATCATGGTATGGAGAGTCGCAGGTCGACCCAGCCTTAAATGGGTACCAGGATGGCTGTCCTGGAGAAGTGAAGACGGCCGGCGTAATGCTGACCATATTACACACCCAGTGCCGATTGGTCTGTAAAAATATGGGACGCTCTTTCCCATAATCCCGATGCGCCTAAGGCGTGAAAAGAGATCTTTATATCATACAGTTAGGAGAGTTAGGGTTGGACATTTATGGAAGCCATCTGCGGTTCTGGATATTCGATAAAATATCAGGATAAACGTGATTACTAAGATTATTCAGTGTAGGGCAGATCTTGTAAAAGTAATTGGACGGTCTGATTTTACCATGATCACTTGTCGCATCTTTGCTGTCACTAATTTGAAGCCATACAGCTGCCCTGGAGAAAAGCACTCGTCAGTGACACCTACACCGGTGACTTAGTGAATTCCCCTGCAAGTTATTGATTTTAAGTACAAATGCGAGTCTAAAATAATAACAATAATAAAAGTTGAAAGTTAAAAATAACACAGTTGACCTAGAAATAGCAGCCAGAATAACATGTGCAAAATTCACGTCGCTACTGTTCACCTCTTGGGAGAAGTTCTTGTGACAAACATAAACAGACAGACACACGGACTTTCTACTTTATATTATCGATGCATGTTCATCAACTCATTCAGAACTTAAATAAATTATGTAATATCACCAACGCCTTATTAATTTTAACCTAGCTGTTATTCTAACTCCTTCTACCATATACAGCTATCATTTAAGAGGGAAAAAAATACCGAAGCATATTTAAATATATAAAAAAAGGACACATTAAGATAAAACAGTCGAAGTAAGACTCGATTGGGATTAAACGAGTTAAAAAATACTAAACAGCCAAACAGCTTGAAGAGTAATAACAGAGTTAAAGATTGAACAATAATATAATAATTTAACATTACAAAAACGGTGAATGAAAGTCAAATGCGATTGAAAAAAAATTTCCTAGAAAACGGATAAACACTCAAAGTTTTCTTCTTCTTTTTAGTCGTCACCGGCAGTGAATACTGGCGGAAAGTTCTGGTTGTTCGTCCACTACTGGACTTTGGTCTTGTTCTAGAACAGCGATTCTCAACCTGTGGATCGCGACCCTTTAAGGGTCCAAAGACTCTTTCACATGGGTCGCATAAAACCATCGTAAAACACATATAAACTCAAGTTATGAAGTAGCATCTAAAATAGTTCTATGTTTGGGGGGTCACCACAACATGAGGAACTGTATTAAAGGGTCGCGGCATTAGGACGGGTGTGAACCACTGTTGTAGAGCATCGGTTCTCAAACTGTTTTTGCCGCGGCACCCTACTTTAAGAACCACTGTTCTAGATCATGTGTTTTGCTGGCACATCCGTTTTATAGATCTAGCTGAACTGTACACAGAAAGTTGCTTCCTCCTCTCCCATGCAGATGCATTACGACTTCGAAGGACAATCAAATGCGTCAACTGCCTGTGACAGCCAGGATTCAAGACAGTCGAAGAAAGGAAGTAGACAAAGAATCTCAAAGCAGGCATTGAACTAGGAAAAAAATTGCCCGAGGAAACAAAGAAGTCCCGGAACAATCCTATGACGAACGTTGATGTAAGAGGTCAAAGGTGTTGGAATGGATGCCATACATCTGGGCTATTCAACTAAAACTATTCAGTGAATAACATTTTTATATATGCGAATCTTGACGGGCCAGAGGCCAAACTACCAGCACAGATCAGTCTAATGATACAATACAACTAGCGATAATCCGCGGGCCACTTGCTAGGTCTTTGTGGGCCAGATTTAGCCCACGTACTCCCAGTTGAAAAGCCCTGCCATACTTGATACCTAAAAGGATGCTCAGTAGACAACATAACGGAGGAATCGATTGCGGGTCTATGTGGCGTTTAAACGATAGAACATGATGATGATGAATAACAGAACACAGTTTAGTGTCAATAATAGAAAAATATTTGCGATTAATATATATATATTAATGAGGATTTTAAGAATAAAGTACAATGGTGTCTATGTAATGGGTTTGAGCTAAAACGCTATAGAACTGGTGGAAAATAGACACATTTATTCTCGAAGCAGAGATTTTGCATTAAATTTAGAAATCCAATGGTAAATACGAATGTTTATAGCTTTTTACGAACGTGGAATATGGAAAAAAAAATTCTAAACAAATAATTAGAAGTATTTGGAGTCTGGTGTTATTATAAAATGAATATAGTAAAGCGGGATGACAATAAACAGATACAAATATTTTTCATGAAATTCTCAAATTTAATTAGAAAAGTGCACAAGAAAAAATATGGTTATCACCTCGGCCATGAAATAACATAAACAGTCTTCATCCCATCTTCTATCACTCCGTTAATTTAAACCTGTCACAGTCACAATAGGCAGTTAGAACAAATACAGGAATGTCAGAAAAGTTCTACATTAGATCTGGAGTGAGACAGACTCTTTCCCGCGACTACTCAGCATACAGCTGAGAGGAGAGTATCTACGAGCAAATAAAATGAAGAAAGCTGCAGGAGATGCGGTAGCTGCTGCTCGTGAGTCCCAGCCATCTAGTTTAGCTCCGCGCCGCGCGTAGCGGCGAGGGAGATACGCTCGGCGGTGACTTTAACTCGGCGGAAGCTTTTCCGCGGTATGTCCCAGTATAACAGTTGTGCGCCGCCGAACATGGCGTTTTTTTTTTTCTGTTCCCTTTGAATTAGCATCCAAATAGGATCTTTGTGAGCCAAACTAAGCGTCAAACCTTCTGGCTGCAATCACTGACAGGGAAATGCAGAACAAAAACATGCCACCAAGCAATGCAGCAAACTGGGACCTGCCTGCCAAACCATTCACAGGAATACGCAAATGAATTATCGATAAAATCAAATGGCAAAATCAGTGCACTGACATAAAAACACCGTAAAGGTTAATTAGTACAAACGTTTACACAATACAACTCTAATTATGAACATGAAAAATACAAACATCAAAATAAATATTCTACTTGGTTGCTAAATCAAATTGATGGAGATGTCATCATTTTTATCATCATTCTTTTCTTCCGGGTCTTTCTCCTCCTCCTCCTCCTCATCATCATCGTTGTCATATCAACATTATCATCATCCTTCTCTGCAGCCTCCCCTCCTCATCATACTCCTCCTCCTCTTCTCCATCCTCATCCTCATTTACTCCTCTTCTTCTCCATCCTCATCCTCATTTACTCCTCTTCTTCTTCACCCTCATTATCATAATCTTCTACATTTTCCCTCTCTTCTCCATCATCATCATCATCATCATCATCATCATACTCCTTCTCTTCCCCATCCTCCTCCTCATCATCATCATCATCATCATACTTCTTCTCTTCCCCATCCTCCTCCTCCTCCTCCTCCTCATCATCATCATCATACTTCTTCTCTTCCCCATTCTCCTCCTCCTCCTCATCATCATCATCATACTTCTTCTCTTCCCCATCCTCCTCCTCATCATCATCCTCCTCCTCCTCCTCTTGCCGACTGGTGTTGACGATCCTGCTCACTATATCCTACTATCTCCAAACAGCACGTATCACTTTCTATGCTGGGATGCCTCCATGCAGGTCGAAAGGTTGTCAGGAAAAATCTTTCGTTATCTTTCTCTATATCTATCTCCATTCAACTATCCTGTTATCGCAATTCCTTGTTTCTTTCTTCTCATTGTGTGTGCATGTGTGCGTGTGTGCGTGTGTGGGTGTGTGCGTGGTTGGCGGGGAGGGGAGGGGAAGCAGGGAAATTATTGCCTCATTCTGGCTGTGGGCTATTTGTTTTCTCGTCTTAATCGCCGTTGAAACATCTAGATTACTCACTTGGAAGCATATTTCTGCAAATCCACATCTAGGAGGCGTCAAAGAATATTCCTGCTTTTGAAGTAGTTGTCAAGCATTCACTTAACATAGTGCAGCTCCTCCACAGTGAAGGTTGGTGCCGGTAGATCCACAGATAATGTATTCCACATTTAATCTCTGACCTCTTCGGTGCGGCTCACATTCCTAGTTACTAAACCTCTGGCTCCCCAAAACAAAATGCGGAAATATAACTTGGTGCGTCGAGAATTGTGAAAAGGGCACAATAACCAGGATCCACAGCCGTATTCTTTGGAGATGTGGATATACAGAAGATTAGGTCGTATTTCATGGAAACAAAAGCTATCAAATACAGAGGTACTGAGGAAATTGGGAATGAAAAGAGAGTTGCTAGGTGAAATAAAAAAGAGACAAGTGAAATATTTTGGCCACATAAAAAGACATAGCAGTATTGTAAAGATCATCCTAGAGGAAAAGGTTCAAGGTAGGCGAGCAAGAGGCAGACAATGTTACAAGTGGGAGGATAACATCAAGAGATGGACGAACAGCAGTATGAGTGAGTGTACATCAAGGGCAAGAGACAGGGCTTGTTGGAGATCCATTGCAGCCAACTTTCATTGTAGAGACGGCACCTGATTGATTGATTGACAGCCGTATGCATTCTAGTTTTATGCAGATTGCAAAAGCATGTGTTTAAGCCGCAAATAATCTTTCTATATATCATCATCATCATGTAGCAGAACGTCGCTCTCATCACGATCTGCCTGAAAGAAACTGGGTCTTTCCCAGCTCTTCCGCCTTAGGCACTTTCCTACCTAAGGTGCCATTTATATCATGGTCCCCCCCTGCCCCTCCCCAACGGACTGGTGGACCTATGCACCTCTTCCTGTCATCATGCCTCCTGCTGTTATTCGTTCCAATCCGTTGTGGCGCTTGATAAGGCCAAAACATTTTAGTTTCCGAGATAAAATATATACGTCAACTATAACTAATGCGTACCTGGCAACTCACCACGAGTTTACTGGTGGTACCCTGACATGGCATGCATTTCTAATATCCTTGGGCCCAGTGTTGTCATTCTATTAGTTTATCTACCATTTCTGTTTTTGCAACTGTTTCTGTTCAACTTGCTTATTTTTTACTTTAGCTGCTTTAGTAATAAACTGTTAGTTTCGAGTAACAATCGCTTAGATAGAATAAGTTTAAGAAACAACTGAATGGGATTGAAACAGTTTTCCCGGTTAGATTTTCATGTAACTCGTAATAATTACAGAATAGAGTGTGAGTTAAAGGGCCCCATTGTAGGGAAAACAAGAATAGGCCCACTGCCTCCAAAAATAAGCATGTCGTAGGAGTCGACTAATTGGGAAATCCTTTGAAGTCGGAGTACATCTGCCTGAGAGGCAAGGAACCAACAGTCTATATATAAATAAGTCAGATCCGTAAAACGGATGTGCCAGCAACGCGCAGGTACTGGAACAAGACTTAAGTCTGGAGCTGGATGAACAATCAGAACCTTCTGGTGGAGTTTACAGCCGGTGAACGTTCGAGGTTTAGGGTTTTGAACAACGGATCAACATCATGGCACATGGGTAGTAACCCATAAGTGCCCCGTTCTTCTTCTAACTCAAGTCTAACTCAAGTTCGGCTCCAAAAAGCCGCAGAACAGTCGCAGCTAGGCCAGTGGATCGGCCTCGAGAGCGCCTTGCCACGGGTACTCAAATGAGGTGAGATCTGGCGAATGACCCCGCTGCGACTGATCTTTATCATACGATCTGCCTACGATGTATTATTTATAAAGGCAAATTCAACAAGGCCGAATACGCTCCATCGATGCTTGACTGCGAGGGACAGGCTTCTGGCGGTTTACCTGCCTGGTCACGAAAAGGTACCCAGAGTTGATCAGAAAGACCGGCCTGCAACCCGACATAGTCCTACACTCTACGGAAAAACGTCAGCTCATCCTGATCGTGCTGACCGAGCCGTATAAGTCGCGAATGAACGAAAGTCACATGTACAAGCTTGAGAAGTACTGTGACTTAGCGGCTGGTCGGAGGAGAGACGAAGCGTACACAGTAAGAATCTTTGCAGCAGAGGTAGGCGCAAGAGGTCGTGTTTTCACTTCTATGTACAAAACAGCTGGGCTTGCGAGGAAATGAACGCAAACGATCACTAGAACAACTTGGCGAGGCTGCAGAGAGGGCCTCGAGCTGGCTCTGGACACAACGGAACGTCGTGGGGGACGGGCCTCAGTAAGCTGGTCCGGGTATCTATTGGAAAAGAAAATCTTATCCTTTAAAGTCCATCGTGTCCGAATTGTCTGCCGGTGTGCCTCTGCCATCTGCCAAAAAAGTCTAAAATGTGTCCGATAAACCAACCGTAAGCTCGCCACTTGGTCGTCCAGGTATGCTGACTGCTCTAATTATGCTACCGCAGCGACCATGTAAATAAACTTCGAATCTCACAGTACCTTTTGCACAGTCACCGATTTCGTCTTGTTTCTGTCCGAGAACATCCAGTAATACGTGCAGCAGGAACAGATCAACCCTGAGCTTTATGAACTCAGGTGGGCCCACTCTCTGAAAATGTAGAGGAACTCGTGGGCCGAAACATTTGTCGACGAGAGATCACTTCTACTGATGATTGGTAGACTCCTGCGTACATGCCCGAAGAAGCTCAAGACAGTGCACAGAATCTGTCGCACAGGCGAGGATCCTGAAATACTTTGGGTAGATTTTTAACTCCAAATCTGTGCACGGGCAGCGCCGTTAGGCTATTCTTTTCGACTTCCAGCTGGCAAGGGATTTTTTTTATGTGCGCAACAATACACTTGGGAGTCCGATCTCACTACTCTGAGGCCAGCAGGAATTACAAGAAGTCGAAGTCCAGGTGAAAAAAATCCCAGCTCTTACTGGGGATTGAACCCGGAACCTCTAGTACTCGAGGCGGACACAGCTCCCCTCAGTGAACGTTAAGAAGAAGAAAAACAGAACAATGATTCGCGTTTGGTACGCTGCCTTCGCATTAAACACTCTAAAAGATAATTTACTGAGGAGACAAAATCTTGACAAATTAAGTACGATTCTCTGGCAGTTTCTGTGCCTAAAATCGAATCCCAAGAGTTAATGAACAGAAACGCGTATTGTTTTCGCTGTCTAAAATAGTCTGATCCAACACACTATTTTCTATCGATCTTTTCTTCCGTCCCGCTTCACAGATATACAGTCACGCTATTTCTAGCTGGTCTGTATTTGTCTGGCAGCTTTGATCCCCCGACAGGGCCTTAGACTTCAATGGCAGCGGAAGACACGGTCTAGTAGTTTGTGGATCATGGAGCGGGTTGGTTTACTGCCTGAGCGGGTTGTTCGTTGAGAAGAGGCAGAGGTGCTGAACCACATGTGGTGGTAGGGAGGAAAGAGGGGGGGGGGGGGGTGTCACAGGAGCATGGTTCATATTGGTCAAGAAGTATGTACACATTTTTGGGGGGTTATCCTTGAAGCAGGCTTTAAGTTGCAGGCCTGGTCAATGTAAATAGGATCGATATTTCTGTCAAAGGGAGAGTGCACGTTCGTGAGAGGCAACAACAGCATGAATACAAATAAGCCAGGTATGTAAAACAGATGTGCAAGCTAAACTTCAGTCCTGTTTATAAAAAAAAAAAAAGTCCAGAAGAGGACATAAACAACCCGAACTTTTCACCAGTCTCCAGAAGGTGGTCACGAAGAAGAAGAAAAAGAGAAGAATAAGATGAAGGAGAAGAAGAAGAAGAAGAAGAAGAAGAAGAAGAAGAAGAAGAAGAAGAAGAAGAAGAAGAAGAAGAAGAAGAAGAAGAAGAAGAAGAAGAAGCTGGTTAATTTTTGAAGGAAATTTGCGTGCTTGAAGTTGAGAATCTATTTTTGTTTTGTTTATTGTTTTGTTGTTGTTGCTATTTTGGTTCTAGAGCAAGTGTTTCGCAGATCCACGGCATCATCGCTGAAGCAGAACTCTGTGCGATGCTTTCGTCAAATGACCAGCGGCTCTGTGGAATTCTACTGCTGCTACAACAACAACAACAACAACTACTACAACAACTACTACAACTACTAATACCACCACCAACACCACCACCACCACCACCACTAATATAACACTACTATTGCTGCTCCTTTTAGCACTACAATGACAATAGCAAGAGCAACGACTGCAACTGTAACTACTTTCAATTCCCCCCCCCCCCCCCCCTTTTTTTTTTCCAGAAACACCACAACCAGTTGAGCAGTGCTCTCGGTGCCACACTCTCGTCAGGTGACCAGTCGGTCTGAAGAATACTACTACTGCTGCTGTTGCTGGTACACCGTCTACTGCTACTACCACCACTAACATTACTGCCACTGTTGGCGCTGATTGCTGCAACTACTACAATAGCAAGAGCAACGACTGCCACTGCGTCTACTACTACCATCACCAACACTACTAATGCTGTTGCTACTACCATCACTACTGCTGCTACTGCTACCACCATCACCACTACTACAACTACTACTACTACTACTACTACTACTACTACTACTACTACTACTACTACTACTACTACTACTACTACTACTACTACTACTACTACTACTACTACTACTACTACTAGTTACTCTGCTAATACAATTTGTAATAACAGACACTACATCTATAATTACCAGCTCTACAACAACTACTACAATTACAACAACAATAACAAATACCACCACCACAACACCCACCACCACCACAACACCCACCACCACAACAACTACTACCATTACAACAACAATAACAGCTACTACTACAACAAAACCCACCACCACAACAACTACTACTATTGCAACAACAAAAACAGCTATCATCACCACAACACCCACTATTGCTATTACGACAATAAAAACATTTACCACCACCACAACAACTACTACGATTACAACAAAAATAACAACCACCACCACCACAACAACTACTACCATTACAACAACAAAAATAGCTACCACCACTACAAACAGCACTACTATTACAACAACAATAACAACTACCACCACCACAACAACTACTACCATTACAACAACAAAAACAGCTACCACCACTACAACCACCACTACTAGTACAACAACAATAACAGCTACCATCACCACAACAACTATTACAATAACAACAACAATAACCACCAATACTATGAATACTACAGCTATTATCACCACTACCACTATTACTTCACATGCTTCTGCTACTGTTAATAGTACAACAAAAACATCTGCTCACATTTCACGTATTCAGCCTGCCGTTTCGATCAACCCATACATAGACATCGTGAATAATTCATAATTTCCCATATCAAAGCGTTGAAAAGACTTTCTGAGACAACTCCAGTCATCTTCTACTCCAAACAATCACTAGTCCCGTCAATATCCTTCCCGGCTGCACCTAATCAAAGAGCCATCATACATAATCTTGATCTTCACAGTCCTCTAATCTTGCCTTAATGCCATTAGGAAGAACTTACTATCACGACCTCATACTTTCATGCAATATTTATGACCACCGTTACTTTCAAGCTAGATTTATAACGGATGACTCTGTCATAAACATCTTCAGAAAGATAGCTAACGAACTGATGGGATAATGTAAGTGGCTTTTAGATATTTGATTGCGACTTATTATAGGCGTTGTTAGACTTATTTATCATGTTTTGAAAATCTGAATTTCATTCCTATAATTGTTTATTTAGAAATAATTGGCCATTTCTCGTTATGAAACATGAGTATGTTTTCTCCTGAAATCCTCATGTTTTAAGTGTATGGATTAAATTATTTCTTCTGGACTAAAATGCCGGAAAAATATATAAATTCTTTCAGTCCTACTGGGTTTTTAACTGGTACCATTCAATTTCAATGAGCTGGCACCGACAGCCGGTTCGCTCATTGGCTCGCCGGTATACGACTTCGTCGCCGGTCGGGACAGTATTTCAGTCTGTTTCCTTCGATCGCATCAACACTGCAAGAGTTCATATTAGAAGAGCTACCTGGTGGCGAGCAATGTTAAGTCATTTTAAATGGCGCACATAACCTAGTCACAGTTATAACCCAAAGTTCCCCTTCATGGATGCTGGTTAAACGTGACAATTTCACACACACACACACACACACACACACACACACATATATATATATATATATATATATATATATATATATATATATATATATATATATTATATATATATATATATATATATCCCCCCCCCCCCCCCCGTAGAGCAAGCCAAGGAGTTCTGCACAAAGACTATACGTACTTAGGTCAGAGGTTTTCAACCTGCGTGGGTAGCACGACCCTTTTACAAGAGTCGCATAACACCATCGGAAAACACACATTCATTTAAATTCTAAGGAAAACAATTGTTCGGTGCAGGGGGGGGGGGAAGGGGGGGGGGGGAACAGTGCGAAAAGCCGCACAGAAATCACACTCCATAGTGTCGAGGAACTAAGACCAGGAAGAAAGTTCTTCCTACTATAGAGACCATGCGTTGTGAATGTTGTAGCATAGTCCCCCCCACCCCCCCCCTCGTCTCTCTCTCTCTCTCTCTCTCTCTCTCTCTCTCTCTCTCTGTCGACCTTCTTTGTTTACTCCAAAGAAAAGGTAACATCAAAAAGTTTGGAACAAAGCATAATCGGACGGACATACATGCAGGCACACGTGACTTACTAACAAATTTTAACCTGAAGTCGTCACGACTATCTTGCTGTGTATACGCGCGAGACAGTTACCACCCCTCCCTCCCACCCACCCACCCACACCCACACCAACCACACACACACACACCACACACACCACAAAAACTACCAGAGCTCTTAGACGCATTGATCGACACAGGCAAATAATCATCACATTACTAGTTGTTTCCGTGTCTCCTGTGTGAATGACCTACTTCGAAAGTCAAGATATCATCGATCACTAGTCAATTAGGCCGGTAAAAAAAAGTCAAAATAAACTCTGCTCTGGCTATGGGAGGTAAATTGAAAAAAAAAAGAATTCTTTCTAGGCAAGAATCTCATGTCTTGGATTTCTTTGTTTCAGCTTTAGTTGCACTAATACTAGATATAGCAGTCTGGATGCTGTGTTGCTAGAAATAACAGTTTTGATAAGTCGTTGCTCATGGTGAACATATTTTCAAAAGTTATTTGTATCAGAAAGGAAAATAACTATCTTAACTTATTTAGCTGTGTTAAAAATGAAAATAACATTTAAAAATATTATGACTAGCTCTAAGTTTCCAGATATACGATGCTAGTTTATTTAATAACGATCCATATATATATATATATATATATATATATATATATATATATATATATATATATATATATATATATATGACGGCAAATGCTGTGAGCGATCGAATATTTTTTTCTAAAAGACAAATAAAATAGTTCTTACTGCCAGGATTAGTGATGCTTATGACGCAAATGCTCGTGAGCAATCGAAATATGGTGTTTTTTCTAACTTTTGACAAAAATGAAAAATCCGACAAGAAGTTCTTACTGCCAGGATTCAGTGACTGCTTGACTGACCAACGTGTCCTAACTGAAAAAAGCGGCAAAAAGTCAAAAGTGGCTTCATCATCGCGGGTGCGTGTAGGGTTTCATATCAGTTTGCTGGGGCTTTACATGAAATCCATGACTAACTGCAATTGACGTTAAAACATTTCCACTATTCACAAAACATGTGTAAGACTCGTCTTGGATAAGTTCATAAAAAGCTTCCACTCTTCCGGTTTGTGATTTATTCTCAGGTTTAGCTATTAAACCACAAATTTTGTGGCACGCTGAGATTCCAATCTCTTTGGTCGCAAATAAGTAATAAGCGGCTTTTGACAGTTCCTATACACATACAATTCTAACATCTCCTGTCATAAGATTCTACTGTTGCAATCTGGAACCCAAATATTCTGCCTTGTTCTTCGATAAATTCAGATTTCCTGCAAGACCATTCCTTTCACTTTGGATTATTAAGTGTGGTTTAGTGGATGTAGGCTGTTGATAGTCTGGGTCGCTTGAGGTTGATCGGTCAGGACCATTAATATCCCTTTCTTCGTCATTGGAAGCAACTGACAATAATTCTGGCACTTTGGAACTGGTAGGTCATCGCCATGTGGTACCGGACTTATTGTAGGGAACAAGATGCCTCGTCGTAATTGTAACTGACTAAGAAAGCATGCCGAGAAAGGGAAGACAGTGATGCTTCGAGCAGAGTGGCAAGCTTCAATGAAAAGGTCACGAGTGTTGAGCATACTTTGGATCTTTTCTCCAGTCATTACCGGCGTGGTGGGGAATGGACAGGCAGACATACTGGCTTGATCTGGGTGGTGAACTGATACATAACGGTCTGATTCGGATGGAAGCATCAAGCCCAGAAATGACACAAACACTAGAATTCAGTCACGAAAGTGACGCAAATAACCCAGACCACAAATATAGGCGGAGACTGCTAGCAGCCTCGGCTAGCTAGCAGCAGTCAGAACGTGGTCGAGCTTTTCATTTTTTTTAATCAAAAGGACTAGGACTAGGACTAGGTCCGATCTGGGATCGAACCTGGCACCCCGGCATTACGAAGCGCGTTCGCAACGCCCTACCCACACGTTCTGTAGTAAGAGAGGTAAGAATAGTGGGTGGGGTTTTATTTCAAAGGTGAATGGACACTGAAAACATAAGAGTCACGCGTACAACGTTACTACATTCAGTATGAGAATGGAGTTGGAGGCGGTAACGGCAGCTTTCTGATGGCTTGACGGCAGCAGAGCCCAACATGAGGTACTTGTAACACTCACAGAGCATGCTTCGGAAAATGTAAACTGGTTTCCCGCGCGTAGAGTGGCTTGCATCACTTCATAACACCCATATCAAGAGTGTATTCATAATTGTCTGTCTAGGATATTCAGGTGTGCGAGGTAACGAGCAGATTGATAGATTAGCTGCAGCGCTCCTCAGGTCGGTGAGCTACTTTATAATAAAGCGTACGTGGTAAAGGTTCTGTGGGATCAAACTGACAGTGCAAAAGAACAGACAGGGAATTCATATACTGAAAGGCTAATTTAAAAAACTAACGGGAAAGATAGACGAATTTCTAATCAGGTTGCAACTGGTACTATTAGCATATCAACTTTTCAATTGTTTGACTTAAGTAGGAGACGGAGCACGTGTGGGAATGTCCCGAGTGCATTCATTCATTTATCTCAACAGGGCTGACTTTTGTAAGCCTCTGGAATTAACACTAAGTGGAATACAATTGTAAATGAACTTCATCAAAACCAGCTAAAAATTTTTTTTAATTATTCAACACGACGAAAACAAAAACAAAACAACGACCTTGTCTTTGCTGACAGTTGCATGGATTTATTGGGTAATTTCATACTTAGCATTTTGCCACAGCTTTATGAATGATTCATCGTCCAAACAGTTGTCAAAGTTAGTGCAAAGTGGTCTGTTACCAGATCACAACGCAGCTAACTTGGAACCGTGGTATGGTGGGTGAAAAACTATGTTCACAATATCTAAGCCGGACACTTGAACTAAAATAACTTTTTTTTTCTTCTTTTCTGTATGTGTCCGTACTTGTGTGTGTGGGCGCACGCACGTTAATGGAACAATTATTCCTAAACTCCATTCACTCTGCGTTGTCTCTATTTACCAGATTTCTGTCAATTCATCTTCCAACAATTGCACTGCGAACGAAACAATTCAAGATTGTAAACGCGACTGAAATATCAATAGGAAACTCCTGGGATTTCAGGACCCAAAGCGCAAGCGCACCACACACCTACACAATTATGCCTACTCACGTGCAACACACACAGAAATAGAAAAGAATTTCCCATATGTAGTTCAAACGGCTGTTTGGTACGATAATTGAAAGCTGTGAGATTTGTGAGGAAACAATAGGGCTGTACTTATTTAAGTATACTTATTAGAGAAGAGTTTTGTTTGTGCTCTGTCGCCCCACGTTTGTGTTGACTGGAACAGAAAGGGAAGCTAGCCTCTCTATTATCTGACGCTCTCTGGTATATTTTCGTCTGTATAGTCTGCTTGTCGGCTCTGGGGCTAAGTCGATGCGAACGCTTCGTAATGCCGGGATGCCGGCCATGCGTCTTGCATTGGTTTCGACAGTGGTTTTAAGAGAGCCGACCGTCCAGGGCAATAGTAAACTACTGAACGTAAATTTGCCTAGAGAAACCACACGCAACGTCCTGTGAAGGATACGCAACTAACTAGTCTGCTTTTCCGGACAATGGTATTTGCCGTGTGATGGAAATTTGAGCGGTATTATGGATAACTAACTCACAATCCTTGACGTTCTAAGGCTGGACTTCCGTGGCGGCTCGTTTAGAAGCAACGAAGCCGTTTCCCTGGTATATGGACTGTGGTACGAGATTAAAGCTTCGACAGTAGTGAATAACAAGGACATCGAAATGAAGAAAAGGGTTGGGGTGCGAGAGGGCATGTGTGTGTGTGTGTGTGTGTGTGTGTGTGTGTGGTGGGGGGGGGGGGGGTTACACATTTGCTAGTGCAAGGGAAGGCCTACACCCCCACCCCCCCCACCTTTTTTCTTATACGCACACACACATATATTAACATACATACACGCACACACAGGATTTGCAAACAAAGTGCACCCTTTTGTCAATCAAACTGATCATTTTGTAAATCAAATTCCTTCTTTACAAAGTATATTCACCCTCTCGCAAATCAAATTCGATCTTTCGTAAATTAGACTTTTATAAAAAAAAAAAAAAAAAATAGCGAACATCTCTGCAGCTTGCCTATGATATTATGAAACGAATACTTTCCCACCGTTTGGACCAGCGCCAAACTCTTGTTCCATAAGAGTGGCACTGGCAACATTGGATTTGAAAGAACATGTTATGTATACTTTATGTTTTAAATGTTCGCTTTTCCCTGTGTATGTCTAAATAACACTGGTACTCAAGAAGAACCAAACAAGACCAGTACTGAATAGAAACTTCAATTATATGTTGCGTGTGCACCAAATGAGGATAGAACTCATCAGAAAACACCAACTAAAAACTTTAGGTGTAGCAGAATTTGGATCGAAAGGGCAGGGGATGAAGAGATTATGTACTGGTACACTATGTGGAGATCACACAAAGTTTCACATCATGGATAGGAATTCATCACTGACACAGGATTATGAATATAGTTTTACACATTTATTATATTTCAAAAAGAATTATTTGCTTCAAAATACAAAGAGACAGAAGAATTGAAGCTAATTTGAAAGAGTATGCACTATGCAATGGAAATAAGAGAGAAAAAAGTAGAAATATACTTTTATGCACTAACCGATAAAAGTTCCAAAATTATTTCAGAAAAAAAAAAAAAAAAAAGATATACTTCTTCCCCAAATACTTTGCTGGGATAAATGGAGGAGGAAGAAGAAGAAGAAGAAGAAGAAGAAGAAGAAAAGTAGAAGAAGAAGAAAGAAGAAGAATAAGAAGAAGCAGAAGAAGAAGAAGAAGAAGAAGAAGAAGAAGAAGAAATAAGAAGAAGAAGAAGAAGAGAAGAGAAGAAGAGAAGAAGAAGAAGAAGAAGAAGAAGAGAGAAGCAAGAAAGAAGCAGAAAAAGAAGAAGACCAGAAAAAAAGATAAGAAGAAGTAGATGAAGAGAGAAGAGGAAGAAGAAGAGAAAGAAGAAGAAAGAAGAAGTAGAAGAAGAATGAAGAAGAAGAAGAAGAGAAGAAGAAGAAAGAAGAAGACGAATAAGAAGAAGAAGAAGAAGAAAAGAAGAAGAAGAATAAGAAGAAGAAGAAAAAGAGAAGAAGAAGAAGAAGAAAGAAGCAGAAGAAGCAGAAATTAAGAAGCAGAAAAAGAAGAAGCAGAGAAAAAGAAGAAGAAGAAAAGAAGAAGAAATAGAAGAAGAAGAAGAGAAGAAAGAAGAAGAAGAATCGAAGAAGAGAAGGAAGAAGAAGAAGAACGAAGAAGAAGAAGAATAAGAAGAAGAAGAAGAAGAAGAAGAAGAAGAAGCAAAGCAGAGAAAAAGAAGAAGAAGAAGAAAGAAGCAGAAAAAGAAGCAGAAAAATGAAAGAAGCAGAAAAAAGAAGAAGAAGAGAAGTAGATGAAGAAGAAGAATAAGAAGAAGAAGAAGGAAGAAGAAGAAGAATAGAAGAAGAAGAAGAAGAAAGAAGAAGAAGAAGAAAGAAGAATAGAAGAAATAAGAATAAGAATAAGAATAAAGAAGAAGAAGAAGAAGAAGAAGAAGAAGAAGAAGAAGAAGAAGAAGAAGAAGAAGCAGAAGAAGAAGAAGAAGAAGAAGAAGAAGAAGAAGAAGAAGAAGAAGAAGAAGAAGAAGAAGAAGAAGAAGAAGAAGAAGACGATGCTCATACAAATACACATAATCTACCTGCGCACGTACATACGCACATAAGTATTTAGATACGCATAATACATTGAAGCAGTAATTTAAATACTATTAAAAAGCTATTTAAATACTGACGCATATGGTGAACCATGTACTGGTGAATTCCATTTCCGAATAATAACAGTATCTAAGTATAGAACTGTTGGTAATCATACGTTGTCAGTGTATTGTTACTACTGCTGTCTGTACTCCCTACCACATAAATACTGACATAATCATTATTGTCGATTAGACAAGATACGTTTCTCCAAGTACAGAATACATTTCCCCCCGCACACGCCTACTGCCACCCATTTAGATGATGCGTTTCGGTGGTTCTCACACTGTACTTTTTGACACACTTCGAAATGGGTTCGTCTAGGTATAGTTTCCACTTCTTTCTATGAGTGCCAATCAATGCATTGTCTGTGTGTTTATTGTATATATAAATGTATGTATATGTGTGCATGTGTGTGTGTGTGTGTATATATATATAAATATATGTCGGCGTCTGTAGCTTGGGGGTTGCAAACGCGCTTCGTGATGTGAAGGGTTCGATCCCAGCTGCGGACAGTTTGTCCTGCGTTGGTTTCGGCTGTGGTACCCAGAAAAGCCGACCGTGTAGAGAGCAATGGCAAACTACTTGACGTACATTTGCCTAGAAAAACCACAACAGCCAAAACATTCTGGGGTTGGTTCTGCAACGTAATGTACACGATACGCAAATAACTTTTAATATTTATGAATGTAATTTTTAAAAAAAATATCACCTTTATAGAATGTTGCTTCTATCACAGCCTAGCTGAAAGACATTAGGTCCCTCGCTTGCCTATACTGATGTTTGAGGTTTAAAGTTTGAACAACGGATCAACATCATGGCACACAGGTAGTAACCCATAAGTGCTCCGTTCTTCTTCTAACTCAAGTCTGAGTCCGAAGAAGCTCAGCACAGTGCACAGGCTCTGTAGCACCGGCAAGGACCCTGAAATACTTTGGGTAGATTTTTAACTTCAAAATTTGCCCGGCAACGCCGTTAAGCTACTCTTTTCAATTTCCAATTGAAAAGGGATTTTTTGTTACGTGCACAAAAATGCACACGGGCGTCCGATCTCACTACCCAGAAAACAGAAGGAATTACTAAAAGTCCAAGTCCTCGTGAAAAAATCCTAGCCCTTACCGGGGATTGTACACGGAACCACAAGCACACGAGGTGGACACCATGCCTCAAGACCACGCAGCCCCCTCATAAACTTTCTTGCTTCAGGTATCTCGTATGTCCCGCATTTACCTTCGTGCTGGTAGGCAGGCGGGTTCCTGCCGCTCTCACATAGAATCCTACTCACCATTTATGCTGCCCTCTGTCCACCTAGCCATTACGGCCTTTGTTGTGGTCAAAGTATTTCAGTTACCGAGGCGAAATGATGTTTCCAAGGTTAATTTTCCGGCACCCCCCTGTGCTGTTTCCGACAACGGTATGAGCGTCGTATCGTTCAGCCGTCTTTTCGTCTTTTCGTTTGAGTCTGAGGCGGCACATAGGGCAGAGGTCAAAGTTCTCCATGTCTGGCGGTTCCTTGCACCCCCTTCCCCCCCCCCCCCCCCCCCCCATTGTAGGACTTGTATATTCATTAGGCCCATGGTTGAGCTTTTCCTGATAATGGGGTCTCTCTTGGTCTTTCCCGTTTCATTTTCCCTTCCGATGACCATATATGGACTTGACGGGGAAGTCTGGTCTTATCTATTGTGAGTGCATGGTCGATGTAGTTCCACGGTGCTTTCTTAAAAAACTGGACATATTATCTTGTTTTGTCTCTTGTATTACCCCCGCTTCCCCCTCCCCCGACCTGAAATGGACACCAGGCAATTTCCTGGGTAATAAAGGCAGCCGCTATGATGTTGACCACATCAATTACCGACTGCTAACTGGACTATAACAAGTATAAATCTATCATCACATACTAAAAGCGTGAAAGGAAATCTTGACTTACTGGGATGCCGTCGCAGTGGTAGATTCATCCTGGTATATAGGTCGAGGATGTCCTCTCATCCTCCTCCTCCTCCTATTCTTCCTAATCCTTATCATCATTATCGTCATCATCATTATCATCATCATCATCATCGATATGTTCCGCGCCTATAAGCGTAGGCTGTCATGTTTCGCCATCTCACACAATCACCAGAATCCTGGATCAATGTTTTCGTCTCGCGCTATTGATTTGGCTAGGTGTTTATCTCTTTGCCTTGCTCTTACTCTCTTTCCCTCAATCTTGCCGGTTTTTACCTAGTTCTCGAATCGATTTCTGCTCATAACAGGCACCTCTACTACGATATACAGATGTGTGCAAGAGGGACATAAAATTATACAGGTATTCAGATGGATTTGTTGGAACAAAATATTATGGACCATGTCAAGTGTAGACGGGAGGTCAGAAAAGGAGTGAGTATGAAAGAAGAAGTGATTGCAGAAAGGATGATAGCTGAGCGACTGAGAAGAACACTCGAAATACAAATGATGACAACATCGGCCCTGAAATCCGATGCTATAATTGTGAAAGGCTTCTTAACGTTGGCGGGTCTTGCTAGTCACACTCGCCATCGCCATGAGTTGTTAGTCTCATGCCTCCTCATAACACACCATAATACTATTGTCTGGAAAGACGGAAAGGTGCCAACAACTGACAGGGCTTAGACAGTATGAGTCTTGGTTCTGGTTAGCAGACTATTGTCTGGACATTGACCTGGCTGTCACGAGATACGAAGATAAGTGATATTGTGTATTTGTGTAGTATTGTCTTATCTATGTATGTGCTGAAGAAGGCTATATAGCCGCAACGTTCACGTTTTGTTTGTGTTCCTTATATTGTGAAGCTCGCTGATATACTTTTTCGTTCGTTTTTTTATCTTTTCCTGGTTAACATTACGTGCGGTTCAGCAGCTCTGCATC
>CAJHNH020000857.1:87500-122500 GCA_905116865.2 Candidula unifasciata | reverse complement strand
GACACGAGCGGTATGTGACACCGAGACGTTTAACTAAACATGTTCCGGAGACGTTTAACTAAACATATTCCTGAGATGTTTACCTAAACATGTTCCCGAGACGTTTAACTAAACATGTTTCCGAGACGTTAAACTAAACATGTTCCCCAGACGTTAACAAATACAGTCGAACATTTTTACCAGAATCTTCATCCGGTCGCACTTAACGGAATAATATGTAAAAGAAAGAACGGCATAAGAAACGGAGTATTTTAATAAATACACTTTTTTAACATGCAATCTTATCGGGCTAAATTTGGAAAGAACGGCTATAGCCATCTCTCTGCTAATGTCTGGCACGGAATCAATAACGTCTACCTCAACCATGTTACAAATTAGTGCAGATCGAACCATATGGTTATTCATTTGCTAACCGTTACTGGGTTCTCATTCGGGAAACTTCGAGTTCAAGTCCTCAGTAAGGTAATGGATATTATTTATGCTGGGGATAAAAATAAAACTCCCCACCTAAAGAGTTCGTATCGCCTATACACTCCATACAACCCTTAAATCAACAGATTACATACTTTCCCGACCTACACCGCTCTTTGGGAATTTCCATGGCAAAGTGGTTAGGCCGCCTGTGTTACGTTATTAGTTTAATTAGTTTTAAATCATGCAAGGACAGGATTATTAGTTTAGTTTAGATTATTTTGGTTTAGTTTAGTTCAGTTTAGACGACGGATCACCATCACGGCAGAAGGGGTAATCCATAAGTGCTCTGTTCTTGCCCGAAGAATCTCAGCGCAGTAGCACCAGCGGGGATCCTGAAATACTTTGTGTAGAATTTTAACTCAAAATTTTGTCCGGGCAGCGCCGTTAGGCCACTCTTCTCTATGTTCAACTACCAAAGGATTTTTAAGAGCGCAACAATACACACGGGCGTCCGGTCTTACTACATAGAGACCAAAGGAAATTACTATAAGTCTAGGTGAAAAAATCCTAGCCTTTAGCGAGGTTTGAACTCTGGACCTCTAGCATTCGAGGCGGGTGCCATATTTCGAGACCACGAAGCCCATTGAAGATGATTATTGATAGTTGCATTCTAAATTCCAACAACTTAGACCGTACAGATACTGAGTTACACATTTTTAAAGCTGGTCTGGACTTTTGGAAGGAACCTCAGATAAAGGGACACACGTGTTCTCGAGCAGTGGTTCATTTTACCCCACCAGGTCATCACATAAGCCATAAACACCTAATGACACAAAGGGCCACCATGCGGATGAGGATCACCCGTGGAGAGGTCCCGGAAACCGCGTTAAGCCGTTAGGCCATATTTATAGTCGGGCTGCTATATTGCGGCCTCTGGCAAGAGCCAGGGTGGAGCTTCCAAATAACGAAAAACTGCATCCCACAAGGGGATGACTATGTTCACGAGCTGCAGTGCGTAGTTAAAGATAGATACACTGACGAGCGGTCGAGCAGAATAGTAAAAGATTAAAATTTTTACACAGAGATGCTGAAGAAAAATTCAGGAGACCCACGATCGTATGAAAAAAAGGGTTGTCCTATAAAAGCTGTCACGTAAAAAAAAAAAAAATGGATATAGTATTAAAAATAAAGAAATGAGACAGAGACTAGGACTGAAAGCAGTCAAAGACCCTACAAGCAACAGTTCAGATGTTTTAGCTGATTGGCCCTGGTATCAACTGCCACAGAGAGCCATGCTGAAGAAATATAATAAGTAACGGTTAAGAGGGAGACCATGCAACCTATGGAAAGACAAAATCATAACACTGATGAAATGAAGACCGACTTATTTAAAGTACTAGCGACACCCGCCACGTTGCTGTGGTTCAGTCTGGCGATATGGAAAAGAAAGAAAATACAAACCACACGTGTCTAATAAAATTTATATCACAATTATTGTCTACGCAGATATATAGATAGTCTGGTTTGCCGACTCTAGGACAGGCAAAATATGAGTGTGTCTTTATGTTAGTTAAAATATGGTTATTTGTTTAATCACATGCTAAAGCTATGTTTTTTAAACAGCTGAGAGTAAAGCTTACTACTGTACTACTCATCATGTAGCAGGTCCTTTGCAGAACGTCGCTCTCATCAGAGTCTGTCTGAAAGAAACTCGGTCTCTCGCCAGCTCTCCTGCCTCATGTACTTTCATACTCAAGGAGTCACTTATATCCTGTGCCCATCTTCGTGTCGGTCGGCCCCTGCCCCTCCTTCCTGGTACCATGCTTTCTGCTATAATTTTTTCCAATCCGTCGTGGCGCTTGATATGACCAAAATATTTCAGCTTCCGAGAAAGGATGCTGTTTATTAGCCAATCTTCCTTGATGTTCAGATCTTTTAAGATGTCAATATTTCTCATCTTCTTTGCCCAAGATATTCTGAGAATCTTTCTATAGCATTTAAGCTCAAAAGCCCCTTTTCTCTTTCTTAAGGACTGAGAGATAGTCCACGATTCACATCCGTATGTAGCCACAGGGAAGATGCATGCTCTCAAAATTCTAATTTGTATCTCCTTGCTAGTGCTTAACCATAGACTTTTAAGGCTATTCAATCTTTGCATTGCTATGACCATCCTCCTTTTAATTTCTGTCGAACAGTCTCCGTTGTTGTTTATTAGAGCCCAGATATTCAAAGTTTGTGACATTTTCAATTTCTTCATCATTTATTGTTAATTTTGGGTGACAGCCAGTTTTATCTGTGGACATTATTTTCGTTTTCTTTATATTCAAGAACAGATTTTGATCTTCACTGTGCTTTTGGTCAGACAATATTAAATTTTGTATTCCCTTTACGCTGTTCGAAGGAAGGACTGAGTCATCTGCGTAGCGGAGTTCCGGAATAGGGTTGCCACCAATTTTGAGCAGATCATAACTGTAACAAGTCTGGTCAATTTTGACATTTCTCCTTATATTTTTTGAGTATATATTGAATAGGTGAATAGGTATGGTGAGAGAACGCACCCCTGCCTCACCCCCTTTTGCACCTCGAACCAATCAGATGTTTCACCAGCCGCTCTGATGGCTGCTTCTTATTCATGATAAAGTTTTTCAATTAAATGCACTAAATACGCTAGAAACCCTATACTTTTTATAATAGTCCACAGTTGGTGGTGCTGGACACAATCAAATGCCTTGCTATAATCAATAAAACAAGCATGAAGATCTACATTGTATTCTCTGCATTTTTCAAAAATTATTCTTATGTACTACTAAATTACCAACAAATAAAAAAAAAAAAAAAAAAAAGTCGAGGAAGTAAAAAATTTACTCATTAAAAAAATGAAAACTTTAAAAATATAGTTTTTAGTTCTCTCTGTCAACAGTGTCTGTCAGCTCCTTACCCTCCCCCCCCCCCCCCCCTTTTTTTCTGCCCCCGACCCCAATCCACCAACTACTCCTCACTCCCTCTCTGAAAGATTTGAAATTCATCACCCGATGATATCTTTGTTTTTTTTTTTAAACTGACCTTGGCATCCGTGTCCCCCCCCCCCCCCCTTTTCTGACTAAAATGGGTAGCATGAATTGTAATAATAAGTGAATGCGGCCAGTTGTAATATTTACCACAGAATTTATTGTATAGCCTGATGCTAATTTTTGAGGTCAACAGTCAAAGTTCGGCTACAAACTGCACCGGGAACACGGCAAAAGAGAGAAATGAGATCGTTGGAAAGCTAAACCAAGATGTCGATGTGATCGTCACTGAAGCTACGTAGTTTGTGCTTTGAGCGATAGTCTTATATAAAAACACTCGCGTATTCCAAAGAAACTTTGCGCCAACATTTAAAAGCATTCGGTGAAGAACTGTCGGCACACAGCTTCATGCAGATTTCTGAGGTCAACAGTCAAAGTTTGCCTCCCAGAGGAAGCAAAAACCTGCGCCGAACATGCTACAACGAAACAAAAACCGATATGAATCTACGAAGTATATTATCGGAGAAGAAGAAAATAGTATGAGGAAATAAAAGCAAGATACAAATGAGCCAGTACACTTATATACGAACTGACACCGTTAAGAAAATATCCACATATAAGTATCAGCGCTAAAAAGCAAATTATTAACAGCATATTCATACCAACACTTTTCTACCAGTGCTAGACTTGGACATTATCAAAGCATAACACACGTAAAATTAACACCTGTGATGCCTGAGAAAAGCCGCCAACTTAACTATCAGAGACAAAGTTAGAAATGAAATTATCAGAAAGACTGTAGGAACCACACCATGCAGCAGAATGACCGAGAAGCAGAGGATCAAATGGTTTGGCCATCTAGTAAGTATGCAGGCGCTACACATGAAAATATCATTGTGAAAACAAGGAGTCGCCCTGGGAAAACCTGAACTGATAACATTAAAGAGCTTCAACATCGACAAGAAATGCCCTTAACCATTGCTGCCCATCAAGCAACGAATCGTAAATTGTTAATTTTTCTCAAGATATGTAAATTATACGTCTGATCTTCCGGTAACGTTTACATCATTCTCTATCAAACCGCATCAACACAGCTTCTAAACATTTTCCCGGTTACAAGCTGACGTTCTGAACACAGAAATATACAACTATGTACAATAAACACGCTGTCCCCTTTCCTCCCACATCCATACCCACACAAAAGAGTTATATAGGAGATATATGACAGAAGATCGACAATTCAGCTGCTGGAATCAGCAACTGAAAAACAGCTGACAACAGAAAAATTAGAACGAAACAGATGTAAAATTGGGATCAACGAAGGAGACGTCAGACAGTCTACGATAATGACGTGTAAGAGCGTCTGTTTAAAAAATAATCGACAGTACATACTATAATGCCATGTAGGAGGAAATATTTCAGAAATTATGGAAAGTACCCACTATGATGCCACGTAGGAGTATTTATTTAAACATTTACTGACAGTACATACTGTAATGTCATGCAGGTGTATTTATTTCATAAATTTTTAACAGTACATATTATGAATCCATGAAGCAAAATTTATATAAGAAATTATCGACAGTACAAACTATGATGTCCCGTAGGAGCACATATTGTAGAAATTATCGACAGTACAAACTATGATGTCCCGTAGGAGCACATATTGTAGAAATTATCGACAGTACAAACTATGATGTCCCGTAGGAGCACATATTGTAGAAATTATCGACAGTACAAACTATGATGTCCCGTAGGAGCACATATTGTAGAAATTATCGACAGTACAAACTATGATGTCCCGTAGGAGCACATATTGTAGAAATTATCGACAGTACAAACTATGATGTCCCGTAGGAGCACATATTGTAGAAATTATCGACAGTACAAACTATGATGTCTGGTAGGAGCACATATTGTAGAAATTATTGACAGTACACATTATTATTGCAATTAAGAGCATCTATTTCAGAAAAGATCGACAGTACTGGACAGAATGAACACACACAATCCCTCATACTAACGCCATGGACGCTATAAAAAGAATTGAACTCCCTTTCTCTTTCTTTATCTCTCTATCACCATCTCCCTCCGCTCTGGTTTAAGAATCCCTGATCTGCGATAGATAGAGCTATTAACTCACCGAGAACGGCTAGTCAACAAGAATGACATGTCTTCACCCTGTTAAAGTGTGGAGTTTCGATCTTCTCCGCCATTAACCATTATGCAATGAAAGCTTAAAATGTCTAATGCCAGGATTAGACAGAAACAACTGCAGAAAGAAAGAAAAGATGTCGTTAAAAGCTTGCAGACGGCAGAACGGCTTCGGTTCTTTTGAACTCTTTGTCTTGTTGAGGGTCTCTTTGGCGTTCTGGTCAAGCCGTTTGTTTTGTGATCGGAAGGTCGTAGGTTCTTTTTTTCCGATTTGCGTCTATACGTTCACGAGCAAGTTTATTAAAAAGATGTCTGGGGATCCTTGCTGGAGCTAAGGAGTTCATGCATTGAGCGGAGAGACAAATAAGCCATACGGAATAAGACTCGTGGCAAAAAGTTCGATTTTCTCACTTTTAAATACTTTAACTCTGTGTGTGTAAGACATTTGTGAAGTGTAAGACGTGTGATCGCGAGGTTAGCACTTATGTTTAAGGAAACATCAGACCCTCGAAAAAACATGCACGTTAAGAAAAGCAAATCCACCTGAAGCGAAATGAGAACGGTGATTGAATAGGAAGACGAGCAAACTGGCAAGAAGACAGAATTTTAAAAAATGCAGAAAGATGGGTGAATAGGAAGACAAATGGACGGATGACGGAAGGACATATGTAGGTGTAGTTAGGTAGGTAAGTTGGCACTCTAGCGGAGAGAGAGAGAGAGAGAGAGAGAGAGAGAGAGAGAGAGAGAGAGAGAGAGAGAGAGAGAGAGAGAGAGAAAGAAAGAGATAAGCACACAATTAGACTGACGCACGGACAGACCTACCTGGTGTGTGTGTGTGTGTGTGCGTTTGTGCGTGCGTGCGTGCGTGCGTGTGTCTGTCTGTCTGTCTGTCTGTCTGTCTGTCTGTCTGTCTGTCTGTCTGTCTGTCTGTCTGTCTGTCTGTCTGTCTGTCTGTCTGTGTATGTGTGTATGTGTCTATGTGTGTATGTGTGTATGTGTGTATGTGTGTATGTATGTGTGTGTGTATGTATGTATGTATGTGTGTATGTCTGTGTGTATGTCTGTCTGTCTATATGGATGGATGGATGGATGGATGGATGTATAAAGACACAGACAGACACACTTGCAGGCAGATAGACAGCTAGACAAACAGACATTGTACAATTATTTCGCTATAAATGAAGCCAAACCTTTATTCGAGTATTTCCCTGACAGGAAGTTTACAGCTGAAAAGAAAACCCGTCTTTGTTGGCCATCCGGAAGCTTTAAATCCAAGTCAATTTAGACGTCTTTTTGGAATTTCACCAAGCAGTACAGACGCTGTTAAAGTATTTGTTGTTTTTGTTGCTGCTGCTGCTGTTGTTGTTGCATTATCCAAACTTTTCTTGGTTATACTTCAAGTCAATATGCCCCAGACATTTGGGACTCTAAGCCACCAACCTACGTTACTTGTTTAACAATCGAGCTGGGAGCTGGTACAGATTGACATTTACTTATTTTGTCGCTTTTATCCGACCTTGGAGTGTAGAGTTTTGACAGAGAGATCACCAGACTTCTCTATCAGCAGTTTTCATTTTTTGGCTTTGTTCCATTCGAGTCCTCTGTCAGGAAGGGTCTGTCGGACATTGTCCTGCCAGATTCACTGCGTCGTCCTGGAGGTCTTGTTTTCCTGGTTCTTGGCCGCCCACGAATGCCGCGGTGGGCGATTCTCTCCCATTCCGCATACATGTCCAAAACAATATGTAGTGCTTAGGTTTTAAGGTCAAGTCGTATTGTCTGATTGAGAAATACGTCCGAGATACTTCATTTCCTGAAGCTGGCTACTGTGAGCTGTTGTCATTACCCGTAACTCACATCAGTATTCCTAAGGGTGGGAAGGGGGAACTAGGAAATCTAGGAACGTTGCCGGAGCTACGGAGGTCGTGCTCTGTGCGACGTTCTCGACAGGCAGCTAGCTGTTCTGCGGAGAGTGATCGAACCCTGTGGGATAAAATCCGGAGCAATTAAGTCGATCCTCTTATCTTTACCTTTTACCTTATCACGCCTGTAGGTCAGGACCGGCACACAGCAATATACAGCGATGTGTGTACTCTCTAGCCGCGCTCAAGACAAAGCTGCACATGTGTAACCAGTGAAACCTATATCTAAAAGACATCATAAAAGGAATGAAGTCAAAGAGGAAGAAGCTGGTGAAAACTGAGCGTGGGTGGAGATAAAAGATTTCAGAGCACTAGGAGGAGGCTTGAGATTTGAACAACGGATCAACATCATCACACCCTAATGGTTCCATTCTTTTTCTAACTCAAGTCTGAGTCCAAAGAAGCTCAGCACAGTGCTCAAGCTCTGTTGCACCGGCCAGGATCTTGGGTAGATTTTAAACTCTAAATTTTGCCCGGGCAGCGCTGTTAGGCTACTCTTTTCGATTTCCAACTGCCAAGGGATTTTTTTTTTTTTTTTTTTACGGGGAAATTACTAGAAGTCCAAATCTACGTGAAAAAATTCCAGGTCTTACCGGGGATTGAACCCGGAACCTCTAGTACTCGAGGCGGACACCATGCATCGAGACCACGCAGCCCCCAGCAATAGGAGGAAGTGGTTATCACTGGCAGTGGCGTGGCCAGAGTAGATGTGGTGGGAATAGGTGTGGTGGAAGTAGGTGTGGTGGAAGTAGGTGTGGTGGAAGTAGGTGTGGTGGAAGTAGGTGTGGTGGGTAGTAAGTGTGATGGGAGGCTTGTCGTTGGTTGTAAATATTACTAATACCGGGCGCAGCTCAACATGTAACGTTACTGTGTATGTTGTCATAAGCATTGTTATTATTATTATTACTATTATTGGGGTTATTATCATAAACACACTTACTCACACTGGATTATCGGTTACTTGGTAACCACTG
This sequence comes from Candidula unifasciata, assembly GCA_905116865.2. Lineage (NCBI taxonomy): Eukaryota > Metazoa > Mollusca > Gastropoda > Stylommatophora > Geomitridae > Candidula > Candidula unifasciata. The sequence goes on along the minus strand of CAJHNH020000857.1, from coordinate 114,031 downwards.
TATTGTACCCTATTATAACCGCTGTACTGCTATATGGCTGATCAACGTTTCCAAGATTCGTACCTAATCGATTCTTACCCTTGAGATGGTAATCCCACAGACTGGAATTATGGGGAGCAAAAACTAAAACTTATAAAATAATAATAATAATAATAATTATTATTATTATTATATACCTAACTGCAGACAGTAATCTGCTCTGAGTAATAAATGCGGGTGCCCATTTCTAAGCGGGCAAGTCATTTGTCTCGTGCTCTGTATGTCCAAGGTTCGTTTCACTAGCTACGTACTGACTGACTGACTTTCTACCCCACCAGGACATCACACAAGCGATAAACACCCGATGACACAAAATGCCACCATGTGGATGAGGATCACCGTGGAGAGGTCCCAGAAACCGCGTTCAGACAATTGGCCATATTGATGGCCTGCCTATATTGCGGCCCCTGGCAAAAGCCAGAGTGGGGCTTCGAATAACAAAAAATTACGTCCTAAAAAGGACGTCAGGAATATTTTTGAATAGTATAGATAACTACGTACTGGGATTAGTGCAATTCATACAGAACCCTCTGAAACCACAATTGGAGTTACGGAGTGAGTTTTTTGTGCGACCTTCCTGTATGGAGACTGTACTATGCGGGATGAAACCTGGCTCAGTGAAATCCATCCTCTCAATTGAAAGCGTCTAAAAACTGAATAATAGATAGGTCCACACGCATACAGCCAAGTTAGTGTTAAAATAAACAACTTTACAACAACATTTTCACTGTGAAGGTGTGAGCAGGACCTAATATAAACTATTGAAAGATAGCAAGAAACAATGTGTGAAAGTTCCTCGTAGCAACATACGGGTGTGAGTCCTGGACTATCTCGCAGTCATTACGAAAGAAAGTAGGCGCTTTTGAACTGAAATGCTATTTAAAGAAATAAAGAATGCCACTGAGCAGGAAGAAAAGAAGTAGTGAAATACTAAAAGATGCGAACATCAGGGAAAATTGGCTAGTTAACAGCATCTTGTCTAGGAAACATGCACTCTGGCTTTATCAAACGCGAGGGCGGATTGGAAAGAATAGTAGCAGAAGGCAAGGTATCAGGTATCAGGTATCAGGTATCAGGTATCATGTATCAGGTATCATGTATCAGGTATCAGGTCAGGTATCAGGTATCAGGTATCATGTTTGAGATTCGAGGTTTAAACAACGGATCAACACCATAGCGCTCTGGCAGCAACCCAAAGCTACTTCTTTCTTCTTCTAACTCAAGTCTGAGTCCGACGAAACTCGGCACAGTGCACAGGCTCTGTAGCACCGGCGAGGATCCTGAAAAAACTTCGGGTAGAATTTCAACTTCAAATTTGGCCTAGGCAGCGCCGTTAAGCGACTCTTTTCAATTTTCAACAGCAAAGGGATTTTTTACGTGCGCAACAATGCACACGGGCGTCCGATCTCACTACCCAGAGACCAGGGGGAATTACTAGAAGTCCAAGTCCACGTGAAAAAATCCCAGCCCTTACCGGGGATTGAACTTCTAGCACTCGAGGCGGACACGATGCCTCGAGACCACGCAGCCCCCTCTATGGTATCAGGGAGGATAGTTAGTGATCGACCAGAGTGAAAATGCGCATCGCAAATAAATGACACAGTGAGTAGGTAAGTGCACGAGTGGTCGGAATATCCGACGAGAGACCTAATTTATTTCAGGCAGAGTGAGATAAGAGCGATGTTCTGCACACGAACTTCTACATGATGAGGATGGATGTATGAAAGGGGTGAGGGCAGATTATTATACGAGCCCGTTAACTTGATTCTCAATCCGTTGAAAATAAAGTTCACTCGTTACTGGAAATTAAAGATTTTCTCACTACAAAGATTCAAGACTAACTATACTTAATGTCACAGCCAAGAGCAAGTACAGAACCATTTGCAGCGGGGACGATGTCTGATAAGTGGAATTGGGCTAAGCATGGCTTGATTGAAGCACTCGTCTCTCAGCCACCTCTTCTTTTCCACAAACACATACACACACCGAGAGAGAGAGAGAGAGAGAGAGAGAGAGAGAGAGAGAGAGAGAGAGAGAGAGAGAGAGAGAGAGAGACAGAGAGAGAGAGACAGACAGGCAGACAAACATACAACACACACGTCTTCTTGTTAAAGTCCATGCCGTGTGGAGCTGATAGTCATGCCTATCCACAACCTTCTGTTTCGTGTATTTTCACTCAACTCTGACACAAAAGATCCTCCCTGCTTTCATGTCAGAATGTACAGCATCTTTAGTCTCGGTCTCCCTCTGTCTCTCCTTCACTCCAATTTTCCCACTGTCATGATTTATACTCCATTTTCTCCTCCAATTGACATAACCAAAGGGTTATCGTTTTGAAGTAGGCAATCAATTGTATAATGAAAATATGAAGATATCTTCATTACTCATGTTATCTATCCAGGGTTTTCTCATGGTTCTTCTAAAAACCACAACTCGGTAGCTTCGCGTGCGCGCGCGCGCGCGCGCACACACACACGCACTTTAAAAAAAAGAAATTAGCTGATGTTTATCACTTGGCCACCAGCAGTAATTGGACTGTCACCGGAAGTGACGCAGCTGGAGTCACTGATTGAAAAAAGACGCCCTTTCCATCAACCCTCAGAGTGCTGTTGTTTTGCGTGGCAAAGTAATTGATTAACTCTGCCTGTACTTCTGGGATCTGGGACAAATGATACTTCAACTAAAGGCGCCAGCAGTTGGGGAAGGGATGAGGGGGGAGGGGGCGAGGCTCGGGCATCTTTACGCTTTCTCACAATCACTCCTAAAAAAAAAAAACCTTAGGAGCATCAATTCTGAGCCATCAACGTTTAGCTGTGCATCTATTTCGTCATGGACTACGAAATGGACGCTCCTTTTGAGGTCATTAACAGGGCCATACAGTAAATTTGTCACAAAGTATCGCTCTTGTAAGCCTGCTTTACCCCATCTGGCTGGCAAAGTCTGAATAATCTTGTACAACATGTTCTGGAGGCAGGTAGGCAGTCTGTCCCCTCCCTGACTGCAGTCTGCAGAATTATCAACGCCTAAAGGATGAGAATCCCACTTGAATAAATTCCGATAAGTCCTAATCAACCGTAACGTTACACTGGGGTCCCTGACGCTAACGAAGTAACATGAAGTCCTGATCAGGCATGGAAATTTAGCTCTGGAGTTTCAGCTGGTCAACTATATCCACAAACAGGTGGTACAAGTTTGGTAAGCTCGAAGTCCAGCGATGTCATTTACAAATGCTAAACAAAAACTGAAGCGACGCTGACATCAGAAAGAACATAAATACTATCCATGACTTGAAATAGATCGAAGGAAGAAAGGAAACAGATGTGTACAAATACACCTCAACTTTAGATCAAAATCCTTATACACGAATAATACTAACAAAAGACATGGTAGGAAATGCGAAAACTAGGAACCTGAAAGAATGTTGCGAATGAAATATGAAAGTTACCATAGTGATTACCGACCTCATTGCACTTGGGTTTTTTCACATAGCTCAGTTTCTATCCCCATAACGGTTATTTGCCTGTCTAGATAGTCCCACAAATCACGAACAGCGTATTTCCGGCGACAGTCCCCTGAAATCTCCCGTGAACTGAACGACGCATCCCTGAAGCTAGCCCCTGACCATCTGAAGAAGGCAAACCGCTTGACCATTTCGCCACAGTGACCCCCCGCCCTTCCTCTTCTTCCCAAACACACACACACACACACACACACACACACACACACACACACACACACACACACACACACACACACAAACACGTGGAAGAAAGTACGACCTGTCGTAAGTGTCCGTTTTATGTGATCTTGGATGTTCTGGTTTTTGCTATAGGCTATTTTAGTCATGAATAAATACTTTGATCGTAACTTTCAGTTATGACTGCGTGCGCCCCCACCAGTGTTGCCACTTTTCTTTGACGAAAAATATCCAAAACGGAGTAAAAAATATCTAAAAACATCTACATTTGCCTGGAGAACATCTAGAAAAAAAAACATCCAAATGGAAAGAGTCACAAATTACATAGCAATTGATATTACTTACCATATAGAATCATGTCCTCATCTTTACTAAAGTCTGCCTTACAAGATCCACAGGATAAACTTAGCTTGGATGATAAAGTTGAAGTTTTAGATCCAAAATGAGTCTGGTATGCTTTAGCTGTTCCTATTTCTTTTAATACCCAATCAGGGAGCTGATAAGTGGAACAGCCTTTTCCTACTTTTATCAGGCCAAATTTTATTATCAAGATAGCATTTAAGAGGTCAAATTTCATACTGTTTCTTAGGTTAGATTGGATAAATTCACTCCAAATGAAAAACAACTAGAAAAACATCTACAATCTAAACGTCAAAAACGCCATTTAAATGCAAGGGAAAAGATCTAAATCTGGATGTAAAACATCTAAAGTGGCAACACTGGCCCCCACTCCCAATCCTTACTTAAGTCTCCTAGCCAGTACATGTTTGCTTCTACTATCATCATCATCCTCATCCTCATCATCATCATAATCATCCTCATCTTCATTTTGCTGGAGACGTCAATTAGGACTGGCAGTCTAATGTTTGGTTCCCTTCTTTCCCTTGTAATCACTTCGATACCATAAATGGGATCCAAACCAGAATCTTTAGCCTCTGACAGCAACGTTCATCGTGCGTAAATATACTTCTGACAAATGTGCAATCTCAGTATCCATTAAAATTTATTTCCGTAAAACAAAACCCGGTTAATTGCATTCTCCTTCTCCTCCTGCTGCTGCTGCTGCTGCTGCTGCTGCTGCTGCTTCTTCTTCTTCTTCTTCTTCTTCTTCTTCTTCTTCTTCTTCTTCTTCTTCTTCTTCTTCTTCTTCTTCTTCTTCTTCTTCTTCTTCTTCTTCTTCTTATTCTTATTCTTCTTCACCTTCACGAGCTGTAAATTCTGGCGGAAAGTTTTAAGTGTCACATATCACTCCTGTCACGTGCCTGATGTAAGGATTACTCCTTCAGAACCAGCAGCACTCAGAGATAATTTTGTTGAGTCGTTTGGCTCGTATTGGTCTAAGGGATTCCCCGTGGCCAATATACGCTCAACTTATCTCTGGAGTAGGGCAACTCAAGTATTGGCACTACAAAATATATCAGTATATGAATACAATATTCCTAGGCACACTTGGCTGGACACCCCCACTTACTACTTACTAAAAGAAAAGCCCCCAGGTTATGATAGTTCATTATCATAACCATGTTAACACATATAGTGAAGATTCATACACACACAACTGCTAAACACTTAAAAAGGTGAAATAGAGACACCTAAGTCAGCCATGAAAATGAATGCATGTAATCAATATAACATATACATATAATAGTGAAGTAAATGTCAAAACACAACAGCTGGATTCCAGAATACAAAGACTATAATCAACCAAAGTTAAACAGTCAGAAAGTCCTGGAGGAAGCATATATTCATCCTTGGAATCCAGTGGAGCTGTGGGGAATATAGCATAATCGAGACATAAACTGGACTTATCATAGTTCCACTGTTGATGCCTCACTCAGCTCCGGGTGAATCGACTGTCTTTGACCCTGGTAATTCTGCTCAACTGGATCAGGTAATGGAAGAGTACCTCACCATAGAGGACACAGCACACAGCAAATAGCTCCCACTAGACATTAGCATCACTGTCCATGAGCTATACACATGTTCTGGCACTGTAGGAAGTTTGGGGTCTATGGCACCTCAAACTGACATCAATTTCCACACTTGGTAGTTGGGTGATAAGTGGTAGGTACTGGGTAAATTGATGGATGGGTTATGGTTGGTGGGTTATGGTTGGTGGGTGTTGGTTGGACTGTGAATCTTCTGCCAGCTCCTCACAAAGGATTTATCCCAAGCATAGGAAAAGTCTGCCACATGACAGATCGCCTTCTGAAAGTGAAATTTTCTGGCGTCAATGCACACATCTGAACGCAAGGGAGTCGGCAAACTGAATCGCGCAAATTACGCACTCCAGGCGTTGGTAAAAAGGAGTTCCTAGTATACATGGGAAAGGAGTAAATCGGTTTCTAAGAAACCTCAAATAACTCCTCTAATATTTATCCAATGGATATACATTTAAAAGTAACTAGAAAATGGAGACATAATAATTTTGTCCGATAAAGGCATATATCGATATAAGGGACTATATATCTCTTCCTGGACGAGTCCAAGTTTGAATTTTGTGCCGCTTACAGGTAGGTCAAGTTACCAGTCTTACGGACTGATGTGTAATGGCTTATCATTCCACGACATTAAGTATAATGAGACACGACAACACTCAAGGTGCAATAATCATTAAAGGCTGCGACACTTGAGCGGTTAAATGCTGGATAAATGATTCCGCAGCGTGTCTACTGGGATTTATTACTTCATCATTATCGTGTAGCGTGTCGGTGAGCGTAGGATGCAATGCTTCTCCATCTCACACGACCACTAGAAACACGGATCAGTTCAATGTGTTTGTCCTCCCACTGTTTCATCTGGCCAGCCCATGCATTTACTGATCTGCCTGCCTTCCTCTTATTCTCCTTCCATCAGTCTTTCCAGTTGTTTCTAAGTTCTAGAATCCATCCCATCTCATAATATATCCATCAAATATTCACTGGCTTCGTGTAATTTTCCTAATATATTTACAACTGTTATCTGTCTCGGTGAGGACTGCTTCGTTTGTGTGTCTATCCTTTTGTGATATTGTATTTGCATTCTTATCAGAAACAACACAGTTATTACTTGCTGAACTAATTCATGTTAAAACATACGAAAACGTCCATAAAGTGATTCATTGGAAGTTTATGAAAGGAGGCAGATAAATATCCGTTGTGACTACTCTGCAAGACGGCGAAGAAGAAGGAGAAGAAGAAGAAGAAGAAAAGAAGAGGAAGAACAAGAAAAAGAAAAAAGAAAGAAAGAAAGAAAGAAAGAAAAAGAAGAAGAAGAAGAAGAAGAAGAAGAAGAAGAAGAAGAAGAAGAAGAAGAAGAAGAAGAAGAAGAAGAAGAAGAAGAAAGAAGAAGAAGAAAGAAGAAGCAACAAGAAGAAGAAACAAAAATAAGAAACTAGTAGAAAAAGAAAAAGTAGAAGAAGAAGAAAAAAAAATGGAGAAGAAGAAGAAGAGGAAGAAGAAGCAGAGAAAGAAAAAGAGTAATAATAATAATAGAAGAAAAACAATAAGAACAACAACAAAAACATCAACGACAAAATAGGAGGCGAAAAAACCTAGAGTACTCACAATAATAAACGATAATATAAAAAGTAAGAGAAAAAAAGACTTAACAACTTATTATTAACAAATATGTTCTTCACACATGAAAACAAACAAATGTCACAATCTCCTACCATTGATTTAATGGTAACATCGTAAATTAAGCGACGGGTTTCTCATCTCCCGAACAGCAGTAAAAACTCAACAAGTTGGAAGCAACAAAAATACACCATGTTAGCAAATTTACCCGTTAATGAACGTGATTTATGAGAGGAAAAACTCGGGGACATGAAATAACAAATGGCCATTGATTATTTTCACTGCTGTTCGAGAAGATACGTAACGAATCTACATGAAATGCCAATGGATAGCAAACAAGACGACGAAATTGAATAATTCAGTGGAGCCGGTGTAAACAAATGAGATAAGACTAATATACAGCCGACTTTGGCGGCCATATTTGGTCAGTTTAATACGTTATAGGGTGGGATCTGGTTATAGAAAGTAGGTCATGCAACAGTCAGTATATTAAAGGAGATAATATCAGGTTTAGACAGCTACTGAAGTCATCCAAAATTGCTTAGTTAAGCTTCAAATAGTGGTTGGTGTGTATGTGTGTGTGCGTTTAGTAGTTGTATTAATAGTAGTAGTGGTAGTAGTAGTAGTAGTAGTAGTAACAGTAGTAGTAGTAGTAGTAGTAGTAGTAGTAGTAGTAGTTGTTGTTGTTCACACCTTCTTCTTACTTCTTCTTCTTCTTACTTCTTCTTCTTCGCATTCACCGGCTGTAAAGTCCAGCAAAAAAATTCTGGTTGTTCGTCTACTTCTGAATTTACGTCTTGTTAAAAAACCAGAGGTTTGCATGCAGATCCGTTTTACTGATCTGACTTGTTTGTATGCAGACCACTGGTTTCTTCTCTCTCAAGTCAGATGCATTGTAACTTCGAAGCAACCTCCCAAACTAAGGGACTAGATTAGGAACTGGGAATATTTTGTCGCGGGCCTTGAAAAGGGCCACATTGAGGTGACGGCTGGAGAGATCCCTGAAAAGAACCGATAGTTTTCGCGAATGTATGCTGGTGGGTTAGTGCTGGGGTTAGAGCCAGATGCAGCAATGCTGAAGGTTAAGGACATTTTTGACGAAGGCGACGTCACGAAGTAAGAACAAACAGGGCACAGTGATAAGGAATAGTACCAGAGTAACAAAAGGGCTTTTTTATCATAGGATCAGAATGCTAAATCTCAGTGCAATTATGATCAAAACACCTACTTTTTTTTAAGAGATATGTGTGTGTGTGTGTGTGTGTGTGTGTGTTTGTTTATTACTTGTTTTGATGACCAATTCTTTCATCCGCTAGGTAGAGTGAAATTTACCTCAGTGTATGTGTGTGTGTGTGTGTGTGTGTGTGTTTGTTTATTACATGTGTCGATGACTGGTCCTTTTATCTGCTGTGTAGAGTGAGGTTTATATCAGTGTGTGTGTGTGTGTGTGTCTGTGTGCTTATTTCAAGAGTTGATAACCAGTCCTTTCATCCGCTGGGTAGAGTGAGGTTTATATCAGTGTGTGTGTGTGTGTGTGTGTGTTCTTTTTTTCAAGTGTTGATGACTAGTCCTTTCATCCACTGCACGGAGTGAGGTTTATGTATGTGTCTGTGTTTTTTTTTTTCGAGCGTTGATAACCAGTCTTTTCATCCGCTGCATAGAGTGATGTTTACGTGCGTGTATATGTGTGTGTGTGTGTGTGTTTGCTTATTACAAGCGTTGAAGACCAGTCGTTTCATCCGCTGCATAGAGTGATGTTTATGTGTGTGTAAATGTGTGTGTGCTTATTACAAGCGTTGAAGACCAGTCGTTTCATCCGCTGCATAGAGTGATGTTTATGTGTGTGTATATGTGTGTGTATATGTATGTGTGTGTGTGTTTGCTTATTACAAGCGTTGAAGACCAGTCGTTTCATCCGCTGCATAGAGTGATGTTTATGTGTGTGTATATGTGTGTGTGCTTATTACAAGCGTTGAAGACCAGTCGTTTCATCCGCTGCATAGAGTGATGTTTATGTGTGTGTATATGTGTGTGCGTGTGTGCTTATTACAAGCGTTGAAGACCAGTCGTTTCATCCGCTGCATAGAGTGATGTTTATGTGTGTGTATATGTGTATGTGCTTATTACAAGCGTTGAAGACCAGTCGTTTCATCCGCTGCATAGAGTGATGTTTATGTGTGTGTATATGTGTGTGTGCTTATTACAAGCGTTGAAGACCAGTCGTTTCATCCGCTGCATAGAGTGATGTTTATGTGTGTGTATATATGTGTGTGCTTATTACAAGCGTTGAAGACCAGTCGTTTCATCCGCTGCATAGAGTGATGTTTATGTGTGTGTATATGTGTGTGTGCTTATTACAAGCGTTGAAGACCAGTCGTTTCATCCGCTGCATAGAGTGATGTTTATGTGTGTATATGTGTGTGTGCTTATTACAAGCGTTGAAGACCAGTCGTTTCATCCGCTGCATAGAGTGATGTTTATGTGTGTGTATATGTGTGTGTGCTTATTAAAAGCGTTGAAGACCAGTCGTTTCATCCGCTGCACAGAGTGAGGTTTATGTGTGTGTATATGTGTGTGTGCTTATTACAAGCGTTGAAGACCAGTCGTTTCATCCGCTGCATAGAGTGATGTTTATGTGTGTGTATATGTGTGTGTGCTTATTACAAGCGTTGAAGACCAGTCGTTTCATCCGCTGCATAGAGTGATGTTTATGTGTGTGTATATGTGTGTGTGCTTATTACAAGCGTTGAAGACCAGTCGTTTCATCCGCTGCATAGAGTGATGTTTATGTGTGTGTATATGTGTGTGTGCGTGTGTGCTTATTACAAGCGTTGATAACCAGTCTTTTCATCCGCTGCATAGAGTGATGTTTATGTGTGTGTATATGTGTGTGTGCTTATTACAAGCGTTGAAGACCAGTTGTTTCATCCGCTGCATAGAGTGATGTTTATGTGTGTGTATATGTGTGTATATGTGTTTGCTTATTACAAGCGTTGAAGACCAGTCGTTTCATCCGCTGCACAGAGTGATGTTTATGTGTGTGTATATGTGTGTGTGCTTATTACAAGCGTTGAAGACCAGTTGTTTCATCCGCTGCATAGAGTGATGTTTATGTGTGTGTATATGTGTGTATATGTGTGTTTGCTTATTACAAGCGTTGAAGACCAGTCGTTTCATCCGCTGCATAGAGTGATGTTTATGTGTGTGTATATGTGTGTGTGCTTATTACAAGCGTTGAAGACCAGTCGTTTCATCCGCTGCATAGAGTGATGTTTATGTGTGTGTATATGTGTGTGTGCTTATTACAAGCGTTGAAGACCAGTCGTTTCATCCGCTGCATAGAGTGATGTTTATGTGTGTGTATATGTGTGTGTGTGCTTATTACAAGCGTTGATGACCAGTCTTTTCATCCGCTGCATAGAGTGATGTTTATGTGTGTGTATATGTGTGTGTGCGTGTGTGCTTATTACAAGCGTTGATGACCAGTCGTTTCATCCGCTGCATAGAGTGATGTTTATGTGTGTGTATATGTGTGTGTGCTTATTACAAGCGTTGAAGACCAGTCGTTTCATCCGCTGCACAGAGTGAGGTTAATTGATGCGCAGGTATCTTATTATTCTAGTATAAAGATTCTAGGTCTGGCTGGTGGGTATTCCAATAGAAACCAAGACGTATGAAGCAAAGGAGGACATGCATAATACCACCACAGATTCCATAGGGGCATGTGACCTGCTCATCTGAAAAACCACAGGCAGTGAAGACGAACAGAAGAGTAACAAAATGAGCTTTCGACGGGGAAGGCTTGTTATATAATTTGAGAGTCCTTGCATTTTTGGTAATCATTTTTGTTGCGCAGGTAAGAAAATTCCTGGGCAGTTGGAAATAAAAAAGAATAGCCTAACGGTGCTACCCAGGAAAAATTTGAAGTTAAAAATGTGCCCAAAATCTTTCAAGAGCCTCGCCGGTGCTACGGAGCCCGTGCACTGCGGTGAGCTACTTCAGAATTAGACTCGAGTTAGAAGTAAAACTAAGCTCTTATGGGTTACTACTCTTGTACCACGATGTTTATCCGTTGTTAAAGCCCTATACATTGCCTTCAGTAATATGCAAAAGACTGCAGTCTGCTCTATATAAACAGTTACTTCGTAAAAGTATTAAATAATAATTTATTACATGGTCTTAAACTTTCGTGACTAGTATGTATGTATGGAAGTCGCCGTGGTGGGGCGGCTAGACGCCCGCCTGCAGATCGAAAGGCCATGGGTTCGAATCATGATGGAGCCGGACATTTTTTTTCTTCAAAAATGACCTTGGCTCCCCGGTCGACCCAGCCTAGTGTGGGTACCAGTTGTATCCTGGGAAGTAAAGGTGGCCGGCATGATGCTGACCACATCACCCACAAAGTGCCCTTTAGTGTATAAAACTAGAAGTCTAGCCCTATATGCCCAATAGGCCTAAAGGCGTGGAAAAGGGTCCTTTACTTTACTTACTTCACACATGTGTGTGTGAGTTTGTGTGTGTGTGTGTTTGAAACTAAATGCCAGTGTCATGTAATTACATTTCATAATACCATAATAATGATTCAGGCTATTTTTATTGTTCATTAGTTCCACAGTTTACAAAATTATTATTATTTAAATTCAGTTTTATCAACAATTTGAGAATTCCTCCAGTAAATTGTAACAGTGGAACTAATTTAAAAGCAATTACAAAAGCCTTAAAAGGATTGCAATGTAAATTTGTGTCACTGCCAACGGGGATTTTCTGTAACCAAGAAATGACCATGGCAGCTCGTGCCAGGGCCACACAGCCGAGGTTGTGGCCCAGTTAGGGCCATTCAGGCAAGATTACTTGTTCAAACGGACGCCTTGGACTCACCGGAAACGGAGGAGAGAACCTTCGCACACAGCACGCGCAGCGTGAGCTGGGTGATCAACAAGAGATTAGGGAAACATTATCAGCTTCTGTTATCAAGGGAGAACTTGGGGAAAAACAGATGGTTTAACCATTGCAATTTATCACTACCATAACAAACATCATTCTTTGCAGTTTAGGAGTTCTGAACGTAGTTTTATTATCCTAACATAACATAACATAACCTTTGACCCGTTAGGGTCGTAGAGGTGCATTGATGGAAGCACTAGCAAATAAAACCCGCCCTTTTTCTCTGTCTTCTGCTTGATGAATAAGTGTATGTAAACTTAGTCCTATCCACTTCTTGATGTTGGCATTCTAGGTTCTTCTTTGCCCTCCTATTCTTCCTTTTTTTTTCTCCATTGTTCAAAACAAACAAGCGTTCGAATTAAGATGCAGGTGATTTGATAGAAAATCGCTTAGCGTTGATTTGGACAAGGGTATGGGCGTCGTATCTTTTAAAAAAACTAATCATCATAATTGCTATTGTGCTAATATAACTCACAAAAAGCAACCATTGTATTTCTCCATTTCATATTATCCTGTACATTTGTGAGGAGTCCTTTTCGCATTGTAATGAATGTTCTCATTTAGAAATGAGTTTAAACACTTAACATAAATTATGTGCTTTAATTTGGTTGAAAAATATCGAGTACGAATTATAATGTATGCACCAAGTAATGAATAAATCGAGAAGAGCGTGCAAGTTGACGGAAAGTGTGTCTGCTAAGAGAAAGCATGAGTGAGGTGTGGTACGTTCTAGAGCTCCAGAAGGAAGCAGATTATTTAGGCTTGGAATGATCAAGAAGATTTAGTCTTGTTTTCGATCCTAGGACAATGTGCCTGACGGAGCTGGAAGAGTGAAAGTCGAATGAATGTCTGCTCAAGCGTTGACCGTGGTTTCTGAGAAAACCTGGCCATTTTGTTTAGCCAAACATCTTACTATGGCCGAATGTCGTTCACTGTTCATGTGAGTGGTTGTAAACCTTGAAGTATCTACGTTTTGAAGTGCGGCGTTTAGCCATCCTGAGAAAGGTAATGTTGAATTCATTGATGCTGTTGTATGGGCCATTTGGTCGTCCCTAGACATTTATACATGTGATGCCTTGATGGAGGAAAACTGTTTTGTTGGAACCAATAAACGTTTCGTATCGATCAGCTGTGTGGCGTACCCACCGTTCCTTGTTTCATGTTCAAGATGATAATAAACTATGTGTCTGTGTTTCTGAAAAGGCTGCATACGACTAGAGCATGACAGAGTAGTTGCAACAGCAAATTCAATATGATGGATGGAATCCATTCCAGCATCTTTGGCTCTTCCATCAGCCTTCGTTTTAGAGTTTCTGTTGAACTTCAATTTCTAGCACCGTTTTCGCTGGGTCACCATGATTTTAACATGGCCAAGATATCTCAGCTTTCGGGAGTTGATGCTGTTTATGAGCCGATTCTCATCGATGTTTAGATCATATTGGCTCTAGAGGTTTTTCTCTTTTCTTGGTCCATGTATTCTAAGCATTTGTTTCTGTAGCATTTCTGTTCAAAAGCTCTATTTTTTTCGCTCTAAAGATTGATTAAGAGTCCATGACTCAAAGCCATGATTAGTTTACGGGGAATTACATAAAGGAAAACGCTTCCAGGGTGAACGAAAGAAGTATTTCAAGGTCAGTCTGAAGATTGACTGAAAACTCTTCCACTTGATGTCGACATATGGACGGTAGCTGTACTTAGCAGTTTATCCTGGCGCTAGACTCTTCGTCGAGGATCGGCAGCATAAATAACAGCCAGAATTGCAGCAGTTGTGATTCCCGTCGCCATGTGGAACGAATCTTTCGTTATTTTGAAACCCTACCCTAGTTGTTGCCTGGGGCTCTAATATAGTCGAGTCTGGATAAGTAGAAGTCGCAGGGAACTAAGAAAATGCTTCCACTTATCGGGATTTTTCCTTATCCAGACAGCAAAACACAATAGAGAAAATTGCCAGGACTAAGCTGGTCATGTCGACTTAACCGAAATTCGACTTATCCGAGTTCGACTTAAGTCAACTCGATTGTATAACCTAAAGGTTTAACGGGTTTTCTGGAATATCTCTCTCCAATGGTAATCCTCATCCGAATGGTGGCACTTTGTGTCTGGCACCATGACCTTGGCACCATTTGCATGTAACATTAATGTAATAACTGTTTTTTTTTCTTTTCTTGTGTTACATTCTTGCGATGCCTAAGATAAATAATTTTTTTTACATCATTTGGCAGGACAAGATAACACTAGGGTTTTAGAAAGAGCAGGTTTTACAACGGGTTTCTCAGTCTCACTCTATGAATCTTGATCACACCTGGAGAATAGAGGATATAAGAGACCTTTAGGGCATCCTTTATGGTAATTTGCAGATGGGTAAAAGATGTCGAGCCCGGCTTCTACTACGATATAAAGACGTGTGCAAGTGGGACATGAATGATACAGGTACTGGGGTGGATTCGTGGGAACAAACTGTCACGGACCGTGTTGCGTGAAAGAAGCACATCAGATATAAATAAGTTGGAAAAAAAAAAAAAGAAACGAATGCAGAAAGGGTGAGAGCTGAGCGCCTTAGAAGAAATACGCTAAATACAGATGTTGACAACAACGGTCCTGAAATCCCATGCTCTAAGTAGGGAAGACATTTCTAAACGCGGACGGGTCTTGCTAGTCACACAGTCCGTGGGTTGTGAGACCACACCTCCTCATAGCGCAATTAAAAAAAAAAAAAAATATCGTCTAGAAAGACAGAAAGGTGCCAAAATGTTTGCATTTATTAATACTTCTGTTGTACCACAGGGCTAGCAGTCGATTCCTCCCTTTATATCCTACGCAATTTGTTTCATAAGAGTTTCACATAAAACGTCTACGGTTGATTTAACCAGATAATCTCAATATTACGTTTTCTTCGCATAATAAATGAGTGATGCCAAACACATATAACACATTTGTGTGTATGTGTATATACATATATGTATATGTACATATATAAACATATATATATGGACTGCCGCATATTCAAAAAGAAGCACTGAGTACAGGCGAATCAGTCAAACTGGGTAATATCATTAAATGATAGACGGGAACAAACCAAAAGCTGATAAACATATGGCAACAAATCATCATCATCACTATCATCATCATCACCACCACTAATATCATCATTTTCATTACCACCATTACCATCATCATCATTATTATCATCAGTACCATCATCATCATCCTTACCATCATCATAATTATCATTAACAATATCATCATCAGCGTCATCATCATCATTACCATCATCATCATCAGTTTTACCATTATTATCATTATCAATATCATTAACATTACCATCATCAGCGTCATAATCATTAACATCGACATCATCATCATTACCAAGGTCATTATCATCATTATCATCATTATAATAATTACCCCCATCATTGTTACCATCAACGTTGTATCAACGTTATCAAAATTTAAGAAACTAAAACTGCGTACTTCTGCTGAATAGACAGTTCGTAGGGTTGAGACAAAGAGGGCGTAGTTGAAACAATCATGGTAAGCAATAGAGAACACGAACACATACAAACACACAGACACACACAGAAACACACACACACACACATTAAAATATCTGATTTCAAAATACAGGTCACGGGTGGGAAAAATAAAATACGATGTCTTCTTCTTCTTTTGTCAAAATCTATTGTGCCGCTAGGCGTCGCAGTCTATCAGATGATCGGCAACCGAGCCAGGGCGCGCTCAGTCGCTTCATATGCCGTGATGTTATGAAGTCTCAAGTTGTCCGTGACTCCTTCAATCCATCTTCTTCTTGGTCTTCCCCTGCCTCTTGTTGTTTCGATTTCATGTTGTATGCTCTTGATGCTGGCATCGTTGGTTCCATTCTTATTAGGTGACCAAACCATTTCATTCTTTGCTTCTCAATAAATTTAACGATGGGTATGGTTCCAATAGTTCTTGTAATCACATCGTTTCTCACTCGATCTCTTCTGGTTTTATTCGCAGCCATTCTCAAACATCTCATTTCACAGGTGGTTAGTCTTCTCTCATGTTCTTTTGTTAATGTCCAAGTCTGACATTGATAACCTACTGTCGGTATAAAGATTGTATTTATAATTTGTCTTTTTATCTCAGCTGGGACAGCAGGGTGTTTTAAAATTGGGGCAAGCTGGTATGCGACATTGTTGGCTTGTTGGATTCTTGCTTCAATCTCTCTGTCTATTTTACCATTGGATGTAAAGATACTTCCCAGGTATTTAAATTCTTGCACTTGTTTTAGGCTGTGATCTAGAATCTTTATGTCGATGGTCTGTTGCTCTCTACTTATGCTCATGACTTCTGTCTTTTCAGTATTGATCTTCATGTGATGCTTGAGGCAACTGTCGTGTAGTAGGTTCATGTGGTCTTGCAGCTGTTTACTATCACTGTGAAATATGCATTGATCGTCGGCAAAGAGCAGCTTATTGAAGTCCTCCTGTTTATCGACATCTGTTGGTGTTATGTCTATTTTATTTATATTGTCCATAAATATTATGAAAAGTAAAGGTGATAATACACAACCTTGTCTTACTCCTGATGTTACTGGGAACCAGTCTGTGATGCCAGCTCTTGTTCTAATGGCGCTTTCACTTTGTCTATAAATAGCCCTAACACAATCTAAAATTGTTCCATTTATACCGTAGTTTTCAAGAACTTTCCATAATAAATTTATGTTTACTCTATCGAAAGCTTTTTCTTGATCTATGAAAGCGATGTTCATTTGATGTCTGTGTTCTATTGTATGTGAAAATACGATGTGACTGCAGTTAAACAGCGTTACAAACTTTGGAAGTTTGAGAAACAAGACGATTATATATATTAAAAAAAAAGATAAACAAACAAATGAAGAAGCAGAGGTAAAAAAAGAGGAAGAGGAAGGGGTATAGGAGGATGAGTGTAAACAAAGGAGAAAGAGAAGAGAGAGGAACAAGAAAAAGGAGCAGCTTCTTCGGAACGTTTATCAGCTGAAGAGACCGGGGAAGAGTTTTTGTTCTTCGATCACTTCTGGACCAGTCTTGTTTAGAAAGTGAATCTTGCATGCACATCGGTTTTACAGACATGGCCTTCTACGTGTATCCAGACTATTGGTTTCTTGCCCGTCAAGCAAATGTGGAGAAAGTAGCAGGGTGAAAAGTAGTAGTTGTAATAGTAGTAATTGCAATGGTAGAAACAGTAATAGTATTAGTAGTAGTAGTAGTAGTAGTAGTAGTAGTAGTAGTAGTAGTAGTAGTAGTAGTAGTAGTAGTAGTAGTAGTAGTAGTAGTAGTAGTAGTAGTAGTAGTAGTAGTAGTAGTATTAGTAGTAGTAGTAGTAGTAGTAGTAGTAGTAGTAGTAGTAGTACTAGTGGTTGTAGTAGTAGTAGTAGTAGTAGTATTAGTAGTAGTAGTAGTAGTAGTAGTAGTAGTAGTAGTAGTAGTAGTAGTAGTAGTAGTAGTAGCTGTAGTAGAAGTAGTAGTAGTAGTAGTATAAGAAGAAGAAGATGAGGATGAAGAAGACGAAGAAGTAGGAAAAGAGGGAAGGAGGAGGAGGAAAACAAAGAAGGAGAAGAAACAGAAAAAGAAGGATGAGGAGAAGAAGAAGAAGAAGAAGAAGAAGACGAAGAAAAAGACAAAAAGTAATAATAATAATAATAATAATAATAAGAAGAAGAGCAAGAAATAATAATAATAATGATAATACAATTAGAAGATGTCCGACTTAAAGACAATTATAACAATTCACACAAAGTCAATAACAAGATCTGAAGCTGTCAGGAAGCTACTATCCGACCTAATGAATAATTAAACCAGACTTCACACTTAAGCCTTCACTAAAGGACACAGGAAAGATCTCGATAAAATAATTATACAATTTGACAATCTTCTAGCTCTCAAAATCCAATAATCTTTCAGGTTACTAAGCTCTGTAAATCCTTTTTTAAGTCCCGCAATTCTTTCGTATCTAGGAACTCCATTATATTTCCAATGACATACGAGACGCGTGCTTGAATGCTTAATCTGACAGGCTGGGCTGCAGGAAAGCCCAAACGTCAGACCGATTGGGCGCACAGCGTCAAATTTGGAGCCAGTAGAGGCCAAAGTGTTTTTCTGATAAATAGATTCTTCTTTAGCCCTTCCAAAGTGGTAATTCAATTGTTAGATACCAGTGGAGTGTGCACACATTTTCCTGGCTTTAGTCCTTGCATTTTTGATTTTTCTCACCGTCTGTTAGGTTCCCTCTATCTCGTCTTGTTTCTCCATCTGTCTCGCTCCATGTCTTCTAGTGTCTGCGATGACTTCCTGTTCCATACTTATTATAAACTTATATTTCACTGGCTCTCATTTCTACATTGTTTCTATTTTTAAGGATGTTTCTAACTAGTGTGTTGCTGTTATGATAACCATACACACATTATTTATGTTTCTTTTTCTTCTTCTTCCTCTTCTTCTTGTTCTTTCTTCTTTTTCTTCTTCTTCTTCTTCTTCTTCTTCTTCTTCTTCTTCTTCTTCTTCTTCTTCTTCTTCTTCTTCTTCTTCTTCTTCTTCTTCTTCTTCTCTTCTTCTTCTTCTTCTTCTTCTTCTTCTTCTTCTTCTTCTTCTTCTTCTTCTTCTTCTTCTTCTTCTTCTTCTTCTTCTTCTTCTTCTTCTTCTTCTTCTTCTTCTTCTTCTTCTTCTTCTTCTTCTTCTTCTTCTTCTTCTTCTTCTTCTTCTTCTTCTTCTTCTTCTTCTTCTTCTTCTTCTTCTTCTTCTTCTTCTTCTTCTTCTTCTTCTTCTTCTTCTCCTTCTTCTCCTCCTCCTCCTTCTTCTTCTTTTTCTTCTTATTCATCATCCTCACCATCATTTTTCTACACCTTTTTTTCAATCCTCAGCCTCCTTTCCCTCCTAATCCAGGTACCTAGGCTAGAAGAAGAAGAAGAAGAAGAAGAAGAAGAAGAAGAAGAAGAAGAAGAAGAAGAAGAAGAAGAAGAAGAAGAAGAAGAAGAAGAAGAAGAAGAAGAAGAAGAAGAAGAAGAAGAAGAAGAAGAAGAAGAAGAAGAAGAGAAAAAAGAAGAAGAAGAGGGAATATGGTAGGATCGTCTGTGTGCTCATGCGTTATGTAAGCTGTTTTTCACTTCTTTAAGGCGGCTCTTGATGCCGCATGATCTGCTTGCTCTGTCCCAATATTTTCTTCAGCGTAATCTGGTAATCTGGTAATCCTAGTTTCAGCATCATAGCAAACGGGTCACCCCATTGTTGCTCCGCTCCTGTGCCAACGTGACTCCCGGTGGCAGCTGGTGCCAAGACATTCTCATCAGATGGCCTAACTCGCTGCTGTTTAAGAAACTGACAATTTATTTCTTGTGCTACTTGTATTTGGTCGGCTCTGTGGCTAAGTCGATGCGAACGCTTCGTAATGCCGGGATGCCGGATCCAGCGGGCAATGCGCCTTGCGTTGGTTTCGACAGTGGTATCAAGAAAGCCGACCGTCCAGAGGGCAATGGCAAACTACCGGACGTAAATTTGCCTAGAAAAACCACACAACAGCATGGGGCTGTTGTGGTTGGTTCTGCAACGTCCTGTATAGGATACGCAACTAACTAACCTTGTTAGTGACGTTTAAGGTTCCCTAGCAAGTAGTCGCTGTGTGTGATAACACGACCTAAAAAAAATTAGACAGGGACTGGCACGACTCGTATCAGCAGCTTTTGAACACATGAATTAAAATATGGAACTCTAAATTATATGGGTTATAACCAAGTGACGCATTTTCAATTCTTATGTTATTTCAGTTAGAACATAACCCAGCGAAAGTTGGAGAGTCATCTAAGATATGGAATAACAGTTAAACGTAGTGGAAAACAAATTCTTGTGAAAATGATGAAGAGAAAATAGTATGAATGGTATAAAGAGGAGTGAAGAAATAAGAGAAGTGTCTGGGCAGCCACTTGTAATCAACAGTTATAACACAGAGCCGATGGCTCTATATTGGGCACATTCTAAGAAGAGGCCAACAGAGAATCATTAAAACAGGCACTGGAATGGGAAACAAAGAGACTGAGAAGGTGAGGACGTCGAGGAGAACCCCCAAGGCGAAGCGTTGATGAGAGAAGCCAGAGGTGTTGGACTAGATTGAATCCATGAATCGAAGTGACTGAAGAGCGTAGAATGGAACGAGGTTATAGACAGCGAGCCCTATGTGACATACAACGGCACAACAGGGCGATGAAATGAATATATTAAATAACCTAATCGTGGAAGCCAACAGGAAATTAAAAATGTCACAAACTTTGACTATCTAGGCTCTATAATAAACAGCAATGGAGAATATTAAACAGAAATTAAAAGGAGGATGGCCATAGCAATGCAAAGATTAAACAGCCTTAAAAGTCTTTGGTTAAGCACCAGCAAGGAGATAAAAATTAGAATTTTGAGAGCATGCATCTTCCCTGTGGCTACATACGGATCTGAGTCGTGGACTATCTCTCAGTCCTTAAGAAAGAGAATAGGGGCGTTTGAGCTGAAATGCCATAGAAAGATTATCAGAATATCTTGGACAAAGAAGAGGAGAAATATTGACATCTTAAAAGATCTGAACATCAAGGAAGATTGGCTAATAAACAGCATCCTGTCTCAGAAGCTGAAATATTTTGGTCATATCAAGCGCCACGACGGATTGGAAAAAATTATAGCAGAAGGCATGGTACCATGAAGGAGGGGCAGGGGCTGACCGACACGAATATGGGCACAGGATATAAGTGACTCCTTGAGTGTGAAAGTTCATGAGGCAGGAGAGCTGGCGAGAGACCGAATTTCTTTCATGCAGACTGTGATGAGAGCGACGTTCTGCAAAGGACCTGCTACATGATGATGATGATGATGGTGCTTGTGGTAGTTATGGTAAATGTGATAATGCTACTTGTATGGGTCCACTCGATGACCTCTTATGTTTTGACTTGCATTCGTAAACGTCATCACCCCGTTTTCGGAGACTGCGGTAAGAGTGACAAACGCGGTTCATCTTCTCCTTTTTCTCTACCACCTTGCACCTCTGAGAAGTGTCGGGGAAAGCTGTAACTTTCGTTGATAAGCTCTGCCAAGAGCATTATTAAGGTCCATGTTCATTTCTGTGAGGCTGTTCTTAATCCATAACTCCATCTTCTCTGAGGTCTTCCAGTCCCTCTATACTTGTAACGTCTCAGTGTGGCTTGTTGTGGTAGATAGTACCAGGGCATTTTTTTAGGTGTCCAAACCACTTCATGTGTTGTTTTTTGATGACCTATAAGACTGGCTTTATTCCAAGCATTCGTCTGACATCGTGATGTTGTATTCTGTCTTTCTTTGAAACTCCTGCATCTCTTATAAGAGACATGTCACAATTTTACGTTCATTATAGGATGTGGGTGTCCACGTTTGGCACAACTCGCATAGTGTTGGCCTAAAAATGTTACAAGATTCACTTAAGAATTCTCCTAGCTCCCCAAAAATCCCGATTGATTCAGGTACCGTCGATTTGAAAGCAGGCGTTTTATGTTATTTCGACACTTTTATAGACATCGAGCGTTCAATGAAAAACTATATAGGTTAGTTGTGTATCCTTTACAGGACGTTGCAGAACCAACCCCAACAGCCCCTGGCTGTTGTGTGGTTTTTCTAGGCAAATGTACGTCCAGTAGTTTGCCTTTGCTTTCTGGATGGTTGGCTTTTTTGATACCACTGTCGAAAACCAACGCAAGGCGCATGGCCCGCAGCTGGGATCGAACCCGGCATTCCGGCATTATGAAGCGTTCACATCGACTTAGCCACAGAGCCGACAATGACAAACTACTAAACGTAAAATTTCTAGTGCAGTCAAAACCAGCCAAAAAATCCCTGGATTAGTTTTTGACGTCCTGTAAACGATATGCAACTAACGTGTTTTTAATCGAGTAATCAGGCAATCGCATTTCCTACTGCATAGGAAACGGACCGCCTCATAGTTTCTCCGTTCCGGTGCCATCGAACACCACCCAGAATGTTCATCCCTGTCGGTTTTGCCACAAATGACAGTCTCAGCAATGCCGATAGCAAACTTCTTTTTCTTCAGCATTCCGAGCCTTTGAGGTTCACTGATGCAGATATCACCAGCCTCCATTCATTTCTCTAGTTGGCCTACTTTTTTCAGTTAGTGACACCAAGTGTTTGAAGGTCTGTCTGGACATTATCTCTCCATATTTTCTTGGTCTACCTCGTGGTCTACGACCATTTACGTCCCTTGTGTATATAGTTTTTATATCTTTGTCATTTGAAATTCTTTCAATCTGCCCCATCATTTCAGTCTATTAGCTCTTACGATGCTAGTGATCAGAGATTGTGAATTTCATTATTGCTTCTCACTCTCCATTCCCCACAGTTTGCATCTTTGATTGGTCCAAAGATTTGTCGTAGGACGAATAGCAAACACGGGCATTAAATGATTAAGGCAGTCGTCAGATGCGCCAACACTGACAGTCCAGCTATAGAAATGTAGTTCATCGTCGATGGAAGCAGCAGTACCCAGGCGAGACGGATATACAATCACACAGTTACGGGTGCCATCAGAATTGGAACTCTACACGTGCTGCTGAAAACGGGCACACGGCGCTTATGGAAGAGTCCAGAGTGCTGTGATGTCGATTCTTAATTCAAAACTCAGCGTCCTGGTGTTCAACCTTGGCATGCCACAAAGCCACGTTTCGTTCATACTTCACTTAATAATCACAACAGTCGCATAGAAGATCATTCCCTTGGACAACACCCACAGATAAAATGTCCCAGCTCGATTGTTTACCACTAATGAGACAGACAGAACTGGGCTTGCTGGTTATCTTTCGATCTATCCGTTATTCTTCAGCTGCCTTTCTTTCTCTGATTGTGCTTCTTTTTATTATTGCTCTTTCTCTGTCTCTCTTTTATGTATATGTATGTATGTTTGTAAACTGATACTCAACTACTTGTTAGTTTCAGTTATTATTATTATTATTATTATTATTGAAATGAATTTTTTGTTCTACTTGTATTCCCGACCGTTGAAATTTCATTAACGTAAACATATAGTATTTAGTTTCCCGCAAGCCATGTTTATTGTTATTGAAACTTGAGGTCAAAAGACGAGTCGCTAAACAAGAACGCTACACAAGTAGTCAAAGAAGAATAGTGAACCAACAAATAACTGGTGTTAACAGTCTCCACACGTTGAGGGACATACTGAAAATGGGATCTGGGCGCTTATGGACTTGCCCCCGTGCAATAATGAGAATCTTTCGATTAACTAACTAACTAACTAACTAACTAACTAACTAACTAACTAACTAACTAACTAACTAACTAACTAACTAACTAACTAACTAACTAACTAACTAACTAACTAACTAACTAACTAACTAACTAACTAACTAACTAACTAACTAACTGACTGACTGACTGACTGACTGACTGACTGACTGACTGACTGACTGACTGACTGACTGACTGACTGACTGACTGACTGACTGACTGACTGACTGACTGACTGACTGACTGACTGACTGACTGACTGACTGACTGACTGACTGACTGGCTAACTAGCTAGCTAACTAACTAACTAACTAATTAACTAACTAACTTACTAACTAACTAATTAACAAACAAACAAACTAACTAACTAACTAACTAACTAACTAACTAACTAACTAACTAACTAACTAACTAACTAACTAACTAACTAACTAACTAACTGACTGACTGACTGACTGACTGACTGACTGACTGACTGACTGACTGACTGACTGACTGACTGACTGACTAACTAACTAACTAACTTACTATGTACATTGTTGCATAATGAGATCCAAGGAAGTATAGCGACTAGCCTGCTTGCCTGTCGACCTGGTGGCTGTGTATTTGAACCCGGATTTAAACAAAACGATCTTGGTTCTCCTGTTTACCCAAACCTAACATGGGTACCAGGAAATCTACTCCAAAGTAAAGGCAGTCGATGACCACATCACACGTCTAGTGCCCAAATGTTTGTGCATTATAGTACCAGCACTGTGTAGTACACCATCTATTCCAATGACTGACTGACTGACTGACTGACTGACTGACTGACTGACTGACTGACTGACTGACTGACTGACTGACTGACTGACTGACTGACTGACTGACTGACTGACTGACTGTGTAGTACACCATCTATTCCAATGACTGACTGACTGACTGACTGACTGACTGACTTACTGACTGGCGGACTTTTAATCATGTTGCAAAAAACAATGTTTTTTGTTGGCTGCTGGGGAAGGACATGAAGTATGCATGGGAATGTCCAGAGTAAAAGTAAACTAAAGGGCCCTTTTCCACGCCTTATGCGTACTGGGCATGTAAGGCCAGACATATATTTTATAGACCAATCGGCAGGAGGAGGGGGGGGGGGGGCTAAGTGGTCTAGAGGTATGGTGTCCGCCTCGAGTGCTGGAGGTCCCGGGTTTAAGCGGCGGTAAAGGCTAGGATGTTTTCACGTGGACTTCTAGTAATTTCCACCTGGTCTTTGGGTAGTAAGATGAGACGCCCGTGTGTATTGTTGCACACGCAAAAACAATTCTTGGTAGTTGGAAATGGAAAAGAGTAGCCTAACGGCGATGCCCGGGCACAATTTGAAGTTCAAAATCTACCTAAAGTATTTCAGGATCCTGGCCGGTGCAACGGAGTTCGTGCACTGCGCTGAGAAACTTCAGACTTAGGCTTCAGTTAGAGGGCGAAAGGAGAACTTATAGGTTACATCCGTGTGCCATGATGTTGATCCTTCGATAAACAAACAAACATAAACATAGACAGACCAATCGGCATTTAGTGCCTGATATGGTTCAGCACATATAGCATGTGTATAACTTGTGTGAACGAAGAATTAGTGTATCCAGCAAGGTGAAATGTATGAGAGAAAGAGAATGACGTGTGTATAATCAGTTAGTTAGTTAGTTAGTTAGTTAGTTAGTTAGTTAGTTAGTTAGTTAGTTAGTTGGGGTATCATCATTGCACTCCGGACATGTCCATAGGTGCTCAGATCCTCCCCTCAGTATGAACCCCAAAGTCCGATGGCTAATTGAACGTTCTATGTTGATTAACAAGTCTTCTGGCGTGTCTGGTGTACGTCTC
This sequence comes from Candidula unifasciata, assembly GCA_905116865.2. Lineage (NCBI taxonomy): Eukaryota > Metazoa > Mollusca > Gastropoda > Stylommatophora > Geomitridae > Candidula > Candidula unifasciata. Next base: position 88,658 of record CAJHNH020000857.1, on the reverse strand, counting down.
GTTTTTTGCTGTGCCGATCTTAATTCCCAAGTCTGCCATTCTGGCGAGTGATGTTGATTCACTGCCACCAAAGTCCTCTACCCTTCCCATTTCTCTGAGGGCATTGATAATATCAGCATGATCCATAGGCTGACCGTCGGTAGTGATAGCGGATCCAGCCAACCTATCAGCTCTTTCATTTCCATCGACGCCTGCGTGTTGCGGAACACAAAAATAAAGGTGACTCCATGCACAGTGGACTTCTGTGTGTATAATCAGTGCTACAAACAAAGTCAGCATCTACAGCTTGGGGACCTTTGCTGCGGGAGTCGGAGCATCCATGGCAGTGTTTCCCAACCTCCTTCCTAAAGCTGCGACCCTTTAATACAGTTTTTCATGTTTGGATGACCACAACCATAAAATTATTTTCGTTACAGCTTCATAACCTCAGTGAATATGTATTTTGATCGTCGTAGACAACCCCTGTGAAAGGGTCGTTTGACTCTTGAAGGGCTCGCGACCCACAGGTTGACAACCGAAGATCTATGAGTATACCCAATGTGCTATGCTGTGGATTCTTCAATCAGAAAATGTAGTGTCAGTAATCAGTAAGACACTAGCATTAAATGGATTTCTTGGCCTGACGGTGAGATGGAAACAAACACACGTGAGGGGAATGGTGGAGTGTTGAAAAGACAATAAAGGAGCTGATAAAGCGAGTCAAGCACAGCTGTTGTGGACACTGTAAATGGATGGCAAGGGGGAGTTTGTGAGGTCGATCAATTATCGCCTAGGACTCTGTGACTAGTTAATCAATGAAGCAGTCATGGCGTTTACATTTTTCTGTCCTTCTCTGATTGTGCCATGTATAAGTTCTTGGCCTTCATTGTCTGCCGTTTGTCTGTAGAAATTGTGTATCAGCCTCACTTGATTTAAGTCAAAGTTTTTGTTGTTGTTAATCAGATGAGAATAAGAGTGCTGAAGAAAGTAAGTAACATAAGAAAATTAATTTCGGAGGAACTAGGAGAACACGATGAAGGGGTGCGTAGAATGAAGGAAAAAGGTGAAGAGGAAAGAAGAAGAAGAAGAAGAAGAAGAAGAAGAAGAAGAAGAAGAAGAAGAAGAAGAAGAAGAAGAAGAAGAAGAAGAAGAAAAAAGAAGAAGAGAAGAAGAAGAAGA
>CAJHNH020000857.1:37500-82500 GCA_905116865.2 Candidula unifasciata | reverse complement strand
ACGCCATGCCTTGGGACCACTCAGCACTCTTGTCTGATACAATACGTTTGGAACAAAGCATGAGACAGAAGGTCCCGGATAAGAAGAGCCCTCCTTTGTTCCGCTATCGGAGCTTCTGTCCCAGACCAGCTACCAACCAAGGCTAAAGATCTGGTATGGAAAGGGAAATAAAGAGTCGCAAATTATGAGTTCATTAGGATTTATCATGAGAGTACTTTTGTCCCCACTCCCCCACCAACACCAGTATTTTGAACAAACATGAACAGTATTCTTTCTCGAATAGCTATTTTATGGAAACAATGGTGTCGGTAACCAAGCACCCCCCCCCCTCCCCCCCCGAGCTCCCAAAGTGTGTAAAAAAAAAAAAAAGTACCGATGCCCAACCAAAGTGTTCATCATAGATAAGCTAGAAAAATGATGCCTTCAAAAAATCACTGCGATATAACAGGCAGTTTTCGAGAAAATGGCTTGCATGTTTGTTTATTGTTAAACGAACTTCAGATTTCTCCAAACTCTGTCTCGAGATCCATAAGTAGGTCGGCCGCAGTGTGAAGGTGTGTAGCCTTAAGGTGTGGTCGTAACTCCTAAGGGGTTGGTGCACCCTCTGTTTTTCTAGTAGGATAAATTACTGATTGGCGAAATTGTGTTTGTATGAAAAGTGTTTCACCAAACATGAAAAATTGGGAAAACTCTCGGTCACGCGATGATGATTAATTAAATTCACAAAGGGAAAATATTGTGTTGAATATTGTGAAGAATACCATGACAACTGTTTAATCTGTCCTGCTGGCACCATGTCAACTGTTTAATCTGTCCTGCTGGCACCATGACAACTGTTTAATCTGTCCTGCTGGCACCATGTCAACTGTTTAATCTGTCCTGCTGGCACCATGTCAACTGTTTAATCTGTCCTGCTGGCACCATGTCAACTGTTTAATCTGTCCTGCTGGCACCATGTCAACTGTTTAATCTGTCCTGCTGGCACCATGACAACTGTTTAATCTGTCCTGCTGGCACCATGTCAACTGTTTAATCTGTCCTGCTATGCACTGTTTAATCTGTCCTGCTGGCACCATGTCAACTGTTTAATCTGTCCTGCTAGCACCATGTCAACTGTTTAATCTGTCCTGCTAGCACCATGACAACTGTTAATCAACTGTAATCCTCATGTCCTGTCCTGCTGGCACCATGTCAACTGTTTAATCTGTCCTGCTGGCACCATGTCAACTGTTTAATCTGTCCTGCTGGCACCATGTCAACTGTTTAATCTGTCCTGCTGGCACCATGTCAACTGTTTAATCTGTCCTGCTGGCACCTGTCCTGTCAACTGTCCTGCTGGCACCATGTCAACTGTTTAATCTGTCCTGCTGGCACCATGTCAACATGTCAACTGTGGCACCATGTCAACTGTTTAATGGCTGGCACCATGTCAACTGTTTAGCACCATGTCAACTGTTTAATCTGTCCTGCTGGCACCATGTCAACTGTTTAATCTGTCCTGCTAGCACCATGTCAACTGTTTAATCTGTCCTGCTGGCACCATGTCAACTGTTTAATCTGTCCTGCTGGCACCATGTCAACTGTTTAATCTGTCCAGCTGGCACCATGTCAACTGTTTAATCTGTCCAGCTGGCACCATTCCGTCTTTCCAGACAATACTTCAATACTGTGTTATGGGGAGGCCAGAGACTCACAGCCCAGGCTATAGCGAGTGTGACTAGCAAGACCCGCCAGTGTTTAGAAATGTCTTCTACAGTTATAGCTTCGGATGTTAGAACTCATGTTGTTATGAGATGTATTTAGTTCAGCTCAACTCTCAACCTTTCTGCAACTCCCCCTTTTTTTTTCTTCTACAGTATTCCAATTCGCTTCATAATATAACCCCCTCCATGTAACATGGTTTATGGCTTTCTAGCCCCACAATGTAGACATTTCTCTAATCAACTCTATGAGTGCCCAAAACTCAGCGAGACTAGAAGAACGCTACTATCTCTGAGACCAGACAAGTGGAACACATTGTACGGAGCAAAAGGACAGCTTGTGAAAACATGTAACTTCCACTACATGGCACTGAGCCGAAGGGGGGAAAGCTCATGCTCTTCTGGATCGATAACAAACAACATAACATAACAACAACTTTAATTTGTCCTAGTGTCTCTGAAACAGCCCACGTGATGCTGAACACATCACCCACCCAGCACCGACTGGTCCATGAAAAACGTAAACGTACATACACCCAATACGCCTAGAGGCCTGGTATAGGACCCTCTAATTTACTTGACTAAATGTCTCTTAGAACCCCTACGAATTTTTTGTTACATTAAAACAAAACAATAGAAAACGTTTCCCAACCAAACCTTAGTATTCCTAGAGATGCCTCGGTTATAAACACACAGTATTCAAAGAAGTTAAAATCCATTTCCCTATTATCAGATCCCCATTTGCATGTCCCATTGGCTTCTAGCTGCATAATTTAGCATCAAGGAAGTTTCTCACTTTCAACCATGAGCTGCGACAAGATTTGTTCTGACAGTAACTTTGTGCCCTCAGCTATCTTTAATGATAATATAATGTAATTTATTGCTAATTTCTATTCAAAAATAATCCTGGGAATTATTTTCTGCCAGACGGCATGTCGCTGTATCATTCTTGCATTAATATCGCGCACTGGGATTCGATCCTCTAATCCTTTAATTTTAACACCACTTCCTCTTCCTCTATAACTTTTCTTTACAAACTTCCTGATCCCATGCATGTCCTGCTGATCAGTTTACATGGGAAACTGTTTGGAATTCTTAAATCCGCTTATTTATATAACTGTCTTACCGGTTTCATCATCTTGTAATGCTTTGTTTTCTTGTCTTGCATCTTTCTTCCAGTTTTCTATGTTTTTCTATGTGTGTGTGTGTTTTTTTTTATTTTTTTTTATTTATTTCAAATATAACTTTTTGCAAGCCTTTGTTTTTTCCTTGCATTTTACTTCTTGAAAGATTGTCTTCTTTCCATCTATCCTAGTTATATTTTCTTATTTTCTCTCAGTTTTCTGAGTTTCGTTTATCCAAATAATCTCTTATAGGATTTTGGCCTTTTTAAAAATCAAATTGTTCTTTGTCTTCCATATCTTTATATAATTCTAGCAAATAGTGTCATGATTTCGCAAATAACCTTCTTACTAGTAAGACATAGATAACGATAAATTGCAGAAGGATAGTATAAAGAGATGAAAGATACGATAGTCTTGAACAATCTACAGCCACAATGTTTTGATTCAGTGTTTTTAACCGTGATTAAGAAGACGATACCTGATTGACTAAACTATTATTGCGTTTCCTATTTATGACCTAATCGTTACACAGTAAGCATCATAAATCTACACATATGTGATTATTAGTATAGTTTTGAGAAAGTATCATTATTTCATTAAATGACATGTCCTAGCCAACAGGAGTGCCTGTGTGTTTTGAACTGTTGTTTCTGGTGGCCAGAACTGGAGCCACGTCTCTTGTCAGTAGGGATATGTTTGAAGACATTGCTGTCCAATTTCAAGGTCTGATTTCTCGTGCGTATGTGAACGAGTGGGCTTATTACTTTAGAGCAGTGGTCTCCAGCCTAGGGGTTTTTATAAGGAGTAGAAAATTATAGGGAAGAGAAAAGGTTGGTAAGAAACAACAATTAGTTTATGTTAGCTTTACAAAATCGATCACAATAAACAAATAAAGGACGTTGTGGCGATTAGCCTTCATCAGCACATAAAGGACAACACAGTACACATACACAAATAGGCTCTAACTATGAAGTGACTACATAGGACTCTAATGTATAGAATAAACGATACTCATCTAGTGTCCCTTGCGAAAAAACTTCGTTCAATGGAATGACGGTCAGCCTATATACCTCCAACACGCAGGTAGGGGCAAAAAAAGGAACGGGTTTGACGCCAACAGCGTACATTGAGTGTCTAAGGAGGGAGGGAGGGGTTGGCCTATAGCGTTGAAATTCTAATTAATATGATAATATACGCAGTTATTTATAGACTAAGACCGCATTCTTACCAAAACATATCTCTATACTTTATGTTTTCCTTGTTGAAGAAATATATTGTCCTCTTTTTAATCACATTGTGTTATGTTGGCGATAGCTGGGGGAGGGCAGGGGATGGGGTGTAGAGGTCTTGCCATGTACTCAGGGTGGGGGGGGGGGGGTTAAAAGGTTGGAGACCACTGCTTTAAATAGACTAAATGTGTGTGTATTTGATAGACGATATTTACACTACTAGACTAATTCGTTAATGCAAGACTAAGGACACAGAAAAAGAAGTTGTAGCAGCAGCAACAGCAGTAATAGTAGTCGCCGCAGCAGCAGCAATAGCAGTAGTAATAGTAGTAGCAGTAGAATAAACATTAGCACCAGAAGAGGGAGAAAGCGAAATAAGAGGAAGAGGAGAAGGAGGAGGCGAAAAAGAAGAGAAATAACAACAACGATAGCAATAACAAAATTAGCAACAACATTAGCAACACCAAACCGTTTGTTAAAATATTAAACAACTGCAAATTACGGAAACCCTGATCAAATTATTGCCGCAAGGGATAGTTATTTTGTGTGTGTTAGACCCAGTATCTAAATCGATATGAACGCAAGTGCGGAATATCCAAGTGACCTTGTGTGACAGTCGGATCGCTCGAAGCCGACCTACCAGAAGTAAGCTGGTCAGTAGGTCGTCCAAACAGAAGCGAGCCAGTGTGTAGCGGTGTGCTAATGGGGAAATGAGCGTAAAATTTACCTAAACAGCCTAAACCAGGAAACCCATTCAGCTTTACAGCCATATAACACAGCTATATTGTGGTACAACAAAACGGTTACGGTGTAGTGCTGTATGGGTGCGTTAATTTAATAAAACGTGGATGTGTTGAGTGAGTGAGTGAGTGAGTGAGTGAGTGAGTGGGTGAGTGAGTGAGTGAGTGAGAGTGAGTGAGTGAGTGAGTGAGAGTGAGTGAGTGAGTGAGTGAGTGAGTGAGTGAGTGAGTGAGTGAGTGAGTGAGTGAGTGAGTGAGTGAGTGAGTGAGTGAGTGAGTGAGTGAGTGAGTGAGTGAGTGAGTCAGTATGTGAATGAGTGAGTGAGTGAGTGAGTGAGTGAGTGAGTGAGTGAGTGAGTGAAGTTAAACCTTACTAAGACTGCACACGGATCGATAACTAACCGGTGACACAAAGTGCCACTATTCATATAAGGCACGTATAGGGTCCCAGAAACCCCGTTCAACCGTATAGCCCACTTATATTGTGGCACTGGACAGTGACGAGGTTGCCACTAGTTTACTGTCAGGGTGAGCGTGTAACGGAACTATAATGTGTTGAGTAAGGTCCCAGGCTTTTGGGGGCCAATACATATATTCTGTTAACAACAACAACAACAACAACATAACCGCATAGCTACTGAAAGGAACAACCATCCCTCACAATTGTAACATTCTGCATCTTTGTAAGGTAATAAGTGAAATTACTCAAATTTCACACAAGAAAACTTTATGGTTCAACCATCAATTGACACTTTTTTTGTTTGTTTGCAACTTGGTCACGATAATTTTTTTTTTTTTTTTTTCATCGAACACCGGCTGTGAATTCCAGTGGAAGGTCCCGGTTAATCGTCCGCTTGGACTTTTGGCTTTCACCTGGACCTGATTTTTGCGTGTACAACCGTTTTTCATTTCCCTGCCTCTTGGGCAGCTGTACGCCGACTTCGAAGGAAGACGTCAGGCCTATTTCTAGGGTGACTGTGGCCATTGTTTTGTGTGGGTCGAGACATTGCCTGATTTGTGTGGTGACCATTTTGTCGCCTTCGCCGCAGGTATTGCCCCCGGAGTACCCCTTTGGGGCAGCCCCCTGTGGAACAGTTGGCCCTCAAGGGAAGGCAGGGGCAGATCATGGGCATTCCCCGCCATCCAAGGAGGGTCACGATAATGTTTCGGCGTACGGCCTTTCCCATTAGTATTGTGTGTGGCCTCCTCTTGCGCGGATCAGTCTGGTATCTCCTGGGCATGGATGCGATCAGACGTCTGACGTGGGCCACTGGGATAGCTGCCCACTCTTCTTGGAATGACTGGAACAGATATGTATGTCGAACACATATTTGCAGCTCATCCCACAGGTAAGTAAAGTAAAGGTCCTATTTACTCGCCTGTAAGCGTATTGTGAATATAGGGAATATAGATGGCAAGCTATTGAGGAAATCTGGACGCACTGTATCCAAGACATAGCATTTTGTATCCTCCACACGTCAGAAAATTACAGAACACTAAGATTTCTTGAATCCGCCACGATTCGATACCTCTGCCCTGAACTATGTAAACAAAAAGACATGATTCTGACACTGCAGCTGCCCTTGTAAAACAGGCAATTGTCCTGGATTGTTGTTGAATTTGTACTTCACTTATGAAGGATTCATTTATTTGCCTTATTTATGTAATTGTTACTGTAGTATGCACCTGACAAGATACAGCATAATATACAAGGCAGTAAATTGTGCACTTAATTGCTCGTGTCTTCTTTTTGCAAATTTACAACGGGAAAACATTGCTTAGATTTACTGAAACGTGGTTAGTTGCGTATCCTTTACAGGACGTTGCAGAACCAACCCCAGCAGCCCCTGGCTGTTGTGTGGTTTCTCTAGGCAATTTTACGTCCAGTAGTTTGCTATTGCTTTCTGGACGGTCTGCCCCCCGATACCACTGTGGAAACCAACGCAAAGCGCATGACCCGCAGCTGGGATCGAACTGAAACATGAGGTTATTAAAAACTTACAACAAGCTTATAAAAACCGGTGATATCTCAATATTTAAATCTATCCTGACACTAGAAATTAAAGAAACTTAAAACTAATTTTCAGACTGATTAACCTTTCGTGACACGATACAGAAAACCATTTATCTTACACAACAAAACATGAGATCAAATGTCAAAGATAGAATGGCAGGCGAGCAAAAAACAAAACAAAAAAGGCACAGAATGCAGTAACACTGAAATCTAACACCACACAACTGCAACATGATCAAAAACGTACCGTATGATCCTGAAATCCAGCAGATATGAGCCAGAAAAAGGATTATAACATGGAACATCCGAGATTCCCCAAGGGCTGCGCATAAATTGTGTCTGTGCTTTCGCTGGCGCATGTTAGGTGATCCACAACTGCTTTGTGGTCTCTTGAGTCATGCTAGCTATCCTGTTGCTGCTATAGACTTGATGTTTCTGATGTAGCAATCACGACAACCTCTCTGTCACGCTTGCTTTTTTTTTGTCACCACACTGTGAAGATATGTTTAAATAATAAAAAAAAAATATATAATTAAATTATAGTATTTTAAATGATTCAGTTATAACTGTTATTGAGATTATCATCATTACGCTCGTCGCCATAAGTATTCCTTTGGTTGTCCTTACTGTCAAGCAATCAAATCAATGTATCAAACAAGTGTCATTTTTACAATGAAGCGATGACGCAAATAAGGATTGCCGGTGGTCAAGTTGATTGTAAGAAATACCAACATAAAATGTAACCGGAAAACTAATTGGACAAACAACATTTTTAGAGCATGCAAACAACCAAGGTCAACGTGAAACCAAGAAACACGATATAATATGAAAAATATGAACAAGCGATGAAAGCATTTAAATAAAACAGATAGAGAAATATAAACACGTTAAAAAAAAAAAAAGAAGAATACAACTAAAAATAAGTGTCCTGAATGTCGATCGCTGCAGGATTAAGAACGCAAAACCTGTATATGAAAAGATTTTTTTTTTCTTTAGGAGCAGCGGCTGGTATGATCATCAGAGCAAGATTTTATTGCAGTAACTGAGATACAGCTTTCGTTTTAGTGGTCAGAATTGTTGAAGTAGAGAGCTAGAAGAATTTGACGAAGAACAAGAAGAAACCAAAATTATTGTATATGACTGATACAATACCTGACTTGTATTAACATGTTTATCAATGGAACTAGATATTAGACTTTGCTAGTGTGAAAATAATTGTTGGCACACAAAGTTTGGCTAAATTCTATTGGTCTAACCAGATTATCGTTTATCTAATCCCAACTCAGATGTACATTCTAACGGAGGACATTTTGACTCATTAGTTGCGTATCCTTTACAGGACATTGCAGAACCAACCCTAGCATTTTTAGCTGTTTTGGTTTTTCTAGGCAAATTTACGTCAAATAGTTTGCTATTGCTTTCTGGACACATGTGACTCTGCTGGCATAATTTTGGATGACAAATCCAGACATTGTTCGGAATCCTTTGAAACAATTGAAGTAATATGGTACATACACTGCAATGGACTGATGATCACTCACATATGTAAAAGGAAGAAGTAGAGACAAGACTGTGGCATGATTGCCAACACTCACTGCGGCCCGAGTTCAGTTTCTAGCAGAGGAAGAAGGACGATGGTCTCCGGTACGACCACAAGCCTAGCTATTTAAGTAAGTAAGGGAAACCCTTTATCCCACTGGTGCATCGAGCAAATGTTGATTGACATACATTTTAATAGGTTAGTTGCGTATCCTTTACAGGACGTTGCAGATCCAATCCTAACAGCCTCTGACTGTTGTGTGGTTTTTCTAGACAAATATACGTCCAGTAGTTTCGCATTGCCTCTGGACGGTCGGCTTTCTTGACACCACTGTCGAAACCAACGCAAGGCGCATGACCTACAGCTGGGATCGAACCCAGCATCATGGCATTACGAAGCGTTCGCATCGACTTAGCCACAGAGTTGACACATTTTCATAGAGCAGTCCTAATACACATTTTAGACTGGGAGGGACATGAGAACTCCTAGCTCTTTATACAGACGTGTTATTCACCTCAGTGTTTTCTCATTGCAGAACCTGAGTTTTGTGTGCACATCAGCTTTACAGATCTGACTTATTTGTATGCGAAGACTGCTGTATGAAAATGTGGGTCAATCACCATCTGCCCGATGTGCCAGTGAGGTAAAAGGTTTCCGTGACTTGCGGTTCCTCTCCTCTCAGGCAGATGCACTCTGCTTTCGAAACAACCCTCCCTAAAATGTCGACTGTAACGACATGCATGTAACGGGCCATTGGGTCGATACCCCCTCCCCACCCCCCCCCCCCCCACCCCCAAACACACAATGGGGCCAGGAACCCAAAGGAGGAGAAGCATTTGATGAAAGTAGAAACATGCGATGATCCAAAAACCTCTTGTTATATTTGCTCCTCGTTCCTTCTCGCCATGTTTTTTTTTTCTATTGAACTAACAAGTGCATTTAAGATAATGTCTGAAAACAAAATAAACGCCCTCTATGTCGTAGAATTTTGGCTCTCTATCTCTCTCCCATAACCGGCAGGTATCTGCCAAGAGTAAAGCACAAATACGATCTTCGTAGCTCCATCGACTATACTATCTACAGAAAGCTCTGAAACACCTGTATTTGCAAACGGATCAAGGGAGCAAGAAATTAAACCAACAAACAACTCATGAAGCGATAACAATCGTTTTTCCACATAAACATACAGTGTGTCTATTTCATTAGTACGCCTTCTATAGGGCATTTACTAAAACCAGTGGAAGCTGGAGCAATAAGAAAAGAGTATTCTAGCTTTGTGTAAACAAAAAGAGTATACGATCCGTTTGAAATTGCAATAGTAATCACGTGGCTAATTCTGAATTTCTAGCAGAAAATGGTAGTCTGGTAGTCTTAGTTTCAGCTTCATAGCAACGGGTCGCTCCATCTTTGCTCCGTTCCTGTGCCAACGAAAAACACCCAGAATGTTTATCACAGTGCCTTGTGGAAAGATTGACAGTTGCTTTCTCAGCATATCTAGCATACACTCGCATTAAAGCATACGGTAGCCACCCGAAGTGCTAATACAAACAGTCCAACATTAGAAATGCAGTTCATTATTGATGATAGCAGAACTTGTCGCCAACAGTTCAGCAGTTGTCCACGCGATCAATTTTAACCAGATACGGGCACCGCCAACATTGTACGACAAGCATCACGCCATTTACTGAATCTACAATTCACACCACCACGTTGGTCACAGTCGAAAAAACATTCCAAATGCAATCCGCAGCTCACAGGGTCACGCCATGCATTCAACTCAGAAGCTGGGCGACGAAACTGTATCCAGTCTACAAATGGAGCAAAAATACTTTGGCCACTTAACGGCAGAAGCAAAAAATTTGCCTCTGCTTCGAACAGCGCCGCTGTCTAGCGTCCATTTTAACCGGCAGAGAGATTTACTGTGCAACGACAGACTATGATTTGTGTATTTCAGTTAAAAGGATTTTAAGCTTTATTATATGCTTATGTAACTCCTTAAAAATGCATCAGAAGAGAAATAGCTAGTCAATAAATTACGCAATATAATATAAATTTATAAGGATAAAAGTCTTTTTCGAATCGATTAGTACATACCCATCTACTTCTATTAACGGTTCTACGAAGACACAAACAGTTCCTATAGTGTAATCCCTGGCAATGTGGCACAAACATTCATCTTCATGTATTTATAATGCCAGGAGGTAAACGCTAAGACCGGCGAACAAATGATCTTGGAGTAAATGGATTTTGTCCACTTTAGCTTGCAAATTGCTTTCTTTGTGCTCAGATCGACGACAGACTAACAGGACAAACAGGCACACAATCACCAACGTTACATCAATGTTAGGAAATGGTAAACAGTTGCCAACGCTTGCGGCCATCAAGGTAAACCTATTTAGATTAACAAAAAAAAAAAACTACTAAATACGATGTAAAGAAAAGGTAGTACCAGAGTATTTCACAAACATTCTAAAACCTGTTAAACGTTAGCTTTTTATGTAGGAATGTACTGTAACTGTCTGTAAGTATACTGGCACTATCTTCTTCTTCTTCTTCTTCTTCTTCTTCTTCTTCTTCTTCTTCTTCTTCTTCTTCTTCTTCTTCTTCTTCTTCTTCTTCTTCTTCTTCTTCTTCTTCTTCTTCTTCTTCTTCTTCTTATTCTTCTTTTGCGTTCGGTTTCGTTTGCTCAGATCAGACCATCAGGTGGGCTTCATCTATAAACTTGCATGTCAGTAGCAGGTACTTCGTGGTTCCTCATAGCTTGCTCTGCACTTTGCTCTTGAGGCCAGTGTCTTTTTCGAAGTTGTAGGTAGAGTGGGCAGGTCTGCAGAATGTGTTCAGGTGTTTGTGGTCCTGCTTGACAAGCACACTGTGGGGACTGTACAATCTTTATTTTACGCATATGGTGGTTGAGCCTGCAGTGTCCTGTTCGTAGATGGAAAATTGTTGTATGTTGCTTTCTGTTGAGTCTGCTAATAGGGTCTTATGGATGTTTATTGTTAGTTTGTTCTCTCCACAATTCCTATATTTTCCCTTAATAAGTTTTCTTATTTCTGGTAATGACAATAGATGGATCCGTTGTTTCTCCTTTGTTCCATTTGGTGCTGGTTCTGCACCACTGGGTGGTGAGTTGATACATGACAAGGCAGATGTGGTCAAGGCCATTTGGGAAGAAGCTACAGAACCAGTAAAGAAAGAAGATTATTATAGCCTGGAGAGAATGAGGCACCTGGGTGTAACCAGAGGGTCTGGCTGGCTCACTACACTCACTGGAAAGGCAAGACGGACATATAACCAGATTGTGACGGTACCATCAGTACTGGAACTCTGCGCTGGCAGCTGAATATAAGGACGGAGCATGCATGGGAATGCCCCGAATGCTGTGATGTCAATTCTTGACTTATCCCAACTCAACTCAACTCTGTTCCATTTTTTTTGCAAGTCTGTCTGCGAACTCATTTCCTGGTATGCCGCAGTAAGCCTTGAGCTACTGGAGAACGATAAGATTGTTTTCTGTGAATGTTTGGCTGGCGGGTCAGTTCTCTCTCCATATTCTCTCGTGGATCCCTATGAGTCGCCTGGAGGACTGACATGCAGTCACAAAGGAAAACAATTTTGCTGTTTTTAATTTTTCTTTCCTCGAGCATTTTGGTTGCATCAATAATTACTTGCTGCTATGCTCTGACATTTGTTGAGAGTCTTCCGGAGGCGCATACAATTTCTGGGGGTGGGGGGGGGGGCGCCCTAAACCTAAGGTATTATGGGCCGCCTGGCTAGGGCTGTCACCACGGACCGTGCAGGTTAGGATGTTTAATTCTGTCTCCGACAGAAAAACTCCATCACCTTATTGGTGGTCGAACCCAGGTCTCACGCACGAGAGCCAGACATTGTAACCGCTCGGCCACTCGCCTTTCAACTGTGTGTTTAATACATATACTTTTTAACGCCAAGTTTAAATATAGTAGGCTATTGCTAGCAAAATTACTGCCGTACTATTTTTTTTTTTTTTCAAATGTTAGTTGCTTATCCTTAACCATCCACAACATATTTTGTTTGGTCTGCGAATTGTTCACCCAATGTTACGTTCAGTAAATTGTCACGGCCTTATAAACGGCAAGTTCTCAATACCACTGTCATAATCAACGAAAAGTAGTCTGCTGCCTAATTCCCAGCAGCTGCAATATAACCAGGCATTTCAGAGTTGCAAATTGCGGTCCTAACGCCTAAGCTACAGAACCTATTCTTCGCCATCATCATAATTTTGTGATTTTTATACTTACTGTTGAGTCGACCATTTGGTTATATTCTGTGGAATCCTTATTTTATCCTGTATACAATTCAGTTCGGCACTTCTGGCTTTCTCATTAACAATTCTATTCAGATTCCTTTTAATTATTAATAATATTGAAGCTGCCTTAAAATAACGATAGACTGTCGGTGTGTGAGGCCATGTGTCAAATATGTATCCAAGTTTCTATTATTATTATCATTCTTATATTATTATTGTTTTTATTGTTGTGGGAACTGCGGTAATGTGACGACAGACTCTCACTTGGCCTGAAAGGCTGGTTTTCAAAACCGTATTCAGGTTTCTATTATAATTATTATTATTGTGGGATCTGCGGTAATGTAACGATAGAATGTCACTTGGTCTGGAAGGCTGGGTTTCAAATCCATATTCAGGTTTCTATTTTAATTATTATAAACAATTTACGTTATGCTGATGACACAGTCTTGATAGCAACAAGTCAGAAAGAACTACAGGAAATGATAGACATTGTGGTGTTAGAAAATGGAAGATTGGGCCTCAGTTTGAATAATGGGAAGACAGAAGTAATGGTGGTATCAAAGAAACGAATTATTTCTAAATGTGTAGTAAAAGTCGATGGTGTTATTTTAGGACATGTACAAAAATGTAAGTATCTGGGCACATAAATAACATCAGATGGAAGATGCATAACTGAGATAAAAAACAAAATAGGACAGGCACAAACTGCATTTTATAAAATGAAAAGAATCTTGTGCAATATATCCTTGTCATTGAGAGTTAGAAAAAAAGAATTCTTGCTTGCTACATACATCCAGTTTTAACATATGGCTGTGAATCCTGGACAATCGCTAGGCAGGCCAAACAATTTCTGGAGGCCTCAGAGATGTGGTTTTACAGAAGAATCCTTAGAATACCTTGGACAGCCAAAAAGAGCAACCAAGAGGTTTTGAAAGAGGCGGGAGCCCGAAGACAACTTATCACAGACATCAAAAGGAGACAGTCATCACTTTTCGGCCATGTTATGAGAAAAGGGAAAATAGAACATGTTGTGACCACTGGAAAGATCTGTGGAAGGAGGGATAGAGGAAGACAACAAGATAAGATTCTTGACAGTCTTGTCGCATGGCATGGAGGTGTGTCGGCACACGAACTGATACATGCTGCAGGAGATCGCAGATTATGGAGAGGCATGATCGCCCACGCCAGTCAGGAAGGGACCTAATGATGGTTATAATTATTATTGTTGTGGGAGCTGTAGTAATGTAACGATAGACCGTACCTTGGCGTGGAAGGCGGGTTTCAAATCTGTATTCAGGTTTCTATCATAATTATTATTATTGTGGGAGCTGCGGTAATGTAACGATAGACTGTCCCTTGGCGTGGAAGGCTGGTTTCAAATCTGTATTCAGGTTTCTATCATAATTATTATTATTGTGGGAGCTGCGGTAATGTAACGATAGACTGTCCCTTAGCGTGGAAGGCGGGTTTCAAATCCGTATTCAGGTTTCCATTATAAATAAATTTATCCTGGGAGCTGCGGTAATGTAACGATAGACTGTCCCTTGGAGTGGAAGGCTGGTTTCAAAACCGTATTCAGGTTTCTATTATAATGATTATTATTGTGGAATCTGCGGTAATGTAACGATAGAATGTCACTTGGTGTGGAAGGCTGGTTTTCAAAACCGTATTCAGGTTTCTATTATAATTATTATTATTGTGGGATCTGCGGTAATGTAACGATAGAATAACACTTGGTCTGGAAGGCTGGGTTTCAAATCCGTATTCAGGTTTCTATTATAATTATTATAAACAATTTCGTTATGCTGATGACACAGTCTTGATAGCAACAAGTCAGAAAGAACTACAGGAAATGATAGACATTGTGGTGTTAGAAAGTGGAAGATTGGGCCTCAGTTTGAATAATGGGAAGACAGAAGTAATGGTGGTATCAAAGAAACGAATTATTTCTAAATGTGTAGTAAAAGTCGATGGTGTTATTTTAGGACATGTACAAAAATGTAAGTATCTGGGCACATAAATAACATCAGATGGAAGATGCATAACTGAGATAAGAAACAAAATAGGACAGGCACAAACTGCATTTTATAAAATGAAAAGCATCTTGTGCAATATATCCTTGTCATTGAGAGTTAGAAAAAAGAATTCTTGCTTGCTACATACATCCAGTTTTAACATATGGCTGTGAATCCTGGACAATCGGTAGGCAGGCCAAACAATTTCTTGAGGCCTCGGAGATGTGGTTTTACAGAAGAATGCTTAGAATTCCTTGGACAGCCAAAAAGAGCAACCAAGAGGTTTTGAAAGAGGCGGGAGCCCGAAGACAACTTATCACAGACATCAAAAGGAGACAGTCATCACTTTTCGGCCATGTTATGAGAAAAGGGAAAATAGAGCATGTTGTGACCACTGGAAAGATCTGTGGAAGGAGGGATAGAGGAAGACAACAAGAGAAGATTCTTGACAGTCTTGTCGCATGGCATGGAGGTGTGTCGGCACACGAACTGATACATGCTGCCGGAGATCGCAGATTATGGAGAGGCATGATCGCCCACGCCAGTCGGCAAGGGACCTAATGATGGTTATAATTATTATTATTGTGGGAGCTGTAGTAATGTAACGATAGACTGTCCCTTGGCGTGGAAGGTTGGGTTTCAAATCTGTATTCAGGTTTCTATCATAATTATTATTATTGTGGGAGCTGAAGTAATGTAACGATAGACTGTCCCTTAGCGTGGAAGGCTGGTTTCAAATCCGTATTCAGGTTTCCATTATAATTATTATTATTGTGGGAGCTGCGGTAAAGTTATGAAAGATGGTCGCTTGCCAGGCAAGAGGTTCAGAGGGATAGGCTTCGAACTCATTTTTCAGGGTTCTATTATTATTTTTATCATCATCATCATCGTCCTCATCATTCTCGTTATTTTCATCAGTATCAATGTTTTGATATAATTATTATTTTGGGAGCTGCGGTAATTTAACGACAGGTGCTGGATCTTTGGCCGGAGATCTGGTTTTCAAATCCCCCAACAAGGAGACTCTCCCGCCCCCCCCCTTTCCCACCGCCCCCCGCCAGTAGAATGTCGACCAAGTCTAAAATACGCACCAGGCAATGTCCTGGGAAGTCACGACGGCTCCTGGGGTGATGGTAACCATATGAGCCATCGGGTACTGATCGGTCTATAAAGACATAGTTCTAACGCCATATAACAGATACGCCACTGGTATGAAAAGGGTCCAAAATTATTATTATTTTATAGTTGAAAAAAAAAAAAAAAAACTGGTGAAGATTCATCGCGACGGGGAGGTTTGGTCATTTGCCTGAAAAGTCATACTTTACCTATATATATCTTTTTTATCTGAATGTTTTTTCCTCTCAGTCTGCCACATTTAGAGCTGACTGGTTCTTGTTAAAGTTAATAATTTAAATATCTAGGAAGCATATAAATGTAAATGTAAACTGTGTCGGTACACGAACTGATACATGCTGCAAGAGATCGTGGATTATGGAGAGGCATGATCGCCCACGCCAGTCGGCAAAGCACCTGATGATGAGGATGAGGAAGCATATCATCCGATGATGGAACAATGGATCGAGAAAAAGAAAGGGAATGACAAAACACTAGTGTCCTGATGCACCAACTGGCAATATAATAATAAGTATTCCATCACAAAAATTATCACAAAGAAATATAACAAGTTAAAAGTTTGAACAACGGACCAACATCATGACACACGGGTAGTAACCCATAAGTGCTCCGTTCTTCTTGTAAGTCAAGTCTGAGTCCGAAGAAGCTTAGCACAGTGCACAGACTCTGTAGCACCGGTGAGGATCCTGACATACTTTAGGTAGATTTTTAACTCCAAAGAAGCCGCCCAAGAAGAGGCTAGATTAATAACATCATAGACAGTACACCCACACAGTACGGCATGGGTCAGTGCCACCCATCGAGCACAGGACGGCAATCTGTTCCTTCCCTGTTACTTCCTAAAATTGGAAACTGATGATGATGATTATAGCGTTTGTTTCTTTATGTTGCGTTGTTTCCTTTATTGATTAAAAAATAATAAAGGAACAAACTATCATCATCATCAAGTGCCTTGCCAATTGGTGTGGGCGATTATGCCTCTCCACAATCTGCGATGTGCAGCTGCGTGTATCAGTTCGTGTGTTGACACTCCTCCATTCCATGATAAAAGACTGTCAAAAATTCTTTTCACGCTGTCTTCCTCCGTCTCTTTTTCCATAGAACTTTCCAGTGGTCACAACCTGTTCCATTTTCCCTCTTCTCATAACATTACCCAAAAAATTATGACTGTCTCTTTCTGATGTTTATGACAAGTTGTCTTCAAGAACCTGCCTCTTTCAAAACATCTGGGTTGCTCTTCTTTGCCATACAAGTAATTCTAAGGATTCTTCTGTAAAACCACATCTCCGCGGCCTCAAGATAATGTTCGACTTGTTTAACAAACTATTACATCATCAAAACCATACTGTATATTTTAGCAGAGTAAAGAACCAGCTACGCATAGGGCATCTCATACCAGACAAATTTGTATAGATATGTCTATGCTCGGTAAGTTATGTGGTCAACATACCTCTGATGAGTTAAGCTTGGTGAAGCACGTCTATGCTCGGTAGGTTATGTGGTCAACATACCACGAAGGAGTTAAGCTTGGTAAAGCACGTCTATGCTCGGTAGGTTATGTGGTCAACATACCATCGAGGAGTTAAGCTTGGTGAAGCACGTCTATGCTCGGTAAGTTATGTGGTCAACATACCACCGAGGAGTTAAGCTTGGTGAAGCACGTCTATGCTCGGTAGGTTATGTGGTCAACATACCACCGATGAGTTAAGCTTGGTAAAGCACGTCTATGCTCGGTAGGTTATGTCGTCAACATACCACCGAGGAGTTAAGCTTGGTAAAGCACGTCTATGCTCGGTAAGTTATGTGGTCAGCATACCTCCGATGAGTTAAGCTTGGTGAAGCACGTCTATGCTCGGTAAGTTATGTGGTCAACATACCACCGATGAGTTAAGCTTGGTGAAGCACGTCTATGCTTGGTAAGTTATGTGGTCAACATACCACCGAGGAGTTAAGCTTGGTGAAGCACGTCTATGCTCGGTAAGTTATGTGGTCAACATACCACCGATGAGTTAAGCTTGGTGAAGCACGTCTATGCTCGGTAGGTTATGTGGTCAACATACCACCGATGAGTTAAGCTTGGTGAAGTACGTCTATGCTCGGTAGGTTATGTGGTCAACATACCTCCGACGAGGAGTTGGACTTGGTGAAACACCTCTATGCTGTCTTTGAGGTAAAGACTGGAGATATTACAATTAGTTCCTTATTAGTAGAGGTACTTAGGAGTGGCTGCTGCATCGGAACACTAAGCACGCATAAGGTTGCCATATGTGCAAAAACATCATTGTGAAAAAATAACATAACATACTTCGTATATTCTACTTTGCCAGCAATGTTTTTAGACACAGTAAAAGAAAGACAACGACATCTTTGCTACGACTACCATAAACATACATCATAATGACCATATGATTGATACCAGTCTTGGACATAGTGTATCATACTTAGACGATCGCTCCTTTATCCTACGAAAGCAATACATATTTACTAGTCGCTTACTGAAATGACTCAGCAATGTGTTTCTTTCGTTTTTCATTTGGCGCAGCATCAATAATTCAGGAATTATTGATGGTGTTACCAGACAATCGATGGGGCTGGTCTCCGCTGGGATTCTAGGAAGTGCTGATGTCGGCTGTAGGTACAGTAGTGAGTGATGGCCGCGTCTCTAGGTAAAGTAAGAAGAGATAGTCTTGTGTGTGGGGTAAAGGTAATCAATTATGCCTAGGTAAAGTATTGAGTGATGGCCGCGTTTCTAGGTAACGTAATAAGAGATAGTCTTCAGTGTGGTAAGGGTAATAAATTATGCCTAGGTAAAGTATTGAGCGATGGCCGCGTTTCTAGGTAACGTAATAAGAGATAGTCTTCAGTGTGGTAAAGGTAATAAATTATGCCTAAGTAAAGTATTGAGCGATGGCCGCGTCTCTAGGTATCGTAATAAGAGATAGTCTTCAGTGTGGTAAGGGTAATAAATTATGCCTAGGTAAAGTATTGAGCGATGGCCGTGTTTCTAGGTAACGTAATAAAATATAATTTTTTTTTTAATGTGGGGTAAAGTAATGAATTGTAGAATGGAACTAGAGAGTAAAGATAAGAAAGACGGAGAGGACATGAAGAGGACATGAAGAGGACATGAAGAGGACATAAAGAGGACATGAAGAGGACATGAAGAGGACATGAAGAGGGCATAAGGAGGGCATGAAGAGGACATGAAGAGGGCATGAAGAGGGCATGAAGAGGGCATGAAGAGAACATGAAGAGGACATGAAGAGGACATGAAGAGGACATGAAGAGGGCTGCATGCGATAGCGAAGGAAAGAACGACTTTATGTGGATTGAGGGCCTATGCTCTACAGCGTATAGAGAAAAATAAAAAACCAAGAAGAAATTGCTGAGTCACCACTGTCTCTCTGGGTAAAGTAATAAGAGATAGTCTCGTATAAGAGTTAAAGTAATGGATTATACTTAGGTAAAGTATTGAGTAGACGCTTGCCTGTGGAGCTGAAAGGCATTGGTTCGAGTTCCCAAGGAATTTTTTTACAAAAATGAGTTTGGCTTCCAGGCTGACCCAGCCTTAAATGTTTGTTGGTTATGGTCATGGGAAGTAAAAGCGGCCGGTGAGATGTTGACCACATAACTGACCAAGTGCCGACCGGTCTTTAAAATATATTTCTAGCATTAAATGCCTAATAGGCCTGAGTCATGGCTGCGTCTCTTAGCTAAAGTAATAAGAGATAGTCTTGTATGTGGGGTAAGGTAATGAATTATACTTAGTTAAAGTACTGAGTTATGGCCGCGTCTTTTAGCTAAAGTAATAAGGGATATTCTTGTATGTGGGCTAAAGTAATGCATTATATTTAGTTAAAGGTCAAATGAAGGTCGTGTAACTAGGTAACGTATAAAGAAATAAGCTTGTATCTGGGATAAAGTATGAAGGACAGTTACGTAAAATGATAAGTCATGTTTGCTTCACAAGGTTAAGTAATAAGGTATGTATGTTGGTAAAGTTTCAATGATAGTTATGTGTATAGGTAACCTATTGAGTGTTTATCCCCTCTCTATGTATAAGAAGCAAGTGATAGTACTGTGTGATATATGCAGCATTAAGTGTTGGTCCCGACTATAAGTAAAGTAATAAGGAATAGTCTTGTGTGTGGGTAATGAATATTTATGTATTTAATGTAAAGTACTGAGTGATAGTCGTGTTTCTGGATAAAGTGTATATAGTCAATCAATCAAACAGTTGCCATCTCCATAATGAAGGTTGACTGCAATGGATTTTCAACATATTCTGTCTCTGGTCTTGGCAGTACACTCCCTCAGAATTCTTTTCTTCTATCTCTTGATGGTGTCCTCCCATTTGTATCATTTTCTACCTTTTGATCTCTTCCCTATGACTTTCCCCTCTAGTATGGTTTTTAAAAGAAATATATTTTTCAATGTGGCCGAAAGATTTCATTTGTCTGTTATTTTTTATTTATTTCTGTAATTAAGCTGTCATTCCTAGTATCTCTGGAAGTTTTGTATATGACTACAATTGTCTATATGAAAGACGCAATTGAATTAATGACTGATAGTTAAGCATGTTGATAAAGTACTGAGGGACAGTCGTATCTCTAAGTAAAGTAATAAAGGATGATTTCGCATTTGCTGAAAGTGATACAATATAGTCAGATTGGTTGTAAAGTAATAAAGGATGATTTCGCATTTGCTGAAAGTGATACATTATAGCCACATCTGTTGTAAAGTAATAAAGGATGATTTCGCATTTGCTGAAAGTGATACATTATAGCCACATCTGTTGTAAAGTAATAAAGGATAGCCAAGAACGTAGGGAAAGTAAGGAATTATAGTCGTGTATTCTGTAAAGTAATATAAATAATAGTTTCGCATTTGGGGAAGCCATACATTATAGTCATGTCTCTTAAAAGTAATGAAGGATAACAAAGTATGTAGGCAAAGGTAAGTAATAATATTCATGTATTTTGTAAAGTAATAAAAGATAGCTATGCAAGTGGGAAGTATCCATATATTTGTTTGAGTATTTTGGCCCCATCAAGCTCAGAAAAGACGAGGTGCAGTTTGTGCAAGGCGAGGCACTGATCGACCACTGTAAAGATGGATACAGGACATTTAAGAAGCATTGACATGGAAAGCACATGAGGGGATACTTTCAGGGATACTTTCAGGCGTGCCGTGAAGAGAACGACGTTCTGCAAAGGACTTGCTGACTGATAATGATGCAGTAAATCGGGACAACAAATAAACTTAAAATTTCTCAAACTTTTTTTAGAATGTGACTGTTACGCGAGAGGCGATTAGCGGTTACCTTTTGGGACCCATTGATGTAAATATACAACCAGTGTCTGGACACCCAAGAACAGCGGTTCATACCCTTCATAATGCCGTGGCGCTTCAATACAGTTCCTCATGTTGTTGCGACCCCCCAACCATACAATTATTTCCGTTGCTGCTTCCTAAATTCAGTAAATATATGTCTTCCGATGGTCCCTGTGAAACGATCGTTTGACCAAAAAAAAGGGTCTCGAGACACAGACGAGAACCTAGAACAACTGAAATTTATTCGTATTTATTGATCGGAGTTCATAGAAAACAAGTATAAATGAGAGACCAGGCAAAAAGCCAGAAACGCTGGAAACGATAGATAACGTGCGATTAGGGCCTGTCAGCATTAAATGGGATAAAGCCTGGAAGCTAGAACATGTAGACTTGCTCGCCCAACAGCCAGACATTCCCCAAAACAGTTGTCAGCACAAGCCAGGTTTGCAATCACATGATAAATACACACACATGCACACACACACACACACACACACACACACACACACACACACATGTAATATATATAAATGACTAAAAATCCATTGTCACGAATTTTAGGCGCATCGGGCAAATGGGAAGAGCACCCATATTTGTACAGTCTAATGGGAAAAAGGTGGGTAATGTGGTCAGTAATTATGCTGGCCCTCTTCTCTTCCCCAGCACATACATCCTGGTACCCAGTTAAGGCCTGGGGTTGCTGGGGTTGGTTCTTTAACGTCCTGTGAAGGATACGCAACAAACCTTGTTTGTGTACAAATCTACTCGATAACAACTGTTACCACCGACCGGCCACGCCAGCCTCACACAATCGGGAATTCTTGTTTGCGCTGTATGTCCTTATATCCAGAGCTAGCCGTGGTGCAGATTTACAACCAATACTTTGGACCCCCAGGACAACAGAAATGTATTCACAATTATTGATCGGTGTCCATGGAAAACGAGTGTAACTGAGAAAGCACGCAAAAAGCCATACGGGCTGGAAGCGATAAATAGTGTGATTAGGACCTGTCAGCACCAACACAAGGACAAAGCCTGGAAGATGAAACACATGGAGTTGCTTGCCAGACAGCCAGACATTCTCCCCTGCCCCCTTCCCTCTCTCCTTCTCCACACACTCGCTCCCTCACACGCACACACACACGCACACAAACAGTTATCAGCTGTAACCAGGTCTGGCAATCATTCATTAGGTTTTTAATTAAACGGATCAACATCAGGGCACACAGATTTAACACAAAAGTGCTGTTCTACTTCTAACTGAAGCCTGAGTCTGAAGAATCTCAGCGCAGTACAGCTAACAGCTTACATTGAAAAATAGAAACAGGAGCAAACTTTTTTGTATAAAGTGATTTGTGGATACAATTAACTAAACTTCCCGCACATGTAAAGGAAATAACGACAGTTTGGACTAGGTTGGCGGATAACGGCACATTTCTGACGCTAACACGACTGGGAGAGGCAGGGGTAGAGGCAGCCAGAAAGAGGTGATGCTGGATGAGCTGAAACGATCACATGGAGAGAAATCATCAAGAGAGCTGTTCGAGGCAACCAGGGAGTTAAGTTCGGTGAAGCACGTCAAAGTCATCTTCGAGGTAACGACATGAAATACTATAACCAACTCCTAATGGGAACAATCAGTAGAGGTTCCTTGGAAAAGCTGCTGCATAGGAGGACTGAGCACGCATGAGGATGCCCAATGTGCAAAGACGTCGCTTATGATAACACAACATAACAAACCGACTGACCACTTCAGAAAGAGTCTACATACTTTGGTCATATCATGAAGAGGAAACAACTAGAGTACATCGTGACGGGGGGGGGGGGGGGGGGGGGGGGGGGGGGGGGGGGGGGGGGGGAATTTGAGGAGAATAGATGTAGAGACAGACCGAGAGAAAAGATGCTGGACGGTTTGACATCATGGCATGAAGGATCATATGTATTTGAGTTGACTGAAAGCACAGGAGGCAGAAGGTTGTGGATAGACGTGACAACCAATGTCGCACGACAAGGACTTTAGGAAGAAGGGAAAAGGTAAATTAAGATGGAAGGAATGTAATATACATCGTCAACGTTAAAACAATACCAGCAGGTAAAAATTTAAGCAGATATTAAGGGGCACATAATATTTGAGACTTAATCATGGGCCGAACAGAGATCAGTTGGAGTGAATAAAATAAACGTCATCATATCGTTCGGGAGATTCCCAGCAGCCAGCGCAAAGTTTCATTTCCGGTGACATGGTTAACAGTAAAGAAACATATTCGGGAACATACCGAAGGATTGCCAATTAAAACTACCAATTACTGCCTTTAATGTTAAATTTTGCGGTGTAGGCAAGAGGGCAAGAGGGGAAAAGGGGGGGGGGGGGGGGGAGGTCTGTGAGCCTAAGGATTTACGGCCTTATGGCTAGTGCTGTCGCCACGACTGTGCAGTTGGGTTTTTGTTTTTGCCACCGACAGTAAAAATTCCCAGCCTCACCAAGGATTCGAACCTGAGTCTCCCGCTTGAAAGCCCAGCGTTCTAACAGTTCGGCCAGCCGCTCCTCACACTGAAGGACACAAGGACAAAACAATTAGGATAATGAACCAGACGGAGGATGACCCACGAGGAAAAAGTCAGGAAGATAAGGACAAAAGGAACACATTGGGACACACACACGGACAGGAAGGAGCGGTCTAGTTAAGGGGAACAGAAACATAAAGCCAGGAAGCTGGTGCACATACCTCAATCTTAGCCACTCAAAAAAAAAACCAGACCACAAATATAACCAGAGACTGCTGGCAAGTTGCTGCCAACAGATTGAACTGGGTCGAGTTTGAAAAAAAAAAAAAGAATAGAATGGAAAAGTTAGCAGTATAACTGTATGCCAAAGCTGATAACTCTGCCTAAAATATTAAACCAAAAAATTTAAAAAACTTCAACTCCACACTTTAGGAAAACCCATTTCCAGTAAAATGAGTATAAAGTGTGTAGAGAGTAAAAAGAAACATTACATAATTTCTGAAATAAAGAAGTTACAGACAGTTACTAGGTGGTAAACCGTTTGATTAAAAAGACCATGTTGCATCTGAATTATCCCTTACATGAATTTTGAATGCGTATTTTGAAGCAGAACTCAATGAAAGACACAGAGCACCTTGATAGAAACCAACATTAGAGTGAGTTATTATTCATTTTCTATGTTAGATGACGTTGAGAATGAATCCTGACATTCCTGCCAAAACAGCTCTCACTTGGACATCAGAAGGATAGAGAAAGAACCTGGCGATTCTTCCCCCATGTTCTGATTTAGAGGATGCATGCACTGGGAAGGAAAGTAGCCTTTTAGGACAACGGTTTCCAGCCTGTATCCACTCGCGAACGGCCCAAACAACTGGAGACGAATGATGGAGAGTGACCTAAGTGCTGCATCTCTGACGTGGAAAACTGCACTGATGATTGCTTCTTCTTCTTCTCTTCCACCTTGTACCTCATCGACGTGTCGCTGGGAGATGAAATGTTCGTTGATGAGCACTATCAAGACTGATGTTTATTTCTGTAAGGCTGTTCTTAATGCCATCACCCCATATTTTTCGAGGTCTTCCACTCGCTCTATACCCGATGTAACGTTTTAGTGTGGCTCGCTGTGGCAGATAGTACCAGGGCATTCTTGTTAGGTGTCCAAGCACCTTCATTTGTTGTTCTTTGATGACACGAAAGACTGGATTTATTCGTAGTATTCATCTGATTTCGTGATTTCGTATTCTGTCTTTCCTTGAAACTCCAGTTAACTGAAGATTGCACAGGACAGAAAGGCATGGCAAGTCCTCCCTGAAGCCTCGTGTGCCACTTAGCACAAAGAGAACTGATGATGATGTTGAATGATGTCAATCAAAAACGTTGAGTAAAAAAGAAGAAGGACACAATAGGTACTACGTATCTTGTATAGGACGTTACAGACCATTCCTAGCATCTGCGACACTTGAGATTTACAAGACAATCTTACTTTCCATTTTTTTGAATAACATGGACCCCGAAAAGGAAAAACACTGACATCCTGCATGATCTGAAAGCATCGAGGAGAATTGGCTCATAAACAGCATCCAGCTTAACGAAAGCTGATGTATTTTGGTGACTTTAAACTTTGCGGTCGCCTGGATAGAATGGTGATGAAAGGCACAGTTTCTGGAGGTGGGGGGGGGGGGGGAGTGGAACGAGGCAGACCTCCGCGAAAATGGATACAAAACATTGAAGACGCATTAATTATGAGCGCACACAGGACTGAAGAATTTGCTAGAGCAGTGCTTCCCAAACTGTGCGCCACGTCACCTCGGACAGCCGAGACTTCTTCACAGGGGCGCCGCGAAATATTGTAAAAGCTTAATAATTGATTAAGCCAAGACAGAAACAGTCAGACTTTTACTTAGGTAAGGGCACCGTGGAAAAATTTTAATAATAATAAAAAAAAAAGCGTGGCGACCAAGAAAAGTTTGGAAAATACTGTGCTAGAAAAATAGAAATTGACAAGAGTATCATGATGAGAGCGACGTTCTGTTAAGTACCTGCTGATTGACTGATCATTAGGATGAATTTGGTATTGGTTACAGAACGGTCGAAGCTCCTGATTATTTTCGAAATCAACGCAAAGGAATCTGCTGCCATATCGCGAGCGGCTAGAATCGAAAGGGTATTTTGAAATAACGAAGCGTTTTCGCAACTCCTAAGCCACAAATGCTGACAAGACAGGCATGCATCAGAATAATTGTAAAGTTTCCATGAAAGGGAGACTAGGAAAAGCCTAAACGGAAAATGGCATGAACCTTTATATTGTAAAACTAAGCAGTATTTGTTTTCCTAATGATTTGTGTTCACGTGATAGGAGGCTGTGGATCAATCCCACACGGCATTGATTATAAGAAGAAACCCATCGATTCTTCCCTATGTTCTGATGGGGCGGATAAGTTTAGTAGGGAGAATACTAGCCGTCTAGGACACGATCTCCAGCCTTTATCGAGTCGCGACCCCGCTACCACTACACCACGGCTGTTCCCATGAGTGTACGTGTGTGTGTGTGTGTGTATTTATATGTGTATGTATATGTATATAAATATACATATACACACACAAACATACATGCATACATACATATACATGTGTGTTTATGTAGACACGTATCCACGCATTTCCACGTGGACGTGCACACCTGTGTGTGTATGTATACATGTGTGTGTGTGTGCAAACCCGTATGCTTGCATTCCCATGCTGGCGTTTTAGTGCAATCAAAATTTCTTAGCCAACATAACTGGCACAAAGAAACTATACCATAATTATTCCCGATACTGCTCGTAGTAAGTTGAAAGTGGTCCTTCCACCCTCCCCCTCCCCCTCCCCTCCCTATAAATAGATGTATGGATTGATGTATAAAAGCACCAATTCACTAGAACCCACCCAATTTGAACTACAGATTACCTAGTAACCGTTTTGCTGGGCCCTATTATAAATGTGCAACATGACTAAACGGTTAAACAGGATTTCTAAAGAAAAAACTATAAATAAAATATAAAGATGCAAAGTTACTGGTGACGCCAAACATCATAAACACACTTTTAAAAAGGGTAAATGAAAATACACAGCTTAAAAAAAAAAAAAAAATCTAAAATACTTCAATATTTTTTTTTCTCTGTGCAGAATGACGATTTTTGTTTCCGAGTTGTTTTTCTTGCCTTTTAATTTTTCATATTCCACCACCAGCCGACGATTCTCAACAATAATCGAGAGGTTTAGACGACGGATCAACATCCTGGCACAAGGGTAGTAACCCTAAGTGCTACTTCTCACTCAAGTCTGAAAATCTCAGCACAGTGCACCAACTCCGTTCTACCGGCTGGGATCCTGAAATACTTGGGTAGATTTTTAACTCTAAATTTTGCACGGGCAGTGTCGTTAGCTTACTCTTTTCAATTTCCAACTGCCAAGGGATTTATCTTTTTTTACGTGCGCAACAATACAACACGGGTGTGCGATCTTACTACCCAGAGACAAGGGGAAGTTATCAGAAGTCCACGTGAAAAAATCCCAGCAAATAATCTTGGAGACCCCATATTGAGGTTGCGATCCAAAGGTTGGTAACCCGTGTTTTAGTTCAAGGAATGAAATCTTGTAACCTAATTTCAAGGCTGGGCAGTACAGGCATTAGCACTGGCTTGTACCTGGTCTAGGAGGGAAGCTCCAAACAGGCACATAGACAGAGGACCGCTCACCTGAACGGACAGCTCTCTCTCTCTCTCTCTCTCTCTCTCTCTCTCTCTCTCTCTCTCTCTCTCTCTCTCTCTCTCTCTCTCTCTCTCTCTCTCTCTCTCTCTCTCTTGTTGTACCCAACTAGGACATCACACAAGCGATTAACACTCGGTGACACAAAGTGCTAATATGCGGATGAGGATCACCCGTGGAGAGGTCCCAGAAACACTTTTGAGAAGTTAGACTATATTTTTAGACTGGCTATATTTAGGACCCCCAACAAAAGCCAGGGTGGGGCTTGAAATAACGAAAAATTGCATCCCACATGGGGACAATTAGATGAGAATGGACAGCTTCTGCAACGATTTTTGTACCAGTTGCACTGGTGTCGTCTTTTATCTGGAGTTAACAAAGCAAGCTGACAAAAGAATCATGCTGCATGAGAAACATGATATGGTGCTTTTTTAATATCCTACCGCAAACACGGGACATCCACAGGTCACGGGGCAGTCTAATAATTCAAGGGGTGGTAGATAGGCTGCATGCAATCGTAGGACCCAGGCTGCACTCTCTAGTGAGATGTAGGTGGGTTGTTGGGGTTGGGACCAATTATATATGTTTTGGGGTCGTTAGAAGCATCAGAAAGCCGGGAAACCCAGTCATACCACCCTCTAAAATGTTGAACTGTTCAGTGATGTTATGTGAGGTAGGAAGGATATCAGGAAAGAAGGCATGATCTCTGCCAAATGTTTGAGCTATGGAGAGAAGAAACTCCAAATCTAGCCTTAATAACACCATGAGCTATAATTCTTATACGCCCTAATAGCAAAACTGGAAGATATCTCCTGAAAATACAGAAAGGTGCCAGCATTGCTGCTAAGTATTAATTCAGGGTATGCACAGTTTGGGACTCGACGTGGTGTAGCGGTTAGACCTTTGCATGCGGATCAGAAGATCGGGGTTCGCTTTTTGGTGAAGCCGGACTTTTTTTTTTTCCCCTTAGAAATGACCTTGACTCCCAGGTCGACCCAGTCTTGAGTGGGTACCGGGTGCAGTCCCGGGAAGTAAAGACGACCGGCGTGATGCTGAGCACATCTCCCATCTTGTGCCGATTGGTCTATAAAAATATAGGTCTAGCCCTATATGCCCTATACGCCTACAGGTGTAGAAAAGGAACCTTTACTTGACTTTTATCCACAATTTGACATTTAAATTTTCATTATTAATGTCAAATTTTTATTCAACAGCTGCCTTGAATATTATCTTTGTTTTTTTTGCTGTAGTCTTTTTATGCTCCCAAAAATGAGTCTGATCTTCATAGTGTCTTTTGACAGAAATGATTAGAACTGTCATAAACCCTGGGGATTGAGTGACAGAAGAACCTATGGTGTGCAAATATCAACTCGAGAAGCAGATCCCTATCAATTATGAATGTTGTCACAGGTTTCATCATTTTTTTGACATTTCTCATTACGTTTTCTTTTTTCGTGGTGAACAGTTATGAGAGAGAGAGGGGGGGGGGGGGGGGGGGGGGGGGGGGGTGGGGGGGGGGGTCCAAAAAAAAAAAAAAACCCTACTGATTGCTGACATTTTTGGTAATATGAATCAACATATCTTCTTCGTCTTCCTCTTTTTCAACATCTGCTTTGTGCCACAAAGAGTTTCAGTTTAAATAATGATATAAAACCGGGTGCTTTATTAATATCCTACCCCAAACGGAAAATCCACATGTTCACGGGACAGTCTAATATTTCAGGGGGTGGTAGATAGGCTGCATACAGTCGTGGGACCTAGGCTGCATGCAGTTGTGGGACCTAGGCTGCACTAGTTTTGCATTGATATTTGATACTAATAATTGCTTTGTATTTGGGATAGTTCAATTTATTGTTTCACTACTTCTTCTAATTTCTTTTTTTTTTTTTTTTTTTACGATGGATGAATCAGAGAAGGAAATAATAAATGGATAAGTAAAGAAATACAATTTTTGCAGCCATTTATAGAGATGGCATGGAGAGTGAAAAACCTCTCTTTTTTTAGAGAGTACTTGTTTCTTGCTGTGTAGGTAATATAGTTAAGATCACGCTGGAATAGTCTGTTATTCGAATTTCTCTGTCCCCATTTAGCAGGGGTCGGCCTGGGAGTCCCGGTCTTTTACAAACGTCAGCCTTAATGTAGGTACAAATGTATGTCCTTTGGAGTGGCAGATGACTAGTATCTCGGCTCCTAGTGAAACACAAAAACAAGGCAATGAACAGGAGCAACATTTGCACCAAGAAGCTGTTATGACGCTTGTATTTTGCAGATGTGTCAGTGATGTGTAATTGACGATGATGATTGTGTCAGTGATGTGTAATTGACGATGATGATCGTGTCAGTGATATGTAATTGATGATAATATTTGTGTCAGTGATGTGTAATTGACAATAATATTTGTGTCAGTGATGTGTAATTGACGATGATAATTGTGTCAGTGATGTGTGATTGACGATGATAACTGTGTCAGTAATGTGTAATTGGCTATGATATTTATGTCAGTGATGTGTAATTGACGATGATGATCGTGTCAGTGATGTGTAATTGACGACGATGATCGTGTCAGTGATTTTTAATTGACGATGATGATTGTGTCAGTAATGCATAATTGACAATGATGATCGTGCCAGTGATGTTTAATTGACGATGACGATTGTGTCAGTGATGTGTTATTGACGATGATGATTGTGTCAGTGATGTGTAATTGACGATGATGATTGTGTCAGTGATGTGTTATTGACGATGATGATTGTGTCAGTGATGTGTAATTAACGATGATGATTGTGTCAGTGATGTGCAATTGATGATGATGATTGTGTCAGTTATGTGTTATAGACGATGATGATTGCGTCAGTGATGTGTAATTGATGAAGATAATCGTGTAGTGATGTTTAATTGACGATGATGATTGTATCAGTGATGTTTAATTGACGATGATGATTGTATCATTGATGTGTTATTGACAATGATGATTGTGTCAGTGATGTGTTATTGACGATGATGATCGTGTCAGCGATGTGTAATTGACGATGATGATTGTGTCATTGATGTGTTATTGACGATGACGATTGTGTCATTGATGTGTTATTGACGATGATAATCGTGTCAGTGATGTGTAATTGACGATGATGATTGTGTCATTGATGTGTTATTGACGATGATGATCGTGTCAGTGATGTGTAATTGACGATGATGATTGTGTCAGTGATGTGTTATTGACGATGATGATCGTGTCAG
Source organism: Candidula unifasciata (assembly GCA_905116865.2). Taxonomy (NCBI): domain Eukaryota; kingdom Metazoa; phylum Mollusca; class Gastropoda; order Stylommatophora; family Geomitridae; genus Candidula; species Candidula unifasciata. The sequence goes on along the minus strand of CAJHNH020000857.1, from coordinate 51,893 downwards.
TGATGTTTAATTGACGATGATGATTGTGTCATTGATGTGTTATTGACGATGACGATTGTGTCAGTGATGTGTAATTGACGATGATGATTGTGTCAGTGATGTGCATTGACGATGATGATTGTGTCAGTGATTTTGTAATTGACAATGATGATTGTGTCAGTGATGTGTAATTGATGATGATGATTTCGACGGTGAAGTGGGGTTATAACTTTTGCCCACTTACTTGAGTATGAATTTAAAAAACCTGTCTTTTAAACCATTTTTTTCAATGGTTGCCAACAGTACTTTTCGGGATAATTATTTTAGTATACACAAGCAGATGGGGATTATATCCAGGGGCGGGGCGAGCTTTCGGTGGGAGAATAGAATTGGATATGGAATGCAGAATAGAGTACTTACGGCCATTAAGTATGATATTAGAATATGCTCGTGCTGCCACAGAGAAGGGAGGAGGGGGGAAGACGAGAAGAAGAAAGATAAGAAAGAAGCAGAAGAAGAAGAAGACTACAATTAAGAAGAAGAAGTAGAGAGAAGAGTAGAGAGAAGAGAAGAAAGGAAGATAGTAAGAGAAGAAGAAAGAAAGAAGAAGAAGCAAGAAGAGAAGAAGAAGAGTAAGATAGAAGAAAGAAGATTAGAAGAAGATGAGTAGCCATAGAAGAAGAGAGCAGAAGAAGTAAGAAAGAAGAAGATAGAAAAGCGAGAAGAAGAAGAAGAAGAAAAAGAAGAAAAGAAGAAGATCGTAGAAGGATAGAAGAAGAAGAAGAAGTAGAAGAAGAAGAGAAGAAGAAGAATATAGAGAATGAGAAGTAAGAAGAAGAAGAAGAAGAAGTCACGTAAGAAGAAAGAAGCCCCCCCCCCCCCAGAAAGAAAGAGCAGCCTAATCTAAGCAAAGTAAATAGAAGAAGAGATCATAAGCGCAATCAGAAGAAGCCGAAGGAGACTCACTCCGCATACGAAGAAAGAGAAGTACGAAGAAGCTACATCATAGATAATAATAATGCCGTCAATGAATGAAAGCATTGAAGAAGAGGCATGACTCCGCACTAGTAAGAGCAGAAAGCAGATAGAAGCAGACCGAAGAAGAAGAGAGAAGGCGAAAGAAGCCAAGAAGATAAGCATATCCGCTAATCCTCCTTCGCTCCTCATCAGTGGATAGAGCAGAAGATAGAAGAAGAAGAGTAGAAGCATAGGAAGTAAGAAGCAATGAGAATCAGAAAGATCAGACGAATACTAACGAATACTACAAGAAAATAAGAAAGTCCAAGAAAAGCAAGAAAGCCTCACTCATCGATACGCCTCAGAAACCATAAGAAGAGACGAAGAGACTCTACTCAGTCATACTCAGCTCCTCCGCTCCTCTAGAAGAAGAACGAAGAAGATAGAAGGAAGAAGAAGAGAAGCCCTCCTCAAGAAGAAAGAAGTCCCTCCTTCCTAAGGGGAAGAAGCACCCTCCAAGAAGAAGAGTAAGAAAGAAAGATCCTCTCCTCAAGAAGAAGAGTAGAGTAAGAAGAGAAAAGAAGAAGAAGAAGAAGAGATAGAAAGGAAGAGAGCATACCCTAAGAAGAATCCTCCTCCTCCTCTGCCGCAAAAGTAAGCTCCTCCCTCCTCGCTCCTCTCCAAGAAGAAGAAGAAGAAGAAGAAGAAGAAAGGAATGAGAAGTAAGACGAGAAGAAGATAGAAGAAGAAGAATATTCTCCTCCCCTAAGAAGATCCTACCTCATACTCTCCGAGAAGAAGAGAAGAAGAAGAGAAGATAAGTAGAAGAGAAAGAACTCGAAAGAGAAGAAGAAGAAGAAGGCCTCCTCCTCCTCCTCGAAGAAGAAGAAGAAGAAGAAGTAAAGAAGAAGAAGTCCTCCTCCGCCTCCTCCTAGAGAGAAGAAGAGAATCCGAAGAAGGACAAGAAGAAGAAGAGTAAGAGAAGAAGAAGTAAAGAAGTAAGCAACGAGATATGAAGCTCCTCCTCAGAAGAAGAAGAATGATAGAAGAAAGAAGAAAGAGAAAAGAAACTCCTCCTCCGAAGAAGAAAGAGGAGAAGAAGAAGAGAAGCAAGATGCTCCTCCTCGAAGATAGAAGAAGAAGAGAAAGCCAAGAAAGAAGAAGAGGAAGAAGAGAAGAAGTAAGAAGAGAGAAGAAGAAGAAGAAGAGATCGAAGATAGAGAATAAGAAGAAGAAGAGAACTCCTCCTCCAGAAGAAGAAGCTTCAGGAGAAGAAGAAGATAGCAAGAAGAAGAAGAAGAAGAAGAAGATAGAAGAAGAATCCTCCTCCTCCTCCAATAGAAGACCTCCTCGAAGCTCCTCCCGAGAAGAGAAGAAGAACGAAGAGATAGAAGAAGTAAGAAGAGAAGAGTAAGATAGAAGAAGAAGAAGCCTCCTCCTCCGCCTCCTCCTCCTCCTCGCTCCTCCTCCGAGAAGAAGAAGACAGAAGAAGATAGATAGTAAAGAAGAAGAAGAAGAAAGCAAGTCAAGAAGAAGATGAAGAAGAAGATCCTCCGTCCTCCTCCATAGTCAGACAAGAGAGTACGAAGAAGACAAGAGAAAGAAGAAGATAGAAGAAGAGAGATAAGAATGAAGAGAAAGCAGAGACGAAAGAAGAAGTAAGAAGAGAAGAGAAGACAGAGAGAAGCTCCTCAAGTAGAAAGAGAAGAAGAGAAATCGCAAGAGAAAAGAAGAAGAGCTCCTCCTCCTCCGAGAAGAAGATCCTCCTCCTCCTCCTCTAACGAAGAACGAGAACTCCCTCCTAGTAGAAGACTCCTCCTCCTCCTCCTCCTCTCAGAAGAAGCTCCTCCTCCTCCCTCCTCTCCTACTCCTCCTCCTCCTCCCCTCCTGCGCCTCTCTCTGAAGAAGAAGAAGAAGAAGAAGAGAAGAAGAAAGGAAGAAGAAGAAGAAGGAAGAAGAAGAGAACGAAGAATGAAGCAGCTATAGAAGAAGAAATGAATGAAGACAGAAGCAAGAAGAGAGAGAAGAAGATAGAAGAAGCTAAGAGAAGAATGCACGATCACTCCTCCTCCTCCTCCTCCTGCCTCATAGAAGAAGAAGGAAGTAGGAGGAGAAAAGATCCTCGTCAGAAGACAGAGAGCAGTATAGAAAAGAAGAAAGACGCCTACCTCCTTCCTAAGAAGATAGAAGAAGAGAAGACGAAGCAAGAAGATTAGAGCATGAAGCAAGACAGTAAAAGAATCTCTCCTCCTCCTCCTCCTCACAAGAGAAGCAAGTAAGAAGAAGAAGGAAGAAGCAAGTAACCTCCTCCTCCTCCGCACTCTCTACCTCACTCCTCCTCCTCCTCCTCCTCCTCCTCCTCCTCCTCCTCCTCCTCATCCCTCAAGCAAGAAGAAGCTCAAGTAAGCAAGGAACGATATGAAGATTAGCATCCTCCGCAAGCAAGAAAGAAATGAAGAAGAGCCTGCACGAAGACCCTCATCCTCCTCCTCCTCCTCTCCTCATCAGATAGCTAAGAAGAAGCAAGAAGAAGAAGAAGAAGAAGTAAAGATGAAGAAGAAGCTAAGAAGACGCCTCCGAAGAGCAATGCTCGAAGAAAAAAATAGAAGAAGCCGAAGAAGCAAAAGCCGCCGCTCACTGACAATGCATCCTCCTCCCCCTCCTAATCAATAAAAATAATAATAATAGTCCCCCTGTCTCCCCCTCCTCCCCCTGCACTAACACAGAATCTCTACAAACGAGTTGTACCGAGCGTACCAGCTACTTTTATACAATATGTACCGTGCGCCGCAGTGATAGACAGAGAGTTTGACAGATTAGACATGCATGGCAAGACAAGTAGTTTCAAGATAAGACATGATTAATAGATTAGTACTATCCTCATGGCCTGGCATCACGAGCGCCATCTATACTAAATGACAGAGTGTGACCCGACTGACGCAAACATCACACACACGGACATCAAGCTCTGTATCTTCGCGACACTCGCCAAAGACTGTAGTTTATCGGACATAATGAGACAAGACGCACAGGTCTAGGACTAATGGTGATCGTAAATAACACATTCACAATATTTATGTTTCAGAGAAAAGGATTTCAGCGGGAAGATAATGTGTTTTATCATCATCATCATCATCATCATCATCATCATCATCATCATCATCATCATCATCATCGGCATCACGTATTTTGTCGACTGGTGTGCGCGATCACGTCTCAGTTTACTCTACCATCTTAGTGTGTTGATACCCATCGCTGCCATGACAAAAGGCTGCCAACAATCTTCCCTCTTTGTATTCCACTGCCTCTTTTTCCACAGATCTTTCCAGGGATCACAACATGTTCTTGTTTACTTCTTCTCATAACATGAGCAGAGATTGATGACTGTACATTTTTTATGTTTGTAATAAGTTGTCTCTGAGCCCTCGTCTCTTAGACAACATCTCGGTTGCTCTTCTGTTGAATATTGAATTAAGAATCGACATCACATCATAGGTGCTCAGTCCCTATCTTCAGCAGCAAGCTAAATTTCCAATTCCGATGGTACTAGTAGCGGTATGATTTTATATCCGTCTCATCCTTCCCCTGAGGGTTGAGCGTCGGCCTGATCCCCTGGTAACTCCTCGCAACGCCATTCTCCTTAGACCGTAGTGATCTATCTGCGCCTCCGCACTGTTCACTGGCTCCCAAAGGGCCCAAACAATATCTAACTTGAAATACATCAATTCACCACCAAATGGTGCACAGCCAGCCAGTCTATCTGCCTGTTCATTTCCCAACACATCGGCATCACCTGGAGAAAATATCCAAACGATGCTTACTACCCGGGACCTCTGAAGTGATGCTTGCCACTTTGCACAAAGTAGATTGCTATTTTTTGGCAGTCCAAGGAGTTCTAATGCTTCTTCTGAAAAATCACATCTCCTAGGCTTCAAGAAATTGTTTGTCTTGTTTATGTTCCTTACACTAGTTGTAAACTGTGTTGAGATAATATCTGACACGTCATCTTTCAGGGCATTCCGCTAATCGTCCCGTCCATATTTCGGCAGCCATTGCGGTCCTCCAGTTCAGGCTAAACCAGTAGCAGTCTGTCTGTATGACCGTCTCGACTTCCCCCTGCTACAAGTTGACAATTGTTTCTTTCTAATGAGATAGCAGGAGATTTTAATACTGAGTCTCATAAAAGTTGAGTGTTACATTCGGTTCTATGCATCGATTAGTTTGCCTAGCGCTCTAAAAGTTGTGGGGTTTTTTCACGGCAGCGTAATCGGTCGACGAGCACATTTTTACACAGACCTGTGGGGACTGTCGCCGGAGCTATGTGCTTTCTGCAACGCTATCGGATATGGCCGACCGTTCTGTGGAGAAAGACCGAGCCAAAAAAAAAAATATAACAGTTCGCAATGGAGTTGATCCTCTCGATTATAACCTTGAGCATTTAGGGCCCAGGGGCAACTTCCCAGCGTGCTTTTAAGCAGCTCTACTTGGAATTAAGATCAAGATGTCTTATTAATTATACAAGCTTCAGACTTTTGCTCTTCAAACAAGTTAAGGCGGCCTGTCATGGTTCATTATTTGTGGGGGTTGATGTAGCTGTATTTAACAAGATAGATTAATTGTCTTTCTTCCTTGTTGCACGCAAATGCACCATGTCTGTTTTTTTTTTTGTGGCACACTGATGAACGGAAGTATCTTTCGGTTCCTTCTCCTTCTGCTGTAGTCTTTAAATTTGCGGTTAGATCGTTGTATGTACAATGGTATCATAGTTTCCGAACAAACGTGGAATCGAGATGCGAACAATGCTTCGGTCTACGACCTTAGAAACATGTTTTCGGCTAACGAACAGTATGAACTATACTCAAGTTAGCGCACTGTGAACATTGTATGTCGTTGCGCTGATCTTGTTACAAGTAGTCATCTTTATTATAGCTCCCAAGAAAGTGAAAAGTGTCTGTGACAGCGGGGTAAAGAAGCCCCTGCGTTTTACAGTAGAAACGAAAAAGGAAATAATAACTAAAGAAGAGAATGGTGTGTTTTTCTGATCTCGCAAACCAGTTCACGATGGCTAAATCTTCCATCTTTATTACTCTTAGTCTTTGTCAAGGTTTCATCTTTACTGCAATCGGGTTTCCCCAGACTTGCTCCGTTCCTGTGCCAAGGCAAATCAAATTAAATGTCCCTCACAGTCGCACTTGGTGCCGATTGGTCTGTAAAAATATGGGTGCTTTTCCCATATGCTCGATGCGCCTAAGGCCTACAAATGGATCGGTACTTCTGTCAAATCCGACGAAGAATAAAAAGCCTTGGACGACTTAGTCAGAGTTCTCTCCCTTGGGCCCACTGCGAACAGTGATCGGAAAAGCCACAACGAAACAAACGACACAAGCAACATGGCAGTTAGACGCACTCACATAACTAACATCGTTATTCCGACGCAATTATTTCCGGCAAGAATTGGCTGTTGAGACATACCGTGGAGCTGGGAGGACTCGATCAGGCCGGCAGATCTATCGTAGTTGAAGTAGACGAGAGCTACTTCTTCCGACGAAAGTATCAGCCTTGTCGCACTACTCACGGTCGTTGGGTCGTAGGGCTAGTAGAGCGTCAGACTGGCCGTTGTTACTTGGAGCTTGTGCGAAAACGAGATGCGGCGACATTGGAGAGGATCATAACAGATCACGTCCTGCCGGGAACGACTATCGTGACTGACGCTTGGCGAGGCTACAGCAACGTGGCAAACTTACGGCATGGCATCTATCTGCACGAGGTAGTAGTCCACCAGACCAACTTCGTCGACGCCGTAAACAGTCACATACACACACAAACAATTGAGGGCCTCTGGATGCTGGTGAAACGCACCATTCGCCAACGATTGGGCACCAGCCGCACACTATTGGCGTCATATTTAGCAGAATTCCAGTGGCGCCACGCCCACAAACATCAGAGTGTCGGCCACTATTTCCAAACCCTACGTCAAAATTTTAACATCTAACCCTACCCCTAACCCGACCCCTAACCCTAACCCTAACCCTACCCCTAACCCTACCCCTAACCCTAACCCTACCCCTACCCCTAACCCTAACCCTACCCCTAACTCTAACCCAACAACCGCATGATGATGACTACACAACCATTCACAATGCCTCACGAAACCGTACGCAGCCCTACACGCAACCGCAGGATGATAGGTAAGTGTGTCGTTTATTTCGTTTGTTTTCCGATTACTGTTCGGAGTGCGGCCAAGGGAGAGAACTCTGACTAAATCGTCCACGTCTGTTTATTCTTCGTCCGAATTTGACAGGAGAGCCAATGGATCCTTACTTTTACTTTTACACTGTCGCAATTAAAAAAAACTGGTGAAGAAACAATTAGCCCGGAACAATCCAGAAATATGCCCACGCAGTAAATGCAAAAATCAGTTTCTAGAGGCGTCAAGGCCAACAGTGGCCAGCAGAAATGTAGTTTGTCGTTGCTGAAAGTAGTCGGCCAACTTGGCTGTACACACGCAGATTTATTTCATAAGGCAATTTCACCAGCTCACATGTAAACCGGCTATCGGCCATTTTGGATATAACGACACAACCGCTGCAAAGGGCTGCACTAAGCATTAAACTCAATAGCTCAGCCAGCGAAACCGCAGACTACCGTCCATATAAGAAAACTGCATTAGCAAAGCGCTGTCAGAAGCAAAAATAACTTCGAAGCTGAACATTCTGCCATGCCTATTGCTCTTTTTTACTTTACCAAAGAACAAAGTTGCGCTAAAGAGGGATGGTGTGGCTCGAGCAGTGACTGTGTTAACGGATCAAGGGCCTCAAGTCTGAGAAGAATTAGACACATTAGTGTTAGCCACCGAGCCAGCAGTGGAACAACTTTCCATGACATAAACAAGAGGAAAACCACTAGAAATATAAACACTGTTGCCCGATATTATTATATAATGGTACTTTCCTTCGAAGTAGTAGTCTTCCTCGTTCTCTTCCTTGACTATCTACTTGTGTCAGCAGCTATCAACCATTAAGTTAAAGTTATACTGTATAATTTATATTATATATATTTTTTTTTTTGTCACCAGTAAATTAATTTTCTCCCTAAAAGGGAAAACAAAAATGTTTCGTGAGCCCGAAGGAACGAACTGGATTTGCATTGGTTTCAATGGGAAAAACTATTTCGGCTCGAGAACATTTCGGTTCGAAAAAGGAATCAAAGAACAAATTAGGTTCGTGGCCCAAGTTACCACTGTATATAGTTTTGAAACGGCGTTCGTATTACAAATCGTTCCAGTTCCGAGGCAATTTTTCAATCGGAAAATAAGCGAAACTAAATTAGTTTGTTTCAGGATCGAACAAATTCAAATGAAAAAAAAAAAAAATTTTTTTTTTCTAAATACAGTACTCTGTAAAAATAGTAACACATAATGAATACATTTTGAACAAAACACTGGGAAAAAAAAAGGAATGTATTTGTTGTACCTTGATCAAAATGGTGGCACAGAACATAGAGGTATCAGGAGAAAAGAAGATTTGGGGAGATTACTGACTGGGAGGTCAGTTACCTTCCATAATTACATCAGGAGTAATTTCTGGTGTCTCATATCGTTGTCGTCCACGACCTGTAGAGACTTTAAGGTCACTAGTTTCTGTTAACACTCAAACTTTCACAAGTGGGGTGAATCTTGGCGAGTATTTCTAATTATCACCAAATAATGAAGGCTCCATAGCTGCAACGTTAACGGTTTGTTTGAATCTGTTATATTGTGAAGCTTGCTAATATACTTTTCGTTCGGTTTTATATCTTTTGATAACTATTACCAAATGTTTGATAATGTTATCATATTCAAAGTTAACATCCCTGTTAGACAGAGAGAGAGAGAGAGAGAGAGAGAGAGAGAGAGAGAGAGAGAAAGAGAGAGAGAGAGAGAGAGCGAGCGAGAGAGAGAGAGAGAGAGAGAGAGAGAGAGAGAGAGAGAGAGAGAGAGAGAGAGAGAGATTAACAGAGAGGGATGTATTTATAAGAGAGAAGCAGGCAGCTGAGATCTATGGAATCAGCTGTGATCTATGGAATCAGCTGTGATCTATGGAATCAGCTGTGATCTATGGAATCAGCTGTGATCTATGGAATCAGCTGTAATTTATGGAATCAGATGTGATCTATTAAATCAGATGTGATCTATGGAATCAGCTGTGATCTATGGAATCAGATGTGATCTATGGAATCATATGTGATCTATGGAGTCAGCTGAGATCTATGGAATCAGCTGTGATCTATGGAATCAGCTGTGATCTATGGAATCAGCTGTGATCTATGGAATCAGCTGTGATTTATGGAATCAGATGTGATCTATTAAATCAGATGTGATCTATAGAATCAGATGTAATCTATGCACAATAAACATATTGGGGTTATCGATGGAAGAAGTCAGATGTCTCAATTGTGAACATAGTATTATGGCCTGGAGAGAATGAGACACCTGGGTGTAATCAGAGGGTCTGGTTGGCTCACTACACTCAGAGGAAAGGCAAGACGGACATATAACAAGATTGTGATCGGTACTATCAGTATTGACACTCTGCGCTGGCTGCTGAAGAGGAGGACGGAGCACCCATAGGAATGCCCCGAGTGCTGTGATGTCAATTCTTGACTCAACTTAACTCAGCTGGTGAACATAGTACATCAAGAAGGGTAAACATGACAATATAATAAAGGTATACACGAAATGATAAAGAGGTACAAAGTAAATCGCCTGGTTCCTTGTCATAGAAAAGGCGAATTGAAACGTAAATATTTTTTTTACATAATCTATTTCTGAATATTACAAAATTTATTCTCAACGACGCAGCTTGGCAAAAGAAGTCAGAAAAAGATTGTAGCAATGGAGAGGTTAAACAGCGCGAAGAATCTATGGCATAGCACTTGCAAGCAATTTACAGTAAAAATCTTGAGATCACCGCAACTTGTGGATGGAAATCATGGACTCGCCTCGATTTTTAAAGAAGAAAATAGGAGCTTTTGAACTGTAATGCTACAGAAAAGTTCTTAAAATACCAAGGACCAGAAAGAAGAAATATGTCGTCCACATCTTGCATGACCTGAACATCAAGGAGAACTGGCTCGTTAAAAGCAACCTCTGCCGAAAGCTGAAGTATTTTGGACCTGTCAGGTGACCTGGAGTAAACGTTGATAGAGAGTGCAGTTTCCGGTAAACGAGACAGAGACCGGCCTCCGCGAGACAGAGACCGACCTCCGCGAGACAGAGACCGACCTTCGCGAGACAGAGACCGACCTCCGCGTAAGGTGGAGACAGAACATTGAAGATGCATTGGTTTTGAAAGCACATATGGTTGCAGAACTGAAAAAGAGACAGAGACTTTCAGGCAGTCCATGAAAAGAACGAAATTCTGTTAAGGATAGGCTGATTGATGATAATGTACATTTGTATAGATCCGTCGACAGGGCTATTTCGTTTAGTATGCACCAGTTCACAGTACCAGCACCCTTTGTATGCATCATTTTTCCAGCTGTACTGTAATTGACACTTTGTGGACAGTACCGACATCTTTTTTTTTAAAAATCCACTCTGTGGTGGATACAAGCCCCACCCCACCCCTTTCCCCCTTTTTTTTTATTCTCCCCCCCCCCCCCCCAAAAAAAAAAAAAACAAAACAAAAAAAAAAAAAAAAAAACCAAAAAAAAAAAAAAAAAAAACGCTGCCAGATATTCCATGATTTACAACTTCACACAACCAAGAATATCGACCCACTTCACGACCGACTGACAGATAGGGAAGCAGATCCTGCTTCACGACCGACTGACAGATAGGGAAGCAGATCCTGCTTCACGGCTTTTGTGATGCAAAGTCATGTACACTAATCTTTCCTCATAGCAGGGTCAAGTAATCGATGAAGGTCCCACTTTTGCGGTTACTAATTCAAAACAGTTTGGTGGAATCAACCGCTGCATTCCATCTGTGAAATAGCCACCTTAGTTGCCGAAAGAAAAGCCACCGATAAAAGTCGCTAGTCATTAAGCATCATAAAATGCAATGCTGTCTCGAGCCAGCCTGTGATATCGCAATCCACTGCAACGAGAACTCGCTTGTTAAGCAATGCGTACTATTGCTTTCATCTTTCATCAGCCAAGGGATGATGTAATTCAAAACAAATACAGTGGAACCTCGCTTAACAAGCACCTCTCATAACGAGTAATTCGCATAATGAGCAAAACAAATTGTGAAAGAATGACCCGCTCAACGAGCGACGTTTCGCATAACGAGTGGCGAGGAGAGGGGAAGTCCCAGATTTTGCGCCTGTTACATCAGTGTTTGATTGGCTCTGTGGCTAATTCGATGCGAACGCTTCGTAATGCCGGGATGCCGTTTCGATCCCAGCTGCGGGCCATGCGCCTTGCGTTGGTTTCGACAGTGGTATCAAGAAAGCCGACCGTCCAGTAAGCAATGGCAAACTACTAGACGTAAATTTGCCTAGAAAAACCACACAATAGCCAGGGGCTGTTTGGGTTTGTTCTGCAACGTCCTGTAAATAATACGCAACTAACCTTACATCAGTGTTTAGCACTCGTTCCAGTAGCATTGTCGCTTGTGATCACACATTTTCTCAAACTTGTGTTATATTGTGATAAATGTACATGAATCTTCCAGGCCTACAAGATGACCTCTCTGAAGAATTTAAGTTAATCAAGATCCAGTTTCTGCCTCCCAACACCACTCCGTTACTCCAGCCCATGGACCAGCAAGTTATTTCTAACTTTAAGAAGCTCTATACTAAAGCACTTTTCGAGCATTGTTTCCATGTGACTGAAGCGACCAACCTCACCCTCAAAGAGTTTTGGAGAAATCACTTCCACATCGTTGCCTGCCTCAAGATGATCGACAAGGCTGGGGGAGGGGTTACCAAGAGAACCTTAACTTCTTCTTGGAGGAAGCTTTGGCCGGAGAGTGTTGTCGATTTGTGACTTTGAGGAGTTCGAGACAGTACCTGTGGAACCTGTAGTCAACGAGATTCTGTCTTTGGCCACTATCATAAGACTGTAGGTGAATAACAGTGATATCGAAGAGCTTGTGGAAGAGGACAGCAAAGAGCTGACCAACCAAGAGCTGACCAACCAAGAGCTTATGGAGTTGCATTGTGTTTCACAGCAAGACGTTTTGGAGGATAGTTTGTCAGAGGAGGAGGAGGTAACAGAAAAACAACGATCTTCTGGCGAAATAAGAGAAATGCTGAAAGCAGGTGAAACTGTTGCATCTTGCATTGAGAAGCATCACCCTAATAAGGAAGTGGCTATGCGCGCTACAAATTTAAAGATAATGCTGTGTTGCATTTTCGCCAAACTTTGAAGCTTTGACAAAAACAAATGTCTCTATACATCTTTCTAGTAAAAAAATAAATAGCAATGTATCGTAATTATTTCGACTTTTTTTCTGCAAATTGAATTCGCATTCCATGTGGATTCGTTTCGCGTTTGAAGAAAAGATAAAGATGATTCACTCTCCATACATATGTATAAAATTTTTCTTTGAATAAATGTTATAGTATAACTTATAAATAGCATTTTGTGAGTTATTTTTTTTTTGACATGGAACGCATTATCGTATTTTACATTATTTTTATGAGAAAAATTGCTTCGCATAACTAGTGTTTCGCTTAACGAGTATGATTCTGGAACGAAAAATGCTCGTTAAGCGAGGTTTCACTGTAAAACGTTAGTGCTCATTTCAGTGTGGATAGTGAGGTGACTGTAAATAAAGCTTGTGTGCTGATATGTACTGGGAAGTGGAATCTTCTACAGGCTATAAACTTCGGGCGGAAAGTCCTGACTGTTCGTCCACTTTTGGACTTTGACAGGGTTATAGCACGTCCCGTTTTCACCGGGACAGTACGGGACAGTCTTTTTATTTGTGTCGGTGTTTACAAGCCGTCCTGTCGATGCTCAAATCCATTATCCCGTTTTATAAAAATCTAGGAATATGCACGAGAATTGAACATAGATTTATACTGGTTTTAAAAGAAGAAGAAGAAGAAGAAGACGAAGAAGAAGAAGAAGAAGAAGAAGAAGAAGAAGAAGAAGAAACAAAAGAAGAAGAAAAGAAGAAGAAGAAAGACTAAGAAGAAGAAGAAGAAGACGAAGAAGAAGAAGAAGAAGTAAGAAAGAAGAAGAAGAAGAAGAAGAAGAAAGAAGAAGAAGAAGAAGAAAAAGAAGAAGACGAAGAAGACGAAGAAGAAGAAGAAGAAGAAGAAGAAGAAGAAGAAGAAGAAGAAGAAGAAGAAGAAGAAGAAGAAGAAGAAGAAGAAGAAGAAGAAGAAGAAGAAGAAGAAGAAGAAGAAGAAGAAGAAGAAGATAACTCTTCTCATTGTATTCATGCATAACCATTTGCAATAACTCAACTGGAAATAGAAGTAAAAGCTAACTTCGTATTCTTCGCTTTCACCGATTTTAAACTCCAGCGGAAATTTATTGTTGTTCGTTTACTACTGGGCTTTATTATTGTTCCAGAACTTGATTCGGCGTGCACATGTGTTATACACATTTGTCTTTTGTGTGTGCACAGTATCGCTTCCTTGCCTCTCAGGCATATGCACTCCGACTTTGATGGAAAAACCCTAATTAGTCGCCTTTTATGACATGCTTGTTACTGGACAGTGGATCCTGACCCCCCGCCACCACAATGGTGTCCTTGACGCCACACTGGGATCTGAAAACCTTTGTTGTTAACATACAGTTACATAATTCAACAAGAATATGGAATAAAACACCAGGAAAATTAATAATATATTGCATAATTCTGCCTTGAAATATTATTGGCAAATCTCATTTTCCTATTTTAGACACAACGAATGTCGAGTTCTATTTTCGACGCTCTCTGGTTTGCATGCTTGACGTAGGCAGGTATTTTTATCTTATTTGTCCAGAATAATAAACAAGCGCTAATGACGGAAGGTTAGAATCTTTCTAACTTTGGTAAATCCCTGATTATACTTGAAGTTAGGCTGTTAATGTGCTAATGTCTCTCAGACAAAAATTTTTGTTCTTGTACTGGTGATGTTCTTGTATCGGTAATGTTCTTGTATGGGTGATGTTATCATAATCATTATTGCCAGAATAGTCATCATTCTCCTCAGGGCAACACTGTGGGGAAAACCAGAATAGATCTACTACCCATGCATTTAAAAAAAATGTTGTAAGAGTGGACTATTTGGGATCCTTCAAGTCAGAGTGCATCTGTCTGAAAGTCAAGGAGTCAACATTCTGCTAACAGATGAGTCGGATCTGTATAACGGATGTGCACGCGCCCTTACAGTCACCACTTTCTTTTGCAGCTCTCGTGACGCGTTCATCATCATCATCAGAAACCACTTCTGCCGTTAAGCGTCGTGGGGAGATATAATTTGTGATCCAGTGCACGTTGGCTGCCGCTGGCTATTGTCATGCCGTGAAGGCGT
>CAJHNH020000857.1:30000-32500 GCA_905116865.2 Candidula unifasciata | reverse complement strand
ATAGGACTTTATGATATGTGACGGGACCGTATATTATGGTGTCTTATTGTTACGTGACGGGACACTGACATTATCCTATGTAACGAAATCGCATATTAGATGACAGGATAGTATATTATGTGACGGCACCCTATGGTGTGTTTCAGAAAACAATGTTTGATGACGGGACTATATTTTGTGATGGTACTCAAATGCTATATTCTGTGAGCGGACTCTGTTATTTGACGAGGTTCTGTCTTACGTAAGGGGACTCTTATGTGGCGCAGAGAACAGCCTGTCATCTCTGTAATCATATTTCTAATCAGCATTGGAGGCAATTTTCTTTGAAATTGAGTTAGTATCCCGTGAAGATGCTGTCTAAAAAGAGTACTACGAAATATCCTGAGAAACAAAGGTGGTATCATATTGATTTTATAGCACACCAAATCATGATTGGTCTACCAAACAAACATAACAACAACATTAAAAAACATAAAAAATATTTAATAAAAAACAATAAAAAACATTAAAAACAATTGCAGGTACTACTCTATGCCCTTTGCGCCATGGATGGAACAGAGTTCTTTACTTCCTCCAGTTTTGGCACAGACGTATGCTTCAAAAATGTACCCTCCTATTGTAAAGGGAACCGTTATAGCTCAGCGGCCAGCAACTGCCAGCCCGTTGACTATGGGTTCGAATCCACATTGTGGAAGATTTTAAAACCTGACCTGCACTCTCCACGTATTTTAGGCTCAAACAGGTACGAGGAAATCTCCTGGACGTAAAGGTGGCCAAATCACTATTCGACGCGGTTCATGATCATCTTCATCATCATCATCATCACCATCATCGTCATCTTCTTCTTCTTCTTCTTCTTCAGTCGAGCCTTGAGGTTAATTGCTGCAGATATCACCCACCTCCATTTATCTCTCTGGGTGGCGTTCTCTTTCCAGCTGGTGACACCAAATATGTGTAGGTCTGTCTGGATAAACTACTGGACCTAAATTGGCCTAGAGAAACCACGCAACAGCCAGGGGCTGCTGGGGTTGGTTCTGCAACGTCCTGTAAAAGATACACAACTAACCTGTCTGGATATTATCTCTCCATGGCTTTCTTGGTCTACCACTTGCTCCCACTGTATACATAGTCACTACCTCTCCGTCACCTGGCATTGTCTTAACATGCCCCAGCCGTGTCAGTTTATTAGCCCTCATGGTGTCAGAGACCATATACGCGCAGCATGCTTTTTATAAATAACTCCGTACAGCTGCCGTGTGAAAGAAGAGTGGTTGGAAGGACCGTATGTAAGACCGTGCTGAATTTGTTTGAGAACGTTTCGTTCGTGGCTTCTATCTACAACTGGCCTTTTTTCCAAATGGTTACGCCTAATGTCTTTGGGTGGAATGCCGGTTTAGTCTTTTCAAATATAAGCACCAATTGTACTGTGCATCTAAAGGAGTTAAAAAGTCCTCTATTTTATCTCACTTTCAGGATAGTTAACATACCGGCTTACCAGTCCTGTGTTCGAGGTTTTGCTGGTAATGGGATTGTATTTGGAACAACACGATTTCGGGGTCGATACGGCCACGTAAAATGTGTGTCAGGCAATTAACGCCATTTTCTGGAGATTATAACTGAACCAAAGACGCTTAGTATAGAAAATAATGTCACTCACCCTTGTGCTCTGTTGTAAGAAACAGTCGTGGAGCATTCCTGTTTTCGACATTCCGACAAACTCCCGCGACACTTGAGCGCTGTTTTCTACATTCCGACAAACTCCCGCGACACTTGAACGTTTTCTTAGGCAGTATGCTTAGATATTCTCATCTATTATAAATTGCGATGCAGGAATTGGTTGTCAATGTGAATTTTCTAGTTTACACGTTTTAACGCTGGATTATGGAATTTCTCTGACGCATACTGCTCCGTTAAAACTTCTTTTCCTTCATGTTGTTCTTTTGTTCTGAGTATATTTTGAATTCGTGGTCTGCTTTGTCAACTTTCTCCTTTTACATGATTCGTTCTTCTTTGGTTCCTGTTCTATTACTCCTTCTCCTTTTCATTCTTCACCTTCTCCTCCTCCCCTCCTCCTCCTCCTCCTCCTCCTCATTTTTCTTCTTCTTCTTCTTCTTCTTCTTCTTCTTCTTCTTCTTCTTCTTCTTCTTCTTCTTCTTCTTCTTCTTCTTCTTCTTCTTCTTCTTCTTCTTCTTCTTCTTCTTCTTCTTCTTCTTCTTCTTCTTCTTCTTCTTCTTCTTCTTCTTCTTCTTCTTCTTCTTTTTCTTCTTCGTCTTCTTCTTCTTCATCTTCTTCTTCTTCTTCTTCTTCTTCTTCTTCTTCTTCTACTTCTTCTTCTTCTTCTACTACTACTACTTCTGCTGCTGCTACTTTAATTCATCTAATTATCTTCCTTCTTTTCCCCACTCACTAATTACCATTATTCTCATTCAAAAAATTCTTTTGTCTTTTCCTAATGTTTCTCCAACTCTTCTTTTATTATTATTATCGTCATCCTTATCAT
>CAJHNH020000857.1:0-25000 GCA_905116865.2 Candidula unifasciata | reverse complement strand
GTTACTAATCGACTAACTGCTAAGGGGGGAAAAAGATAGAAAAAATAAAACTCATCCTGATGTAAATAAGTACATTCTACTTACAATGAGAGATGTAAAGAAGCATGATTGCCCACGCCAGCTGGCAAGTATTTTGACGATGACAATGATGATGATGATTCGGAAGGCTGGTTTTTAATTTAGTGATTTATTTTGTGTGTGTGTCACATTCGTTTTTCTGTTGACAGGTTTGCCGCAAGCGTAGAAGATAATGAGCGAGCACATATTCGGACCCCAAGGGCACCAACTATGAGGATGGAGACAAGAATATGACGCCTAGTCCTAGGTGACGACAGAGACTGAGAAATCAAGCCTATGAAAACGCGAATCTCTCGTTGCATTACTGGGTGTCATCAAGAGACAGTAAAAGGAATAGAGGCCCCTTTATAAGGCGTGCCAGTGAAAGTAAACAGGTTAAAGGAATTACAAAACAGTCGCTAAGATGTGAAACAAATGGATTGAGTAAACTGCGAAGAACGTTTACTAGAGATCAAATATGCTGAATTGGATACCATCAGGGTTATTACAAATATTGTCGCGTGTAGAAAGGAATGGAAGAATTTACTGCGAGCCTAGTGTGACGCATAAGGGGCACTAAGATAAGGATGGTGAGGATGATGTAAACGAAGTGAAAGAAGCCATTTTAACGGCACGAGGTCCACAGGCTATATGGTAATGACACATAATTTTTTTTAAATACGTCTGCACTAGACGAGTCTTCTTCTCTTCTTCTTCTTCAGCGTTCTGGGCCCTTGAAGTTCATTGCTGCAGATATAACTGGCCTCCACTCACTTCTCTGGTTGGCCTTCTTCTTCAGCGTTCTGGGCCCTTGAAGTTCATTGCTGCAGATATAACTGGCCTCCACTCACTTCTCTGGTTGGCCTTCTTCTTCAGCGTTCTGGGCCCTTGAAGTTCATTGCTGCAGATATAACTGGCCTCCACTCACTTCTCTGGTTGGCCTTCTTCTTCAGCGTTCTGAGCCCTTGGAGTTCATTGCTGCAGATATCACTGGCCTCCACTCACTTCTCTGGTTGGCTTTCTCTTTCCAGCTGGTGACACCAAGTGCTTGCAGGTCTGTCTGGACATTATCTATCCATTGTCTTCTTGGTCTTCCTCTTAATCAACAACCATTCATCTTCCTTGTGTATACAGTTTTTACCTCTCTGTCATTTGACATTCTCAATATGCCCAAACCATTTCGGTACTAGAGGAGTCACGTGATTACTGTGACACCTTGAGCTACAAGGGTCAATTTTACACGTGCTCGAGCACGTACTGTCTGCGTGCAGAAAAGCCCTAGATCAAGGCAGGTACACTTGGCGCCTCAAAAAGGTGCTGAAAGAATTAGCGGCCGTTGTGGCCGAGGTTGATGAGAGGGCCTCGAGCTGGCTCTGGACCCAACGGAACGTCATGGGAGACGGGCCTCGGTGAGCTGGTCCGGGTGTCTAGTGGAAAAGAATGTCTTAAAGTCCAGCGTGTCTGAATTGTCTGCCAGTGTCCCTCTGCCATCTGCCAACAAAGTCCAACATGTATCCAGTAGACCAAACGTAAGCTTGTCACTTGGTCGTCCAGGTAAGCTGACTGCTCTAATTATGCTACCGCAACGACTTCGCATCTCACAGTACCTTTCGCAAAGTCACCAATTCGTCTTGACACTGTCCGATAACATCCGGTAATACGTGCAGCAGGAGAAAATCAACCCTGAGCCTCATGAACTCAGGTGGGCCCGCTCTCTAAAAATGTCTAGGAGCTCATGGGCCGAAACATTTGTCGACGAGAGATTACTTCTACTGACGATTGGTAGACCCCTGCTGCACGTGGAGTTTCTTCTTATAGACTGGTACGACAAAGGAGTCCATGTAAACACTTCATAAAGCTTTTATTTCTATGGGGATTGGATCTCGTGACCACTGATTCCACCAGCAAGCATGCTATACAAAGATCTGTGCCGTCTGCACAATAAAGGTTGGCTTCAATTTTCAACTGTTGTCTGTGGGAAAATTACCTGCTAAGGACCTTATCTCATCTCTTCCACGGTGCAGCTCTCGTACCATTGCCTGACAACCACGGGAAGGATTTATTTACCCGTCCGCCGCGAGAATCGAACACTAGCACCCGAGGATCATGAAATTGTTATCCGCATTCACTAACCTCTAAGCCACGAAGCCTTATGCTAGCCACTACCATATCCCAGCGCCTTTCAGTAGTGGATTCGGTCCAGACTTTAGGGTTACCCTGTAATCGCCAGGGGACCCTAATACAACGTTATGTCTGAGTGAGATTTATGTGGTTCGTACAAGGTGGATTCTTCTCAACGACTCTATGATAATGGAAATAAGCCACAGAACACACTCTGACAACTGCTGTGAAGCGTGCGAAATGCTCGCTTGAAGCACCGCACACCTGCCAAGTATCCAGGTATGCTTAATAGTGTTACAGATCAAAGTCACCACTCCCGCCCAACAGCAATAAAGGACGCTGGATACATGTTGAACGTCAAAATATAATTAATGTATTTCAAAACCAAAACAATGAATCCACATGAATTTCTATACTGCCACAGTCATTCCTACTGGCAAGGCAACACATACTCCAGACGCTCTGGGCTACTTCTACTGCCACCCTGTTCCGTGGTTAACAACGAGCAAACATTACCTGCTCGTGCAAACCCACTGCTCGTGAGTACGTGTCTGTCTCTATGACACCCATCCCTTGGGTACACTGTCACGTATTTGAGATCTCCCATCTCACCGCACGAGCTTCTGTCACGCTGGCCCGGCCAGTGCGGCATCTCTCGCCGATAGCCTGTATGCCTAACGCCAGCGTAACATGCGGGTGTGCAGGACTAGTCTGGCAACACCCAGACTAGAACCTACATCACCGCATCCTTCCTCTCCGGGGACTTGGAGCCAACCGTTTTTTTTTCTCTTCACATTGCGTTCAATGTGTCCTGCACCGCACCAAGTGTTTACGTTCAATAATGATCTTCCCTTTCATATACCCATATATTGCACACAACATGCTGAAAGAGACAGAGTACATAGGGGTGCATACTGAGTAGTGGCACTGCCACAAACAACAACAACAACAACAACAACAACAACAACACTGGAGTGTTCAACCCCTAATAATGTTCTAGGAGTTTAGGGAGGGCCCAAGAAACATAAGCCTTACACGATAATAATAATAACAGTGAATTAATTATGTGCGGAATAGCACAAACATATTATACTAGATATATTGAATGAATTCCAGAGAAATTTGACTAAAAAGCTCAACAAAATGGGAAAGAGGAAAACGTGCCCAAAACAACACAACGTAACGTTTCGGCCGGGCAGCCTTTTTCAAACACAAGTGAAAGACACAAACGAGGAATGGAGAGTATGTAGATCTGTAGGCTGCCCGGCCGAAACGTTACGTTGTGTTGTTTTGTGCACGTTTTCCTCTTTCCCATTTTGTTGAGTTTTTTAGTCGAATTTCTCTAGAATTCATTGTATTAGCTTGACTGCAGTCACCCCCATAGTTTCACCATTTTTAGATATATTGAACTGGTTAGATAAATGCTTAACTAGTGTCCGTACATGGTTGTTGGCTTGGGATGTCCTTGCAACATTTTTTTGGAACTCATTCCTTTCTCACCTTCACCTCCCTATTTCGGAAAATAATTGTGTGTGTGTGTGTGTGTGTGGGGGGGGGGGGGAGGGCGAGGCTGGAATGGGAGTTCTAGTACCTGAACCAAAGTTCCACTGAACGGCAACCCTTCCAATACAACGAAAATTCAGTTAACACTTTTTCACATCCCACAGCAGCAGCTGACTTTCATACTGGCAGTTCAAAAATGCCCACAACAAATCCAGGAACGAGGCCGTTAAGTGTCTAACATGGTCTCGAAAATAGGGGCCACTGCAATAGAGCCGAAATCAAGAAAGAAAGAAAAAGCGCTAGAAAGATCAACATGTTTTTCGTATTTCTAGTTCTTTGTGACCTTATGGTTGTTGACAAATCTTTTGTAATGACTGTTGGTAAAGGTTTTGAACCTTGGCTTATCATACAGAGAGATCACATTGCAAACGAGGAAGTTGGCCATAAAATTATACAGCACATTGGCAACTATGGGCCTCTTTTAACTACAGTTACAAATCAAACAAATGCAATGGTATGGACATGTAATAAGATCTAACGGCCTCTCAAAAACAATACTGCAGGGCTCAATAGAGGGACAGAAGAGAAGAGGCAGACCAAGAAAGACCTGGTTACATAACCTGACTGACTGGAAAGGCCTCAGGCATGCAACCATGAAGTCCATCGCAACTGACTGCCAAAGATAGAGAGAGCTGATCAGACAGTCAACAGAAACTGGTGACCCAGCGACACGTAGTGTTAAAGGATGATGATGACGATGAACGGTTTTGAAGTTTTGAACAACGAATCAACATCATGGCACACCGGTAGTTGTCATAAGTAATCCGTTCTACTTCTAACTCAAGTCTGAGTCCAAAGAAGCTCAGCACAGTGCACAGGCTCTGTAGCACCGGCGAAGATCCTGAAATACTTTGGTGGATTTTTATCTTTAAATGTTGCCCTGGCAGTGCCGTTAAGCTTTTCTTTTTGATTTCCAACTGCCAAGGGATTGTTTTAAGGCGCGTAACAATGCACACGGGCTTCCGATCTCTGTTGGTTAAGGCTCTTGTCGAAATGATCGTTTTTTTTTTGCGTCGTATTTTCCTTTCTATCTACTGAACTTTTTAGTAATATTTTGTTTCATGGTAAAGCCGCTGTCACTATGCTGGTGCCTTAACGAATGTTCTTATGCGAGTTCGTTTTCTTTTTAAGCATTCCGAGCCTTTGAGGTTCATTGCTGCAGATATCATCAGCATCCACCCTTCTATTTTCTGCTGGTGACTCCATGTGTTTGTAGGTCTCCTTGGATATTATCTATCCACGGTTTTCGTGGTCTACTTCGTGGTTTACACGGCAGTTTCACGCTTTTGTTTACCCACTTTTTTTACTCTCTCTCTCTCTCTCTCTTCTCGCTCTCTCTCTCTCTCTCTCTCTCTCTCTCTCTCTCTCTCTCTCTCTCTCTTTCTCATTTGTCATTCCCTGTATATGCCCTAGCTATTTCTATTAACCCCTGTGATGTAAGTGACCAGTAGTGACCCAAACAGATTATGAATTCCAATGTTAATTCTTATTCTCTATTCCCCGTTGTTTGTATCGTTGATTGATCAAAATATTCGTTGTCAGACTCTGTTTTCAACAACTTGCAATGATGCTCAGTTTACTTTTCTTGTGCTCCAGCTTTCAGAGCCATGTTGAATGACCTCTGCTTTGGTAAAACACGTCTCTCCGTATCAGTTGAAATAAAAGGGAAGTGGGCGCAGGAAAAGAGGGAGATATGTGGAGAAGGGGAAGGAGGAGAAAGAGGAGGACGACGAAGAGGAATGATATTAATAATCATAACAAGAAGAAGAAGAAGAAAAAGAAGAAGAAGAAGAAGAAGAAGAAGAAGAAGAAGAAGAAGAAGAGAAGAAGAAGAAGAAGAAGAAGAAGAAGAAGAAGAAGAAGAAGAAGAAGAAGAAAAAGGAAAAGGAAAAGAAGAAGAAGAAGAAGAAGAAGAAGAAGAAGAAGAAGACGTTTCCGCTCTAGATAATTACACTAAAGAGGCTTTTATAAAGTAGGCACAGGAACCGGGGGTCACAGGCCCCTGTAGGTCCCCTCTATAAAACGTGTAGGTACTATCAGCACATAAAAATAATGATGATGATAACAATAATCATTTGAAAAAAATAATAATAATGATAATATTTTTCTCCTACTTAAAAATTATAAAGGCGAGCTGAGCCCTTTCCCCTTTCTCTCCCCTGCTTTACCCCTACCACCCCCACTCCCACCACCACCCTACCACCACCACCCTACCACCACCACCCTACCACCCCCACTCCCACCACCACCCTACCACCACCACCCTACCACCACCACCCTACCACCACCACCACTAAATTTCTTCTAAGATTATATTTTGACAGAAACAAGTGGATGCTTACTAAGACTAGGTTTTTGATCTGTGCTAAACTGGTTTGTTAACTTACAACAGCAGCAGCGAAAACAACAACAAAATCAAGCGTCATACTATAAGAGAATAAAAGCGACAGAAAAACACCACTAGTTTCTGGTATGCGATGAAAGGAAATTTAACAGTCACGTTTGTGCCTTTTCTTTACAAATCTCGCCCTGAATTACAGTCATAAAATTGTCCTGGCGGATCGATGCAGCAATCATATTCTGCAGTAGGGTCAAGTGAAGCCGAGCCCTGTCGACGTTATAAACTAATCAAAGTATTGAACAAACTGGCAGCATGAAAACATCCCTAGCGTTGGAAGTACTAAACGCTGGCGATAATGGTTTCCATGGACGCGATCGCTTCACTCGTGTGTTCATGCTGTTGATTGGTTCTCTGTTACCTAATAAAAGGATGTGCTGTTTTGCAGGTTTATGTCTTATATTATATCTTGTCATCCTTTTTTGGGAAGCAAATTTTCGGTATTTGAAGCCCTACTCTGGCTCTTGTCAGGGGCCGCAATATAGCCCGGCCATAAATATGGTCTAAAGGCTGAACGCAGTTTCTGGGACCTCTCCACGGGTGATCCTCATCCACATTGTGTCACTTTGTGTCATCGGGTGTTTATCGCGTGTGTGATGGCCTGACGGGGTAAAAGAAGACAGACAGATGAATAGACAGACAGACAGACAGACAGACAGACAGACAGACAGACAGACAGACAGACAGACAGACAGACAGACAGACAGACAGACAGACAGACAGACAGACAGACAGACAGAGAGACAGACAGAGAGAGAGACAGACAGACAGACAGACAGACAGAGATAGATAGATAGATAGATAGATAGATAGATAGATAGATAGATAGATAGATAGATAGATAGATAGATAGATAGATAGATAGATAGATAGATAGATAGATAGATAGATAGATAGATAGATAGATAGATAGATAGATAGATAGATAGATAGATAGATAGATAGATAGATAGATAGATAGATAGATAGATAGATAGATAGATAGATAGATAGATAGATAGATAGATAGATAGATAGATAGATAGATAGATAGATAGATAGATAGATAGATAGATAGATAGATAGATAGATAGATAGATAGATAGATAGATAGATAGATGTAGGTTTAATTTTTTACTACTAATTATACATTATCATCCCTTTGTTAGATGCAATTTTTCGTTATTTGAAGCCCTACTCTAGCTCTTGCCAGGGGTCGCAATATAGCCCGGCCATAAATATGGCCTAATGGCTGAACACGGTTTCTGGGACCTTATCCACATAGTGACACTTTGTGTCATCGGGTGTTTATCGCTTGTGTGATGTCCTGGCGGGGTAAAAATACTGCCACTGCAGGTTTAAGAGTTGTGATAACATGGGCGTTGTGCAAAGGGTGTGGTGGTGGATAAACAGTGAAAGATCACCGGAGAAAGAGAGAGAGGTGGGGGAGGGGAAAAGGAAGGAGACTGTTACTGTATGTAGGTAGACAATTAATGCACTAGGACAGACTGCTACTGTACACAGAGAGACAATTAATGTACTAGGACAGACTGCTGCTGTACACAGAGAGACAAATAATGTACTAGGACAGACTGCTACTGTACACAAAGAGACAAATAATGTACTAGGACAGACTGCTGCTGTACACAGATAGGCAATTAATGTACTAGGACAGACTGCTAATCTATACAAATAGACAATTAATGTACTAGGACAGACTGCTGCTGTACACAGATAGACAATTAATGTACTAGGACAGACTGCTACTGTACACACATAGACAATTAATGTACTAGGACAGACTGCTACTCTACACAAATAGACAATTAATGTACTAGGACAGACTGCTACTATACACAAAGAGACAAATAATGTACTAGGACAGACTGCTACTATACACAAAGAGACAAATAATGTACTAGGACAGACTGCACCTCTACACAAATAGACAAATAATGTACTAGGACAGACTGCTGCTGTACACAGATAGGCAATTAATGTACTAGGACAGACTGCTACTCTACACAAATAGACAATTAATGCACTAGGACAGACTGCTACTGTACACAAATAGACAAATAATGTACTAGGACAGACTGCTACTGTACACAGATAGACAATTAATGTACTAGGACAGACTGCTACTCTACACAAATAGACAATTAATGTACTAGGACAGACTGCTGCTGTACACAGATAGACAATTAATGCACTAGGACAGACTGCTACTATACACAAAGAGACAAATAATGTGCTAGGGCAGACTGCACCTCTACACAAATAGACAAATAATGTACTAGGACAGACTGCTACTGTACACAGATAGGCAATTAATGTACTAGGACAGACTGCTGCTGTACACAAATAGACAATTAATGTACTAGGACAGACTGCTGCTGTACACAGATAGGCAATTAATGTACTAGGACAGACTGCTACTGTACACAGATAGACAATTAATGTACTAGGACAGACTGCTGCTGTACACAGATAGACAATTAATGCACTAGGACAGACTGCTACTCTACACAAATAGACAATTAATGTACTAGGACAGACTGCTACTGTAGACAGATAGACAATGTACTAGGACGTAATTACTGTACATAGACAGACAATTAATCTACACAGCATAGACTGTTACTGTAGGTGGATAGTTTATTAATGTACTTGGATAGTAGAATAGATCGGTAATTTATGTAGACAGACAAATAATTCTCTAGGACAGACTGTTGCTGTATGTAGATAAACATTCAATATTCTGGGGTAAACAGCTACAGTACTGAAAAAGAGCAAGATTGAATAGTTAGGTAAAGCATGAGCTAATATTTTTCTTCCTTGAAGGAAACACGGATAATGCATTGAAAAAAGCGCTGTGGTAATGAGCGGCTAGCATGGTGGACAGTCGACCCAATGGTCCCAGGTTCAAGGCTCCAATCCAGGCAGGTTTTTTAAATATTGACTAGAGCTTCTAAGTCGACACATACAGCATGTGTAAACTTCTATTCACTACTGTTACTGCCTGTAAGAACCACTTTTGTGGTGTGGTTAGGGAGTCTTTGAAACTGAAAATTTAGGGCCGCGTGGCTAGTGCTGTAGCCATGCACTGTGCAGGTTAGGCTTTTATTTTTTCCCCGAGATTAAAATTAATAATTATTCCTAGCTTTAATGGGGATTCGAACCACGGTCTCCTACTCGACAGCTTGTGTTATTAACCGATCGGCCAGGATAACATGTATACCTGAAGAGGGAAATGAGCGGGTGGACCAATTAGCAAACACTGCATTAAGGCATGTGGGAAGAAGCCTGGACAGTGCAGATATTTTCAACGCTGTACGGACTGGGCTAGTGGATAATGAGGAATCCCTGACTGTAACACGATTGCGTGACATAGGAGTAAAGCATGGTGAAAAACGCCTCTGCCGTCTTCAAGGGCGAGATAGGAGACAATATAACCGGCTTCTCATGGGAAAAATTAGTGGAAGTATTTTGAAGTGGCTGCTGCTTCGGAGGAATGAGCACGCATAGCAATGCCCAAAATGCAGTGACGTCGATTGTGATAACATAACATAACATAACATAACCTGAACATATTGGGAAGTAATGATAACTAAGGTAAGATGGACATAACCTATCATCGAGCCACCAGCACTATAGCGACTATCAAACTTGTTCTTCTTCTTCTTGTCTTCCACAATTTACCTCAGCAAGGTGTTGGGGGAGATGTAATGATCGTTACATCATGTGCTATTCCCAATGCATTGTACAATTTTATGTTCATATCTGTTAGGCTGCTTCTGATCATGTCGCGCCATCTCTCGCGTGGTCTTCCCCGTGATATGTGTTCATTCTATTTCTTCAGCGTGTCTCTCTGTGGCAGTTGGTACCAGGGCATTCTCGACAGGTGACCAAAACATTTTAGTTGTTTTCCTTAAATGAACTGTATGACTGGTTTCAGTCCTAGTCTTCTAATTTCTTCATTCTTAATCTGATCTTGTCCTATCACACCGTCAGCTCTCTTAAGACATCTCATCCCTATTGTTACAACCTTCCGCTCATTTGTTGTAGCAACGGTCTATGCCTGGCACTTTTAGCACAAAAGGTTAGTTGCGTATCCTTTACAGGACGTTGCAGAACAAACCCCAGCAGCCCCTGGCTGTTTAGTGGTTTCTCTAGGCAATTTACATCCAGTAGTTTGCCACTTCTTCCTGGACGGTCGGCTTTCTTAATAACACTGTCGAAATCAACGCAAGACGCATGGCCCGCAGCTGGAATCGAACCCGGCACCCCGGCATTACGAAGCGTTCGCATCGACTTAGCCACAGAGCCGACACTAGTAGCACAATGTGGGCTAAACAACCGTTTTTATGAGATTCGCTTTGGTCAACAGAGGTATCTTTCTATGCGTCAGAAGCGGTGTTAATTGTCCCATAACCTTATTATTTTCTCTCTTTTTTCTCGTATGTTTATATCTCTATCCGTTCTTCCAGATGAGGTGACAAAATTGACCCTAGATATTTAAATATAAAAATATAAAACATAAAACATTAGTCCTTTATTGCACGGCTTTACTCAGGATAGATTCAGAATTTATTCATAATAGTTAATTTTATTCACCCTGTAGATACAAATTTATTTCAGTACTTGGCTATATACCGAATCATTAGTCTCTTTATGATCATCAGAGATGATAAACATTGCTTTCTCTCTCTCTCACTCTCTCTGTCTCTCTCTCTCTCTCTCTGTCTGTCTCTCTCTCTCTCTCTCTTGTTGTACCCCCACCAGGACATAACACAAGCGATAAACACCCGATGACACAAAGTGCCACCATGCGGATGAGAATCACCCGTGGAGAGGTCACAGAAACCCCTTTCAGCCATTAGGCCAGGTTTATAGCCCGGCTATATTCAGGGCCCCGGCAAAGCCAGGGTGGGGCTTCAAATAACGTAAAATTACATCCCACATGGGGACAACTGTATTGAACACTACTGTGAAAAATTCAGAGAGATAGATCATCTTATCCATCAAAAAGCTGTCGATGCCAGAAGCACTCCTCAAGCAAATCCAAGCCTGGGATATAGTAAATGAAATCGAATAAGACATTTCCAAAATAATGTTTCAAATTGAAGAAAGGACAGCTGACCTAGTAATGTTCCTTAGAATGACATGTGCAGATATTCATCGCTTTTGTTCAGCGTTTGGAAGGACTTCTCGTGATAGACAGACAGACATGGACATCGATTTTCTGTTTAATAGTATGTCTGTGTGTGTGTATCACCAAAATATTAAGGGGGGGGGGGGGGGAGGTGGGGGTGTCATTTCATCTCCCTCGCATTACACATTTTCTAGGCAGCTGGTGCTAGTTTAAGAGAATAATAATGATAATAACATGTTGCAAGATAATAAAAAATAAAATAAAAGTAACAAATAGTATAAAAGCTTTTGAAAAGGATTTTTATGCATGGAAACAGTAAGCCACAACCTCCTCCACCCCTTTCCACCTCAATAGTGGGGGAGGGGCGCTAAAGGGGCATAAGTCGATCCAGGTACTCGGGGTTCCCACTGCTATATTCTCGGCTCTCTACTGAACCTCCTTCAGACCTGCATTAATCACGTAGCTCAGATTCTTGCACATAAATCCCAAGAATTTATGTAGGCTTCAGTGCGGCTCCGTGCATGTCTTATTTCCTGCATGTATAATTTCCATCGATCTATTCAGCTCTTGATATATGCGATCGATATACAAACAGGTAGCAGCTTCCAATCCCGGCTTGTCTGTAGCATTCCTTTTTACAGAAACAGACATCGAGGCTTTTGGTCGTGTGTTTTCATTTTCAGTGTTTCAGAAACTATCGATGGGATGTTGAAAACTTCATCTATAGTGGGTCTCCGGGACGAAGTGACCGCGCGTTGGGGAACCTTGGTTCGTTTCACAAGGGCGTCTTTCTGGTGCAGTTTCTATGGAGATCTCTAGGAATTGTCGCAAGGAGCTACAGGGTCCGTGCTTTGTGTGACGATCTCGGCAGGTAGCTAGCTGTTCTGTGGAGAGGCCGAGCTATATGGGATAAACCCTAGTGCAATGAAGTCCATCTTCTCACCTTTAACCTTTAGCATCACCCATACAGTGCGTATAGGTCCGAGAAAATATTTTACAATGGTACAGACAGACAGACAGACAGACAGACAGACAGATAGACAGACAGACAGACAGACAGACAGACAGACAGACAGACAGACAGACAGACAGACAGACAGACAGACAGACAGACAGACAGACAGACAGACAGACAGACAGACAGACAGACAGACAGACAGACAGACAGACAGACAGACAGACAGACAGACAGACAGACAGACAGACAGACAGACAGACAGACAGACAGACAG
Organism: Candidula unifasciata; assembly: GCA_905116865.2. NCBI lineage: Eukaryota > Metazoa > Mollusca > Gastropoda > Stylommatophora > Geomitridae > Candidula > Candidula unifasciata. Next base: position 12,495 of record CAJHNH020000857.1, on the reverse strand, counting down.
ACAGATAGATAGATAGATAGATAGATAGATAGATAGATAGATAGATAGATAGATAGATAGATAGATAGATAGATAGATAGATAGATAGATAGATAGATAGATAGATAGATAGATAGATAGATAGATAGATAGATAGATAGATAGATAGATAGATAGATAGATAGATAGATAGATAGATAGATAGATAGATAGATAGATAGATAGATAGATAGATAGATAGATAGATAGATAGATAGATAGATAGATAGATAGATAGATAGATAGATAGATAGATAGATAGATAGATAGATAGATAGATAGATAGATAGATAGATAGATAGATAGATATAGATAGATAGATAGATAGATAGATAGATAGATAGATAGATAGATAGATAGATAGATAGATAGATAGATAGATAGATAGATAGATAGATAGATAGATAGACAGACAGACAGACAGACAGACAGACAGACAGACAGACAGACAGACAGACAGACAGACAGACAGACAGACAGACTGATAGAGTCTGTGAATCCTAAACAATCAATACACAAGCTAAATAATGTGCCTTGAGGCCAAGGATGTGGTTTCACAGAGAATTTCACACAGTTAACTCGAACAGCGAAAAAAAGTAATCTAAATCTTTTAAAAGAGGCTGTGAAGTGAAGACGTGTAATTATTACCATTACCTCAAAGGGACAGTCGTCATATTAGGACACATGTATGTGACAATATAAAAAGGATTTATGTTTCGATAGTCTGCAAATTCATGAAAGGAGATATGCAGAAAGACACACCAAAACATGGCATATAGATTCTCTGGAACCATCAGGATAAGAAAAATTAAAATTAAAATTAAGAGGCCAAAGTTCACAGAAATAGAAATTAGAAATAAATAAATACCAGTGTGTGTGAGTAGCTGTAAGAGATGGTAAGAAACGGCTTTGTTTAATTTGTGTAGGAGCTACACTATAAAGAACAGAAGACGATGTAGAAAAATAAGACGCAGAAAAAGAATCATATGAAGCGGTGATTGCCCTTAAACAATTCTAGAGGGTTAGTCCACTATGTGAGGTCACTATTTCGAAACGTTCTACTTCTACTAATAGAAAACGCAAAACTAGTATTTGAGAACTCTTTTTCCTAACCTTACTTCTTTGTCAGTATTCAAAATTTCTATTTACAAAATCATCTGTCTTGTTGTCAGTATTTTAGACTTTCAATTTCCTACACCTTTGACTCGACTTCTCACGTTTTCAGTATTCGAGACATCTAATTTAACAATCGTTTTGCCCGTCTCTCTAGCATAATTGGCTAAACCGGATTGCGCGGTGAGCGGGTGACGAACTCCTTGTGGTCCGGGTTCACTCCCGGGGGTGTGCAGAAAAGCCACATTTCTCCCAGATTTACGGTATTTAAAATGGAATCAAGGCCGAAATATGGCGATATCCATAATACCGAGCCTAAGGGATAACAACTCATGGCTTCTGGATACTAAAACAAACAAACAAACAAACAAACAAAACAACAATCGTTTTAACTGGTTGTCTGTATTCAAGAGAGAAAGACAGCAAAGAAAGTAGAAAAAAAAGGGGTAGGGTTGGGGGGGGGGGGGGGGGGGGTTTAGGGGTTAAAGTGAACATTCATCGGGGTAAACAAATTACACGAGAGACCAGGAGTTTATTGTGAAAAGACTTATTGGTCCCCTTTCTCTCTATTTATTTCAAAAGTCATACATTTAGTAGAGATCCTCATGTTGTGGCGACCTCCAACAATGCAATTATTTTTGTTGCTTCTTAATAACTTCAATAAATATTCGTTTTGCGATGTTCTTTGGCGACCCCGGTGAAAGGGTAAATTGACCCGAAAAAGGGTCGCGATTCACAGGCTTAGAACCACAGATTTACAGCAATCACATTAATAATCACAAAAATAAAATATAGAAATGTCATTTCGCTGTATATATATACGAATTAAACATAAATTAAAAGATTGGCCATGCACTAGACACATATTATTAGGTTCTCTAAATACGCCTAATAATCAGAAATATTACTTTTTAATCACTATATATTAGCACTTCAAGAAACCGAACTTTTGCTTTTAAAACAGAAGGTAGCAGACATTACATTAAAAAATCTATAGCGACAGCTATGCATTTTTTAAACACGCTGGATCACGAGTTATTCAAAACTAGCGTTACTCACATCCGAAGGGTATTTTTAGCCAAGTGCAGTCACGATCAGATGTCTCCAAGCCAATGTTTATCTGATGAGGTAGTTCCAAAGAAGGTTTTCACAACTTCCCCCAGTAGCCACGGATTTCCTGGACTGTTCAGGGCATTGAAACTGCATGGCGATGCTGTGAGAGCTTTGTCAATGTGGACTTGTCGCGCGCTGTTGCAGGACCGGAGGAGAGGGAGGACAGTCGAGGCAGGACGAAGCCTGTACCAGGCGCTGTGGCGTGAAGACCAGGCTTTTACTGTCTCGAGTGTGGGGTGATTTATTCGTTCTAGCGACACTAAGGGTCTATCTAGCTTTTGCTTCTTGTTTCATCATGATTGTGTTTTAGCATGCAGCAGGGATCGGCAACCTGTGGGATGTGCGCCTAACGTGGCTAGTAAAATAATGTTTAGTATTGCGCAGAGTCAAGTAAATAGGGTGAACGATCTGGCTCAGGAGCGACTGACTAAATGTTAAAGAAGGCCGGGCTTTCCTTTTATGAATTAATCAAGTAACAGAAAGTGTATTGATCGGCACTCATAGAAAGAAGTAGAAAGATAGAAGAACACACTATAGTTACCGAGCCGGGAATTGAACCTGTCAGCTCCAGACGGCGTCTGCGCCTCGCCATGGATACAAGTTCACTAAGAACATGGTCAACCAGGACGCCCACCCCCCCCCCCCAAAAAAAAAGGTGTCTTATTGACCATGTCTATTATACAGCTTGAAATCCACAGCTATAGAATATGGACAGAATTCGTTTCCTTTTGCCAAGATCTTCACTGTCTCGTCCTTATTATATCCACCCGTCTTCTTTTCTTGCTTCTCCTTCGTCGGCCTGCCTTTTGCAATCCTATCTTCATTATTGTCGTCATCATGAACATCGTCATCAGACTGATCTCCATGTCTTGTTAAAATGCAGAGCTCAAAACAAGAACCTTGCTTGTTTTTCGGCAGAGTCTCACAGTACAGTTAAGTATGCGCCTTTGTTAAGAAGATAAAAACATGTGTACAATACCGCCCTAAAAAGTGATAAACAGGGCACAAGAACCTTTACCGAAAAACCTAAATCTTAAAATTCGGACATGACAGGAAAATAGAGGCATTTGAGATGCCATCTTTTTTAAACATCCTCGGCACATCATTAATGTATCATTACGTCACATTCAGCGTTATCTTGCTTGCCTAAATTATTGACTATTCTGATACTTGTGGTTTAACTTTTTCAGTCTCAAAGAGACATTTCTTTGATTATTGGTGTCTCCTATCCAAAGCCGGCGTCTTTTCCTCATTGAAGTTGCTTGTTATATCTCAACTCATATAAGTCACTAATTAACTATTGAACGGTTAATGAATAAACAATGTTTAATAGGAAACATGAACAAACCCGAATAAGGAAAATACAAAACAATGCAAGATACAGAAATTATGAATGAGTGAACTCATCGTGGCGCAAAAGTGTGGTCAGTTAATATACAATATACGATGCCGAAACGAGAACTATAACTGCATAATGCATGGTGTTGAAATTTAAATAATTAAAACACGGTGTGAGAATAAAATATGTGTTTTCCGGCTTGGATTATATCAATAAATAATAGGAATGTCATGGCGAGAGAAGAGAATAAAAAAGCTGAGCTAAAAACAGACATCCATCAATCGGGTAATTCCCATCGCGTTAGCGCAGTCGACAAGAGACTCGTTTTGAAATCCAGCTGTGACGGCCGATGTTCGAAACCGAGCGGTTCCTGTCGTTCACCCGGCCTTTAAGTAATGGGTACAAGAGTTAAAGCTCTGGGATAAATGGAGAAACGTCGCTGTAGCTACGGAGTTGCTTATGGACGTCAACACAGGCGGACAGCTTCTTTTTAGCTGTCTGTATTGGTGGCAGAGCACTTATCGTTTATAACTGTGTGCAATGACGCTGGTTCACATCTCCTGACTTTACCTTTTACTTTATTTCCGTAACCGTTCTGTTTCCTTGTTCATCGGCCAGCGCAGAAGTCCACTTCCATTGGCAACTGTAGTAGTAGATTTTATATCTGTCTTGCCTTTCCTATGAGTTTTTGGTATCGATGACTTGCCCTGGCCACTTTTCGTTGCACCGTTCTCTCTAGGCCGGTGTGATCTGTTTGTGCTTCCTCACTCTTCTCTCTAAACCGGCATGATCTGTTTGTGCTTCCTCACCGTTCTCTCTAGAGCGGCATGATCTGTGTGTGCTTCCTCGCCGTTCTCTCTAAACCGGCATGATCTGTTTGTGCTTCCTTACCCTTCTCTCTAAACCGGCATGATCTGTGTGTGCTTCCTCGTCGTTCTCTCTAAACCGGCATGATCTGTTTGTGCTTCCTCACCGGTCTCTCTAAACCGGCATGATCTGTTTGTGCTTCCTCACCGGTCTCTCTAAACCGGCATGATCTGTTTGTGCTTCCTCACCGGTCTCTCTAAACCGGCATGATCTGTGTGTGCTTTCTCACCGGTCTCTCTAAACAGGCATGATCTGTTTGTGCTTCCTCACTCTTCTCTCTAAACCGGCATGATCTGTTTGTGCTTCCTCACCGGTCTCTCTAAACCGGCATGATCTGTTTGTGCTTCCTCACTCTTCTCTCTAAACCGGCATGATCTGTTTGTGCTTCCTCACCCTTCTCTCTAAACCGGCATGATCTGTTTGTGCTTCCTCACTCTTCTCTCTAGACAGGCATGATCTGTTTGTGCTTACTCACCCTTCTCTCTAAACCGGCATGATCTGTTTGTGCTTCCTCACCGGTCTCTCCAAACCGGCATGATCTGTTTGTGCTTCCTCATTCTTCTCTCTAGACAGGCATGATCTGTTTGTGCTTCCTCACCGGTCTCTCTAAACCGGCATGATCTGTTTGTGCTTCCTCACCGGTCTCTCTAAACCGGCATGATCTGTTTGTGCTTCCTTACCCTTCTCTCTAAACCGGCATGATCTGTTTGTGCTTCCTCGTCCTTCTCTCTAAACCGGCATGATCTGTTTGTGCTTCCTTACCCTTCTCTCTAAACCGGCATGATCTGTTTGTGCTTCCTTACCCTTCTCTCTAAACCGGCATGATCTGTGTGTGCTTCCTCGTCGTTCTCTCTAAACCGGCATGATCTGTGTGTGCTTCCTCGTCGTTCTCTCTAAACCGGCATGATCTGTTTGTGCTTCCTCACCGGTCTCTCTAAACCGGCATGATCTGTTTGTGCTTCCTCACTCTTCTCTCTAGACCGGCATGATCTGTTTGTGCTTCCTCACCGGTCTTTCTAAACCGGCATGATCTGTTTGTGCTTCCTCACTCTTCTCTCTAGACCGGCATGATCTGTTTGTGCTTCCTCACCCTTCTCTCTAAACCGGCATGATCTGTTTGTGCTTCCTCACCCTTCTCTCTAAACCGGCATGATCTGTTTGTGCTTCCATACCGTTCTCTCTAAACCGGCATGATCTGTTTGTGCTTCCTCGCCGGTCTCTCTAAACCGGCATGATCTGTTTGTTCTTCCTCACCCTTCTCTCTAGACCGGCATGATCTGTTTGTGCTTCGTCACCCTTCTCTCTAAACCGGCATGATCTGTTTGTGCTTCCTCACCCTTCTCTCTAAACCGGCATGATCTGTTTGTGCTTCCTCACCCTTCTCTCTAAACCGTCATGATCTGTTTGTGCTTCCTCACCCTTCTCTCTAAACCGGCATGATCTGTTTGTGCTTCCTCACCGGTCTCTCTAGACCGGCATGATCTGTTTGTGCTTCCTCACCGGTCGCCAGATCACCAAAGGCCTTGACTGCATCAAGTTTGTCCTGCATTAGTTAACACCTAGTGGTGCCGAACAAGCCAGAGTGCAATATACTGTTTGTGTGTTTTGTTTTATATTTTGTTGGAACAGACATCAGCCCTCGGTAACCAGCAAGTATTATGGAATTTCAAAAAATGTCTCATGTAAAACAAGAAGTCGACTACTTAGAATCCTATCAGTGAGTACCTTTACTGACCCGTCCCAATGTGGGACGAAATTTTCCTTTATTTTAATTAAAGCCTCACCCTGCCTTTAGTCGAGGGCCCTAAAATAACCAACGGTGAAACGGGGTTTACGGAACATGTGGCGGGGTGATCCTCATCCGAATGGTGGCACTTTGTATCACCGGGTGTTGACCGCTTATTGTACAGTCCTAACGGGGTTTACCTTCACTCATTACATTTAGTGAGAAACACAAACCTCAATATCCCGACATGAAAAAAAAAAAAAAATGAAGAATTTGAAACCTGATATTTTTTTTTTTTTAATTTATCCCTGACCTTTCGTACAGTCGTCAGTTCACAAAAGACGAAGCTCACCGTGTGATCACTTAACACATTGACAGCTACGAACCTCGTTTAACAACGTAAAATGCAACCTTACTCACGTGTAATGAGGTCTACCTGCCTCGCCAAAACTATACTTATAACGGGCTCGGTAGAAACGAAGGAGAGGCGGAACACAAAAAACCTGAATTCAAATTCGAGAAAAATAGACAGAAAAAAAAAATACAGTGTACTGACCGACAGAGATGGGGGCTACAAATCCATCAACAACAACAGGTGACCAGTCTCAATTCCCATGGTACAAGCAACAGTCTGATTGTACGTCAGCCTCGTCCCTCCCCTGGCCACTCTTCGCTGGATCATTCTCTACATACCGTGATGCTCTGTTTGTACCTTTTTTTCTGTTTACAACATTCCAGCATTCGATCCTGTCGGTGTTAAATTATGGTCTCGAAATGCATACAATTTCAAAGAGTCAGCTGGTGAAACTTGAACGCATTCGGAATGAAGCCATGCGTGTAATTATGGGATGCACAAGAGATACCCCAGTAGTATTATGCGATATATGCTTGCACTATGGCAGATAGGCCCAAAGTTCGGCAGGCAAAGTCATATCTCAGAGTAGCTGCAGAAAAGAAAGAACTCCTGCATGAAGCCCTGGTTAGAGCTAAGGGTCAAAGACTGAACAGATATAGGTCTTGGATGGCGCAAGCTGAATACAGAATTAGACGTTTGTGCAGGCTTGATAAATTTCGGCGAGAAGAGGAGTGGGTCAAGGTGTCCGAGCAAGTTTCATACTTGTGTAGGTTTTTTATCACTTTGAGTCGAAGGTGTACTGAGATTGGCCAGCTGGTGCTGCAGAATCAGAAGTTTAACAAATAATTCACGACAATTCCCGTCAAGTGACATAATTATCTATACAAATGGCTCTGTACTGAGGGGCAGACGAAGTGCATAGGCGTTCGTAGGAAAAGCAAATGAACGTCGCTTAATGCAACAAAGTCTTGCATATGATATCACAACGTCCAGTTTAAGAATGGAGGTGCAGGCAGTCTCTGCTGCCTTCCCCTGGTTTGAGACTCAGCTGTACACACATGCAGTGACTGTAATTGACTCACAGTGCATGTTGAGAAAGGCGGAGACAGGCATGCTCCGTGAAAAGTGGCAAGCATCACTTCAGAGGTCCTGGGTAATTAACATCCTTTAAATACTTTCTCCAGGCTATGCCGGTGTGTTTGGAAATGAGCAAGCAGTTAGACCGGAAGATTCTGCATCACTTGGTGGTCAGTTAATGTACGACAAGCTAAATGTTGTGAGGGCCCTTTGGGAGTGAGTGAACAGTGCGGAGGCACACATATATCATTGCTTTCTGAGGAGAATGGCGCTGCGGGGAGTTACGAGGAGGGTCTGGAAACGCTCAGAGCTCAAGGGAAGGGCGAGACGGCTTTACAGTCAGACAGTTGCTGGTACAATCGGAACTGAAACTTGTTGCTTGCTGTTAAAGATGAGGACCGAGCGCAAATAGAGCTGTCCCGAGTGCTGTGATACCGATTCCTAATTTAACATTCAACATTCTGTTTACTCGCCCTCAATGGGCATTTACAACGTCTAGCTTGATAACGATGATGATGCTATATTGTATTCCTATTTTAAAGTGCATTTAACATGACAATAAATGTTGTTTATGTATATTTTTCCCAGCATCATGCCTAATCTTTTGCTTGTTCCATATCTTATAAATACCAGCATCTGAAAATTCGACTTTTTTACTCTACTGCAGCGGTTCTCAAATTGCCCGTCGCAACCCTTTTTTGGGGTCGAAAGACCCTTTCACGGGGGTCGCCTAAGACCATTGGAAAACACATACTCATTGAAGTTATGAAGGAAAATAATTGTTTGGGGGTCGCCACAGAAAGGGAACTCTATTAAAGGGTCGCGGAGTTAGGAAGCTTGAAAGCCACTGGTCTACTGTATCCAATAGAGAAGTCGAAGGAAATCCCAAGGCTGGTACGTGCTGACAGAAAATATCCGTCAATAAACAGGCGTGTCACGTGGCATATCTGTTATATTTGCATCCGGCCAAAACTGGGTTTACACCAGCAATATGTGGAATTAATAACCTATTTGTGATGTGATGTATGAAGCTAAAATGCAAAACTATGAGCGGAAATTCTGAGAAAACGATATGTAGCGTGCGGAGAGGGAGCAGAAAATGGCCAAGCATGGATGCAGGAAGCGAAGCCAGGGTGGAGGGATTAAAAAGAATGAAGTCGTGATAGGACAAGGACAGACGACACAAAGGCAGACAGACAGACAGTGTGGCAATATATTGAGAACATCATTAGAAGACGAGGATAGAGAGCCGTTGAATAAGCATGAATCAATTAAGGAAACAAGAATGTGAAAGTAAGATGAAACTATTGACAGAGACTAAAGAGGCAGATTGGATGGAATCCATAATTCCTCTTCTCTAGCCCACCATTTATTCTTCGAAGTAGAAGACCCGATAGAATGCATTCCACCCTAACTCTTCTTTTATGAAGAAGAAAAAGATGAAGAAGAAGACTGAATGGAATCTAGTCCATACCTAATTCTTCTTTTTTGAAGAAAAAGAATATAAAGAAGAATAGTGGGTGGAATCCATTCTGTCCTTCTTCGAAGACAAAGAAGATGAGAAAGGAGACCGGATGGATTTAGAAGAAGAAGAAAATAAAGCATAAGAAGAAAAGTAAGACGAAGAAGCAGACAAAACCCAGAAGAGTGGATGGAATCTAGTCCAGCACCTTTGACCTCTGTCCACGGCGTTCATCTTAGGGTTTCTCTTAGACGTACTCGCTGCATGAATCCATTTGTACCCGTTTAACAGTTCTCTATCTGCTTCTCCCAATGATGTTCTCAAAATATCGTCACATTTTGTTTCCGTCACGTCTCTTGTTTCTTTGCCCCCACCCCTTTTTTTATGTATCCCATTTAATGTTCATCAATTCCCTTTTGAATGCATTTAACCAAAGAAGAAGAAGAGGAATAATAATAATAATAATAATAATAATAATAATAATAATAATAATAATAATAATAGTAGTAGTAGTAGTAGTAGTAATAATAATGATAATAAGAAGAAGAAGAGGAAGAAAAAGAAGAAGAAGAAGAAGAAGAAGAAGAAGAAGAAGAAGAAGAAGAAGAAGAAGAAGAAGAAGAAGAAGAAGAAGAAGAAGAAGAAGAAGAAGAAGAAGAAGAAGAAGAAGAAGAAGAAGGAGAAGGAGGAGGAGGAGGAGACCAGCAGGACGGAAAGAAGAAAATGAAAGAGAGAAAGAAAGGAAGAAAATAAATAAATAAATAAATAAAGAAAGAAAGAAAGAAAAGAAAGAAAGAAAGAAAGAAAGAAAGAAAGAAAGAAAGAAAGAAAGAAAGAAAGAAAGAAAGAAAGAAAGAAAGAAAGAAAGAAAGAAAGAAAGAAAGAACAAAAGAAAGAAAGAGAGAAAGAAAGAAAAAAAAGAAAGAAAGAAAGAAAGAAAGAAAGAAAGAAAGAAAGAAAGAAAGAAAGAAAGAAAGAAAGAAAGAAAGAAAGAAAGAAAGAAAGAAAGAAAGAAAGAAAGAAAGAAAGAAAGAAAGAAAGAAAGAAAGAAAGAAGAGGACATTTTACCCCTATCTTTAGAAACCATCAGACTAAACATATTTGCAGTGGAGCTCTATCTTAACCAGCCAAGAGAGATACAGCCAGTTTTTGCTGCAGCATCTCTTAACCTAATAACTTTGATGGAGTGGGTTGATGGATAAAAAAGCGTCTGGGACAAAAATGAGACAAAGACTTTATATTCGCATTAGGAAGAGAGCGAGGGCTTAGAAAACAATGTCTTAGTGATGGTCTTATCTGATGGTCAGCGGGTGCAATTTGAGAGGTCAGTGATGTCAACGGATACGAATTTCTTGGAACAGTCATAACATCTGGTGCCAGACAACTGGTGCAAGATTCCTGGCAGAAATTAGAACAACAATCACCACTGCAAGGTGGCGGTTAAATGTTTAATGTTGAATTAAGAATCGACATTACAGCACACGGGACACTTCCATAAGTGCTTCATCACCATCGTCAGCAACAAGCGAGGAGTTCCAATTTCGATTGCACCAGTAACCGTCTGATGGTACATCCGTCTCATCTTTTCTCTGAGTGTTGAGCGTCTGCCAGATCCCCTGGTAACTCTTCGCAGGGCCGTTGTATTCAGGCGGTAATGATCTATCTGCGCCTTCGCACTGTTCACTCGTTTCCAAAGGGAACTCTCAATATCTAGCGTGAAAAAAATGGCTGTTAGCAAGATGCAAAAGACACTAATAAGAAAATGTCAACAGTTGTGAGCGGTTCAGGTAGGTGTTCAAACTTTATACAGTTCAGAGCGGTCCAGGTAGGTGTTTATACTTTATACAGTTCAGATCCAGGTAACTGTTCATACTTTATACAGTTCAGAGCGGTCCACGTAGGTATTTATACTTTATACAGTTCAGATCCAGGTAGGTGTTCATACTTTATACAGTTCAGACGGTCCACGTAGGTGTTCATACTTTATACAATTCAGAGTAATCCAGGTAGGTGTTTATACTTTATACAGTTCTCAACGGTCCAGGTAGGTGTTTATACTTTATACCGTTCAGAACGGTCCACGAAGGTGTTCATACTTTATACAGTTCAGAACGGTCCACGAAGGTGTTTATACTTTATACAGTTCAGAACTGTCCCGGTAGGTGTTCATACTTTATACAGTTCAGAACTGTCCAGGTAGGTGTTCATACTTTATACAGTTCTCAACGGTCCAGGTAGGTGTTTATACTTTATACAGTTCAGAACGGTCCACGAAGGTGTTCATACTTTATACAGTTCAGAACGGTCCACGAAGGTGTTTATACTTTATACAGTTCAGAACTGTCCAGGTAGGTGTTCATACTTTATACAGTTCAGAACTGTCCAGGAAGGTGTTCATACTTTATACAGTTCAGAACGGTTCAGGAAGGTGTTCATACTTTTTACAGTTCAGAGCGGTTCAGGTAGGTATTCATACTTTTTATACAATTCAAAACGGCACAGGTAGGTGTTCAGGCTTTTACAATTCAGATCCAGGTAGGCATTTATAATGTATACAATATTGTCGTTTATTATTATGTCTTTTTATTTGTTTACATAATACCAGTTACCGTAAAGTCATGGTGCACCTTTGACGGTCACAAAGGACAAGTACAATATGACTTTACGGATACAGTTTTTGAATACAGTAATGAAGTCATTTCAGTCAGTTATTTCTTTTTTTTTTTTTTGTATACATTGTGATGTTACTTTTTTGTCGTTGTTCTGCTGATGAAGGATAATCGCAGCAACGTCCTCTATTTTTTTATGTAAGTGGTTTTTCTACAGCTGACATACTTCATGTTTTTCTAAACACTTTCTGTCTTTTCTCTTCCCTATCTTTTGCAATATCTTTGTATCGTTTTTTTTAAAACTGTAAACAGACATGATGAATATTGAACTTTAGTGAGTTTGGTTGAGAAGGACAGCCCGGAGATAAAATCAATGAAGAAGAGCAACTGGTGCAGCTCCACACGACACAGATAATAATAACGTTTGCCCGAGAGGTTCAATATTGAATAGTTAGTTAGAGCCTGACTCGCAGAAACTAAATTTACAAGGTCCTACACGATTTTCTGAGTGCACTTAGAAGGGAGCGCATAGAGTGATTCTTGAAGACTTTAGAGTTAAGGGGTTGCTTAATGTATAGGCAGTAATTAGCATCAAAGGGTGAAATACCAAAATAAAAGCAGCCGGTAGACGTTTTTTTTTAAAGGCAATATTTATTACATGCCTAGAATGCTAATAAAATGGAACCAGTGTGTTCCATGTTTTCATAGATAGGAAAAATAATGTAAATGAAAACTATTTGTACTCGTATTATATACTGCCAGATTTGTGACAGTTATGATTCGCTCAAATCTGGTGGCAACCCTATTCCGGAACTT
>CAJHNH020000856.1:122500-224342 GCA_905116865.2 Candidula unifasciata | reverse complement strand
AAAACAGACAGACAACCAACAATAGACAGGAAGGCAACTCTAGCTCACATTAATACATAGAAAATATAATCAAAAACACATGCTAACGTATAGCTGAAAAATATAATAAACATAATTACAGAGGGTATTAATCTACAGCTGCGATTTCAGATATTGTCATCTATATTAAGATCTAAACCCACAGATTCTGTGCCACCTAGTGGAATTAATGACACTCTTGTTGTCATATCGGTACCAATGATCAACGATTTACCACAGATGCTACCATTTCCCTGCAGATGTTTTATCCGATACATTATCACAACATAGCCACATTCCACGACGCGGCCACAGGGCAAAGACTGGCAGAGTTGATGTATCTATCATCCGATTATGGTAGTGGAGTTAAACACGCATGTCCTCAAATCACTTCTTACATTCTGGGGGATATAACTAGGTTTTCATTATTTAACGTGTCTATTACTTTTCGTCCTTTCTAGGATGACATTTTTCGTTTTTTGAATCCCTACTCTGGCTCTTGCCAAGGGCCGCAATATAGCCGGGCCATAAATATGGCCTAAAGGCTGAACGCGGTTTCTGGGACCTCTCCACGGTGATCCACATCCACATGGTGGCACATTGTGTCATCGGGTGTTTATCGCTTGTGTGATGTCCTGGTGGGGTAGAAAGTCAGTCAGTAATTTAACGTGTCTTCTAACCCGCGGAAAATTACCACGGGTTTCACTTCAAGCAACTCCCCGTGTGGGTTCCAGGGCCCTACTATAGGGACAACAAGAATAGACTCACTGCCTACCCAAAAGCATGTCATAAGAGTCGACTAATTTCGGAGCTTCGTTCAAAGTTGGAGTGCATTTGCCTGAGAAGCAAGGAACAAACAGTCTGCACGCAAATGAGTCTGATCTGTCAAACGGATGCACACGCAACACTCAGGTTCTGAAACAGGACTGCAGCCCAGAAGTGGGCGAACAACCAGATCTTTTTACCTGAGTTAGCAGACGGTGAAGGTTAAGAAGAATAAGAAGACTTCAGGCAACACCGGACACTTTCGCATGTCTTGACATTTGCAGTGGTGAAATAACGGTCATTGGTTTTCACAATCTTGCCATAACGGTGTAAACAGGCTGTAATTAATTTTGCATTTTCCATTACAATCTTAAATTCTAAGTGTAATATGTCCCTCAATGTACATTTTCTTTTATAATCCTTAATTATAACAGTGTAATCGGCTCCTAAATGAACACTTTCCTTCACAATCTTCAATCATAATGTTGTAATCCAGCTCTAAATAATGCACCGTTTTCATCACAATCTTCAGCCATAATCATCTCATTATTGATGTTGCAAAGGGCGTCGAATTAAATGTTCGGTGAAATCGACGATGTTGGAGCAACAAGCGATGATATCGCAGACTACCTATGAACCACAATATTAGTAATAACCGCTTTTTTAAGAGCGAAACAAGAAGAAGAAGGAGAGGAGGAGAAGAAGAAGAAACATACTAGTATCCGACATAGTGGTAACGAAGGCAGAATGTAAAAATAAGAAGAAATAAAGTAATTAACAAAGGTTAATTCATTACAAAAGAAAGAGAAGAAATTAGAAAAGAAAAATTTAGCCTGTGATACTGTGCGAGTAAGGATCAGAACAAAAATATTTGCAGCTCTACACGAAATCTTCCTCTTCTTCTTCTTCTTCTTCTTCTTCTTCTTCTTCTTCTTCTTCTTCTTCTTCTTCTTCTTCTTCTTCTTCTTCTTCTTCTTCTTCTTCTTCTTCTTCTTCTTCTTCTTCTTCTTCTTCTTCTTCTTCTTCTCCTCCTCCTCCTTGTTCTTCTTCTTCTTCTACTTCTTCTTCTTTCTTCTTCTTCTTCTTCTTTTTCTTTTTCTTCTTCTTCTTCTTCTTCTTTCTTCTTTTCCTCTTCTTCTTCTTCTTTCTTCTTCTTCTTCTTCTTCTTCTTCTTCTTCTTCTTCTTCTTCTTCTTCTTCTTCTTCTTCTTCTTCTTCTTCTTCTTCTTCTTTTCTTCTTCTTCTTTCTTCTTCTTCTTCTTCTTCTTCTTCTTCTTCTACTTCTTCTTCTTTCTTTCTTTTTCTCCTCCTCCTCCTCTCATTTTTCTTCTTCTTTTTAGTGTTCACTGGCTGTAAACTCCGATACACCGTTGTGCTTGTTTGTTTACCTCTGTACCTTTAGTCTTGTTCTAGAACTAGAGTTTTGCGTGCGGATTTTGCCGAGGTACCTCCACTGCGATCAGTTACTGAATGTTTTCTCTTGCCGCATTAGAGCCGAGGTACCTCCACTGCGATCAGTTACTGAATGTTTTCTCTTGCCGCATTAGAGCCGAGGTACCTCCACTGCGATCAGTTACTGAATGTTTTCTCTTGCCGCATTAGAGCCGAGGTACCCCCACTGCGATCGGTTACTGAATGTTTTCTCTTGCCGCATTAGAGCCGAGGTACCCCCACTGCGATCAGTTACTGAATGTCTTCTCTTGCCGCATTAGAGCGATCAGACGTGTTTTCGCACTGCGCATCAGTTACTGCGATGGATGTTTCTCTTGCGGCATTCGAGCCGAGGTACCCGCACTGCGATCAGTTACTGAATGTTTTCTCTTGCCGCATTAGAGCCGAGGTACCTCCACTGCGATCAGTTACTGAATGTTTTCTCTTGCCGCATTAGAGCCGAGGTACCTCCACTGCGATCGGTTACTGAATGTTTTCTCTTGCCGCATTAGAGCCGAGGTACCTCCACTGCGATCGGTTACTGAATGTTTTCTCTTGCCGCATTAGAGCCGAGGTACCCCCACTGCGATCAGTTACTGAATGTTTTCTCTTGCCGCATTAGAGCCGAGGTACCTCCACTGCGATCAGTTACTGAATGTTTTCTCTTGCCGCATTAGAGCCGAGGTACCTCCACTGCGATCAGTTACTGAATGTTTTCTCTTGCCGCATTAGAGCCGAGGTACCTCCACTGCGATCGGTTACTGAATGTTTTCTCTTGCCGCATTAGAGCCGAGGTACCTCCACTGCGATCAGTTACTGAATGTTTTCTCTTGCCGCATTAGAGCCGAGGTACCTCCACTGCGATCGGTTACTGAATGTTTTCTTTTGCCGCATTAGAGCCGAGGTACCCCCACTGCGATCAGTTACTGAATGTTTTCTCTTGTCGCATTGGAGCCGAGGTACCCGCACTGCGATCAGTTACTGAATGTTTTCTCTTGCCGCATTAGAGCCGAGGTACCCCCACTGCGATCAGTTACTGAATGTTTTCTCTTGCCGCATTAGAGCCGAGGTACCCCGCACTGCGATCAGTTACTAAATGTTTTCTCTTGTCGCATTAGAGCCGAGGTACCCCCACTGCGATCAGTTACTGAATGTTTTCTCTTGCCGCATTAGAGCCGAGGTACCCCCACTGCGATCAGTTACTGAATGTTTCTAGTTTATTGCACTAGTTGTTCTTCGTGTTTCCGCTCCATACAACATTACTGATTTGACATTAGAATTAACAATTTTAAATTTAGTATTAGTTTTCATTTCTTTTGACGTCCAGAAATTTGCATGTGCTATGAAAGCTCCTCTTGCTTTTGTATGTTTACTGTAATATCTCTATTGGTTTCCCCATTTTTACTTACATTACTACCCGAACAGATGTATGACTCCCTGTCTTGAAGTGGGACACCATTAAGAGAAGCTACTATTTTTTATTTATTACTATTATATAACGATTAGCCTGATTTATTCTTCTCATCTTTTTTGTGTTTTGGTTGTGGATAGAAACGCTAATTTTGAGCTTTTGGGGAAGAAAACTAAATAAGTTCTAGTGGACCAAGAGGTGAAGAAAAGACGGTGGCGTTGTATAAGATACACTCTGAGAAAATAGGAGAACAACACAACTAGAATGTCTTTGCACTGGAACCCACATGAGCATAGAGATAAGGGCAGATTAAAAACTGGAGAAAGGAGATAGAGAGGGAAGATTAAAAAGATACGCAGGGCATGGGGTGAGCTGAGTGCAACAACCAAGGATACAACGACTTGACGTGATCTGGGTTAGGGCCTATGTTCCACGGAGGGGTAGAAGGTAAAATAAGAAGAAGAAAAAAGAAGAGCACTCACCATCTAAGATTTTCCTCCCTTATTTAATACTCAAATGTGCTTTAAAGGGAGGTATTTGAAAAACTATCCCCCATTCATCGGCCTGTTCTTTACGAACGTCGCTCTCTTCACGGCACGCCTCAAAGTTTCGCCAAATTTCCAACCCTATGTGCTTTCATAGACAATACATCTTCAATGTATTGTGTCCGCCTTCGTAGAGGTCGGCCTCTGCCTTGTTTTCCGGAAACGGTACCCTGTTTCACCGGTCTCTCCAAACGATAATGGCGCTTGACATGTCCAATATACCCCAGCCTTCGGGACAGGACGCTGTTTACTAGCCAGTCTTCTTGATGTTCAGGCCAAACAAGATATCGACGCTCTTCTTCTTCTTGGTCTATTGTATTCTAAAAAAATTTCTGTAGCATTTCAGTTCAAAATCTCAGAATTTCTACTTCAAAGACTGAGATTCCACTACTCTAGAGCCCTCCATTAAACGATGGAAATGTGTAAGGTATTCTGTTTATTGTTTTGATTCTTTTATTTATAAAATTCTTCAATGCTGTAATCTATTTAGTTCATCGTTGTCTCACTTTTTAACCCAGTAATTGTTTACTGATGAAGGCTTGTCAACGCAACGCCATTGTTTATTGCATGGAGTTCTGTTGAGCTGATGTATACTTTACGTTTTTCCTATTGTTTATTTTCCCCGCCCCTATTGTGGGATGAAAGGTAAATGAAGAAAAGCAAACGGATAAGCTCGACAGTAGTAAATATTTTTGGAAATGCATCGTCTGACAGGCGTAAAAAGAAGTAAAAGCGTCGACGCAGGAAACAGGATCGGAAAAGAATGTAAGACGGACGTAAAACGGCAGTAAAGTAGTGTTTTTTTTTTTTTTTTTTATTACATTTGATCACTCGCTGGCTAGCAGACGTGAAGTGACGAACAGAGAATATAAATTATGAAATTTTACATTATACCTTCAAGGAACAAAACAACCAAACAGCGTTCCAAAAAATGAACTCCCAGGAACTTGATAAAATAAACAGCATCAGCCGTGGTTTTAAATTAGTAAATATTGTTACCTGTTTAAACAATCATTCAGACAACAAGGTATCAAAGCACGCGCCGTTGATATCTTTCACAACCGCTTGACTTCTGTCTTTTGTAGATAAATTCTGTCTAGACCTGGGGTTTCTCTACTAGGTGAAGAATGTTCTAGAAGGCATGATTTTTCTTTTCTGTCCCGGCTAGATAATATAGAAAACATTAGCCTAAAACTTGCATGTTTTTAGACATATTTTGTAGTTTAGTTATGTTTGTGTTATTTATTAAAACTTCTGAACTAAAAGTAACTGCCCGGTTGGCTCTCTGTGTATTCAATGTAATTGAAGGGGGATTAATGTTTTGACATTTCTTTGGCAATGGAATGTGTCAACGAAGATGACAGCAATTACATGCACGCCTGGCTAATTGGTAGCAGCAATGGAGTTAGTAGTAGTCATAGCAACAGCAGTAGTCTTAGCAGTAGTCATAACAGCAGCAGTAGTTTAGTAGTAGTCATAGCAGAAGCAACAATAGTCTGAGTAGTAGTCATAGCAGAAGCAACAATAGTCTAAGTAGTAGTCATAGCAGAAGCAACAATAGTCTAAGTAGTAGTCATAGCAGAAGCAACAATAGTCTAAGTAGTCATAGCACAAGCAACAATAGTCTGAGTAGCAGTCATAGCACAAGCAACAATAGTCTAAGTAGTAGTCATAGCACAAGCAACAATAGTCTAAGTAGTAGTCATAGCAGAAGCAACAATAGTCTAAGTAGTAGTCATAGCAGAAGCAACAATAGTCTAAGTAGTAGTCATAGCAGAAGCAACAATAGTCTAAGTAGTCATAGCACAAGCAACAATAGTCTTAGTAGCAGTCACAGCACAAGCAACAATAGTCTAAGTAGCAGTCATAGCACAAGCAACAAAAGTCTAAGTAGCAGTCACAGCACAAGCAACAATAGTCTAAGTAGCAGTCATAGCACAAGCAACAATAGTCTTAGTAGCAGTCATAGCACAAGCAACAATAGTCTAAGTAGCAGTCATAGCACAAGCAACAATAGTCTAAGTAGCAGTCATAGCACAAGCAACAATAGTCTAAGTAGCAGTCATAGCACAAGCAACAATAGTCTAAGTAGCAGTCATAGCACAAGCAACAATAGTCTAAGTAGCAGTCATAGCACAAGCAACAACAGTCTAAGTAGTAGTCATAGCACAAGCAACAATAGTCTAAGTAGCAGTCATAGCACAAGCAACAATAGTCTAAGTTGCAGTCATAGCACAAGCAACAATAGTCTAAGTAGTAGTCATAGCACAAGCAACAATAGTCTAAGTTGCAGTCATAGCACAAGCAAAAATAGTCTAAGTAGTAGTCATAGCACAAGCAACAATAGTCTAAGTAGTCATAGCACAAGCAACAATAGTCTAAGTAGTCATAGCACAAGCAACAATAGTTTTAGTAGCAGTCATAGCACAAGCAACAATAGTTTTAGTAGCAGTCATAGCACAAGCAACAATAGTCTAAGTAGCAGTCATAGCACAAGCAACAATAGTCTTAGTAGTAGTCATAGCACAAGCAACAATAGTCCGAGTAGCAGTCATAGCACAGGCAACAATAGTCTAAGTAGTAGTCATAGCACAAGCAACAATAGTATGAGTAGCAGTCATAGCACAAGCAACAATAGTCTAAGTAGTAGTGATAGCACAAGCAACAATAGTCTAAGTAGTAGTCATAGCACAAGCAACAATAGTCTAAGTAGCAGTCATAGCACAAGCAACAATAGTCTAAGTAGCAGTCATAGCACAAGCAACAATAGTCTAAGTAGTAGTCATAGCACAAGCAACAATAGTCTAAGTAGTAGTCATAGCACAAGCAACAATAGTTTAAGTAGCAGTCATAGAACAAGCAACAATAGTCTAAGTAGCAGTCATAGCACAAGCAACAATAGTCTTAGTAGCAATCATAGCACAAGCAACAATAGTCTAAGTAGTAGTCGTAGCACAAGCAACAATAGTCTGAGTAGCAGTCGTAGCACAAGCAACAATAGTCTAAGTAGTAGTCATAGCACAAGCAACAATAGTCTAAGTAGTAGTCATAGCACAAGCAACAATAGTCTAAGAAGCAGTCATAGCACAAGCAACAATAGTCTAAGTAGTAGTCATAGCACAAGCAGCAATAGTCTGAGTAGCAGTCATAGCACAAGCAACAATAGTCTAAGTAGCAATCATAGCACAAGCAACAATAGTCTAAGAAGTCATAGCACAAGCAACAATAGTCTAAGTAGTAGTCATAGCAGCAGCAGCAGTAACAACATCAGCTTCAGGCATAGTCCTACTTCACCAAAGCCCACATGCAATTACCCATTTTACTCTGCCTACGTTTGTGAACTGGGGTTTTACTCACTGTCTCGAAGAGCGCATACAGAATGAAACTACGCAGGTGATCCTGGGTTGTACAAGAGACGCCCCGATTGTATGCATGCGATACATCTTTGCATTGTCGATTATTGCTGATAGGCTAAAGGTACTGCAGGCGAAGTCATACCTCAGAGTAGCTGCAGACAGGGAACACCCTCTGTATGAAGCTTTGGCTGCAGGTAAAGGTCAGAGGCGGCTGAAAAGGGGGAAATCGTGGATGGCTCAAGCAGAAGACACAATAAGACAAGTATGCATGCTGGAGGACACTGGGCGAGGAGAGGAGTGGGTCAGAGTATCAGAGGAAAAGTCTGACCTGTGTAGGGTTATGATCACATTGGGCCGGGAGTGCAGAGAGTGGCCAGCGGGTGATACGACAATTCACGTCCAGGTGATCTGATTATCCATACAGATCGTTCTGCGTTGAGAGAAAAGAGAAGTGCCTGGGGGGGGAGGGGGAAGGGGTGTTTGTAACGAAAGCCAATGGAAAATCTGTGATGCAAGACAGCCTAGCATACGACATCACAACATCTACCATGAGAATGAAGGTGGAAGCGGTAACTGCAGCTCTCTGGTGGCTAGAGAACAAGATGCATACACATGTCGTAATTGTAAGACTCAGAAAGTGTCGTGGAACAGGTTCCTTTTACACACACTAAAGTGGTGTTATCTTGTTAGAAACCGAGACAACTGTCTTGTGGTGCAAAGAGCAGACAGTGTCCCTGGATACTCAGATACAAACTCGAATTGGCTCGCTAAAGAAAGTGAGCTGCCTGAATATCCCCAGAAAAGGGATAAGGGAATTTAGATGCCTAAACACTTAGACAGAGCAGATTACCCCTCCCGACAATTTCCCTTTCTGGTAATAAAGTTAAGCCCCCATCTAAAATATGTATATTGGAAGACGGCACTGACACCATACATACATCTAGAAATAAAATTAAACTTTAACTATGAGTTTAAATCAATCATAGGAATGTTTATTAAAATTAAAGTAAAATTCAATCATCTATTTACTTTTGAAAATACAATATTCAAACTAAGTAGGATGAAAGATAAAAGTGATAGTAACATGAAACTGTCGTCGTGAGAGGATCAGTGGGAAATAACATACAACAATTACCACCTGGAGTTTCCCAGAGGATCATCAATTTCAAAGACTGAGGTGGAATGTTGAGGATCTGTCCCAAGCACCAAGATCTTCCTTAGGGCACTCCAATCATTAGCTACAACCAGCCTGGCAGTGGTTTGGAAGCTCGTCCTGCCACAAGGAACAAGGAATCTGTCCTCGGCTTTTCAGCAGCTGGATTTAGATGTAACTATATGGTCATGCTGCTGGGGTTTTAAGGCGGCGGGAAAGACAAAGTTCTGCCAAACGGCCCGCTCTAACTCCTGCTAGCTGCCCTGAAGTAAAAAAATGGCTGGCCGTCTGCTCTCACAGCGGGATCCGGTGTTTGGCCAGGATTTTCCCGCTACGTTGCCGAGTTTGCTAGCCGTATATTTTTATACGTGAAAGCTCAGGGGAATTAAAAATAGGACAATGGAAAATCCCCAAACAGCAACCGTAGGCTATAACCGGGATATCTCTCAATGCGTCTTATGACGAAAATGAAGTCACTGGGCGCATGTAAGAGAGAAAAATAGAAGGGTCACAAAGGGGTGGTACGTCAGCCAAAAGTATCTTGTCTACTTGAAGCGGCGTCTCGCGACAGAAAGCATGCTGAGAAAGATGAAGATAGGGATGCTTCGAGCACAGTGGCAGTCTTCACTAGGAAGGTCACGGGTAGACAGCAAACTTTGGATCTGTTCTCCAAACAATGCCGGCGTAGTCGGTAACGAAGAGGCAGACAGATTGGCTGGAACTGTACCACTGGATGGTGAATTGATACATGACAAGGCAGATGTGGTCATGGCCCTTAGGGAACAAGCAATGGAATCAGTTGGGAAACAAGATTATTTTGGCCTGGAGAGAATGAGGCACCTGGGTGTAACCAGAGGGTCTGGTTCGCTCACTACACTCAGAGGAAAGGCAAGACGGACATATAACCATATTTTGACTGGTACCATCAGTGCTGGAACTCTGCGCTGGCTGCTGAAGATGAGGACGGAGAACGCAAGGGAATGCCCCGAATGCTGTAATGTCAATTCTTGTCTCAACTCAACTCAACTCTGCCTACGCTTCGATTGTCTCACAATTATATGCTCATTACTAGTTGGGCACCAATCCCCCCCCCCCCCCCCTTTCTCTCTCTCTCTCTCTCTCTCTCTCTCTCTCTCTCTCTCTCGCTCTTTTCTCTCTCTCTCTCTCTCTCTCTCTCTCTCTCTCTCTCTCTGCTTATATCCGTTTCTATCTGTTCCGCATTTTTTTTCGCCTCTCTCTCTCTCTCTCTCTCTCTCTCTCTCTCTCTCTCTCTCTCTCTCTCTCTCTCTCTCTCTCTCATGTTCGGTAGCACTTTACCCACACCCACATTATATACCCTCCCCAGTCAGCCTCGGCGTGTTTGTCTCATGACTATTTATACACTGATGACCTAGAAATGAGATCCACTTGTAAAGGCAATCAAGTCCTATATGATCTGGCACGATCATCTCTCGACCCGACCCGTGTCTCGACCAGCTGCCAGAACCAACGTAAAAAAAAAGCATGAGTCAACCAGAACATAAACTACAGGTAACGACTATTCCATAGCAAATACTACCACAAGACGTTGAATAATGGGACAATAAATTCACTGCGTGGTTTTGACATGAGGTATCCATTGAACTAATTCAATCCTCAAACAACTCCTCATTTTCTGCAAGGAGGTATTGAAATTACCACACATTATTTATTGCCTTCTTTGTTCAGACCCTGTTATTTTTTAAAAACAAAATCGAATTCAGTCTCTGGAGATGTGGATACACAGAAGACTATAAATTGTGTTTCGTGGAAACAAAAACATTCAGCGATACCTGCGAATCCGAACATAATCGGTTCAGGGACGGCTTTTGAATTCCAAATCGTTCGAATTCCACGGCAATTTTTCCAATTGAAATTAATGGAAACTGAATTAATTTATTCCATTGTCTAACAAACTTAAATTTTAAAATGTATTCGGCGTTCGATTTCTAAGGCGTACATAAATTCTTAGGCAAAACATAGTTTTGTTGTGAGAATTTTTTCTTTAAAGAGAAATACAGTAGAACCCCGCTTAACGAGCACCTCTCATAACGAGTAATTCGCGGAACAAGCAAAACAAATTGTAACAGAATGACTTGCTTAACGAGCGACGTTTCGCATAACGACTGGCGAGGAGAGGGTAAGTCCTTGATTGTGCGCATGTTACATCAATCTGTGTTTAGCACTCGTTCCAGTAGCATCGTAGTGATCAAAATTTTCTCAAACTTGTGTTTTTTGTGATACATGTGCATGAATCTTCCAGGTCTACAAGATGACCTCCCTGAAAAATTTAAGTTCATCAAGATCCAGTTTCTGCCTCCCAACACCACTCCGTTACGCTAGCCCATGGACCAGCAATTTTTTTTCTAACTTTAAGAATCTCTACACTAAAGCACTCTTCGAGCATTGTTTTCAGGTGACTGAAGGGACCAACCGCACTCTCAAAGAGTTTTGGAAAAATTCCTTCAACATCGTTGCCTGCCTCATGATAAACCATAACTTCTGCTTGGAAGAAGCTTTGGCCTGAGCAGCCGGATTTGTGACTTTGAGGTGTTCGAGACAGTACCTGTTGAACCTGTAGTCAACGAGATTGTGTCTTTGGTCACTATCATGTGATTATGGGTGGATAACAGTGATATCGAAGAGCTTGTGGAAGAGCACAGCCAAGAGCTGACCACCGAAGAGCTTATGGATTGGCATTGTGTTTCACAGCAAGAAGTTTTCGAGGAAAGTTTGTCAGAGGAGGAGGTAACAGAAAAGCATCAATCTTCTGGCGAAACAAGAGAAATGCTGAAAGCATAGGGAACTGTTGCATCTTACACTGAGAAGCATCACCCTAATAAATAAGTCCATATGCGCGCTGCAAATTTATTTAATGATAATGCTGTGTCGCATTTGCGTCAATTTTGAAGCGTCGGCAAAAGCAAGTGTCTCTGGACATATTTCTAGTAAAAAAAAAAAAAATAATAATAATTAGCTATGTATCATAATTATTTCGACTGTTTTTTTTTTTTTTTTTTTTTTTTTTTTAATGCAAATCAAATTCTAATTCCAGGTGGGTTCGTTCCGCGTTTGAACAAAAGATAAAGATGATTCACTCTCCTTAACAATATGTATATAATTCTCTTTGAATAAACGTTATACATAGCATTTTGTGAGTATTTTTTCCCCGATATGGAACGCATTATCAAATTTTACATAAATTTATATGAGAACAATTGCTTCGCATAACAAGTGTTTCGCTTAACGAGTATGATTCTGTAACGAATTGGGCTCGTTAAGCGAGGTTCCACTGTAGATAACTGAGATATTTTGGCCACACTAGAGACATAACACTCATTTAAAAGCCACAATTGATGGCCAAGCTGAAGGCAAGAAAACAAGAGGTAGACAAAACGCAATTAAACGGACAACGTTAAGAGATAGACGAACATCAATCTGACAGAGAGAGATGGTGAGTGAGAGAGAGAGAGAGAGAGAGAGAGAGAGAGAGAGAGAGAGAGAGAGAGAGAGAGAGAGGGAGAGAGAGAGAGAAGACTAGCAAGGCGCGAGACAAAACGTGTTGGAGATCCAGCCAACCTTCATTGTAAAGACGGTACTTGATAATTTGATTGATTGATCACGTTTATTTCTGATCCGCCTGTTACATGTTCCCGCAACTTTTTGTGTCTGCCACAACTAGAGTAGTTTTTTTAAAAATGGTTGCTTATTAGTTACCTGCTCACATGGTAGCTAGGTAGGTAGTTGTCCCCCACCAGGACATCACACAAGCGATAAACACCCGATGACACAAAATGCCACCATGCGGATGAGGATCGCCCGTGGAGATGTCCCAGAAACCCCTGTCAGCAGTTAGGCCATATCTATGGCTAGGCCATATCTATGCCCTGGCTATATTCAGGGTCCCCGACAGAAGCAGGAGCGTCAAAATTTAGAATTACCAACCTGGTTGAGGGTTATATAGAGCTTTAAAAAATACATCATTAAAATATCCCCCCAACAATTATTGTTATCTGTGTAGTTGCCGGGACGCCAACAAAAATAATGGGCTGACATGTGACAGGCTGAAAGCGACGAAGACTACTGTTCCGCAGCTCAACGATTTTATTTAATCTGGTTTAAAAATGACCAGGAGGCCACAAGAATAGGTTTTAGTATTAGACAGTAAGCTGGGGGAAAAGCTGGCCACTGGGTATAAAAAAAGAACTGACTCAGTATTTGGCTCCTATTTGACTTTTGGACGGACCTTGTGGAGACCTACCTAGCTTTTGTAGCTTTGCACTTGGAGCTAACAGCGTGGGTACGGCGACCGCAGGGAAAAGCCGATGTCAGATTGATTTTGCGGCGGTGGTATGTTTCCATAGTTAGATTTCTCTAGTAGTTAAACTGTTGAAAGATGTCGGTGTGTATTTTCTGCTTGTCTGCTCAAGTACCTCACTAATTTGTTCTTTTGTATACTTAGCGTTCAGGGTGTGTTATCAACTATTATTGTTTTATGTCATAAAGTTTGTTTGTTTGTTTTAGTATCCAGAAACCATGAGTTGTTAACCCTTAGGCTCGGTATTATGGAAATCTCAACCTTTCGGCCTTGATTCCATTGTAAATACCGTACATCTGGGAGAAATGTGGCTTTTCTGCCTACCCCCGGGAGTGAACCCGGAACACAAGGAGTTCGTCACCCGCTCACCGCGCAATCCGGTTTAGCCAATTACGCTAGAGAGCCGGGCATGTAATGAAGTAAATAAAGTTTGTATATTTGTTGACTTACATGTTTGTTATTTTAGTTAGTGTGCCAATGTTTTACTGTTACACTATATTAGACCCCACACAGAAGCTTTCCTGCCAGGGTGAGATATTTTTTATCTTACCCCCGCCTGAACGAACTTTTTCTCCTTTTTTTTTTTTCTCCTTGTTACTGAGGCAGCTTACGGTTGGGTTTTGGCTCCCGCTCGCCACGTCACATTGTTAGAACTCTTGTAGGTTCGGAGTCAAGGAGATTTCAAGATGTAGATTTCCATATTATAGTTATCTCTTCTCTTTCCTCCATTACAAGATACCCCCTCTGCTTTGCTTCAAGCACATTATTCTGAGAATCTTTCTATAGCATTTCAGGGCAAAAGCCCCTATTTTCTTCTCTGAAGGACTGGGAGATAGTTCACGACTCACACCCATCTGTTGCCACAGGTGTGATCCATCAAAGTAATCAACTTTTCATATTGTGTAAGGCTGAGCAAACTGCTGATTTGCACCCTAGCAATAATTCGGGATTAATAAGCTGACAAGTCAGTGAGCTCGAAAATCAAGAGACATAATGTTGATTCCAAACACGTAAAGATATGATTGCTGTGATATTTCAATAAACCAACGAAGATGGACTCTTGTGACACAAATCAATACATGACCAGGCCAGGATGGCATTTAATCAATACATGACGTGGCAAAAAGATAGGAAATCCAGCCGGACACTGTCCGCGCACGTGCTGAATCCCTCGACCAGCTCCATGTCTGACAGGTCCCAATGAAAACTCTTTGGACGCAAAAGATATTGCATTTAAAAAAAAAAAAAAACACGCCACAGATTTGGCCATCGAGGCAATAATATCTGGCACTATTTTTGTGCAACCGGAAGTCGGGGGAAATGACGGTATCAGCCAGAATGTTATTCAAGAGGAAGCAAAAGCACCGGGTCTCACAGTTATTTTTTTTAGACAATAAACATGTCCGTACCTAAGTGTAGAAGCGGAGGTAGAGCAATGACCATCAGTCTTGTCTGTCAATCCTGTGGTCGTGAACTTCTTCAGTATTACCGCTTTATTATTATTATTATTATTATTATTATTATTATTATTATTATTATTATTATATTATTATTATTATTATTATTATTATATATTATTATTATTATTATTAAACACTTTGCTGACGGTGGAAGATTGTTGTAAATGTCACATCAGCCACTATCCGCTCTTAGGTTGGGAAGTCTCCAGCCAGTAATGTTGATACATTCTTCTTCTCATCCTCCGCTTCATCCTCCTCCTTCTTCTTCTTCTTCTTCTTCTTCTTCTTCTTCTTCTTCTTCTTCTTCTTCTTCTTCTTCTTCTTCTTTCTTCTTCTTCTTCTTCTTCTTCTTCTTCTTCTTCTTCTTCTTCTTCTTCTTCTTCTTCTTCTTCTTCTTCTTCTTCTTCTTCTTCTTCTTCTTCTTTTTTTTTTTTCTTCTTCTTTTTCTTCTTCTTCTTCTTCTTCTTCTTCTTCTTCTTCTTCTTCTTCTTCTTCTTCTTTCTTCTTCTTCTTCTTCTTCTTCTTTTCTTCTTCTTCTTCTTCTTCTTCTTCTTCTTCTTCTTCTTCTTCTTCTTCTTCTTCTTCTTCTTCTTCTTCTTCTTCTTCTTCTTCTTCTTCTTCTTCTTCTTCTTCTTCTTCTTCTTCTTCTTCTTCTTCTTCTTTATTTTCTTCTTCTCCTGCTCCGCCTCCTCTTCCTTCTCCTTCTATATTAACCCATAAAAGGAAGGTTGGTACGTTGGGGAGTGGTTGACAGCTTGGCCGCAACATCTGCACCTTGTATGTGTATGTGTGTTATATATATATATATATATATATATATATATATATATATATATATATATATATATATATATATATATGTATATGTGTGTGTGTGTGTATATGTGTGTGTGTCTGTATGTGTGAGTGTGTGTGTGTGTGATGTTCTTGTGTGTGTTTCATTTAAAACTGCTGTATTCAGTAATGATGCCTTGTTTATTTAGTCATTTATCTCTAAATTCGTGACATTTATTCATTATTCTTCGACCGGTCAAAGCCTCTAGTATGAGTGCATTCACACGTGAGCATGCGACATCAGTGTTAAGTGTTTGTGTGTGTATATATCTATGTGTCTGTGAATGTACTTGCAAACCTATATATGTATGTGTGGGTGTGTATGGTGCACACCCGCCCCGTCCTAACAACTCTCGCTAAGTACAAGAATACCGATTAAAGCCACTAGCTTCGGTACAACTAACATTTCCTAACCAATATAATTGGCACAAATAAACCAGACCACAATTATAGCCCATACTGCTTGCTTTAGCTTGGATGTGGTCGATTTTTGAAAAAAATAAATGGATCGATGGATGGACCTGATTCTTACATTAATATTTTTTCTTTTAAATTCCAATCACAGTTTGCCAATCTTGGCAATTCTACGATGTCTAAAATGTCTGGTCTCAACCACTCGTACTTCCTTTTTCCTGGTTGAGGAATATGTTCTTTCATGGACTTGAAAATAAACTGATTGAATTCCTGCCACGTTCCTTCAATCGATCCCAGGCCGTCGGCTGCTTAAGATCTCTTTCATACGGACTAGGTGAACTTCCCTGGCCTGTCATCATCCGTCAGGTTCTGGGAATTTCGACGTTTATTTAGAATTATTATTTGGAAGTGGGGAGGGGGGGGGGGGGTGAGGAGATGTGGTCAAGGAGCTTAAATCAATTTCTGAACCTGGAAGTCCCCGTGTAGGTTCCGGCGGTCAATTGGAAGTGGAGAGGGGGATGCGGGAAACCTACCGACCATTAAAGCATGTCGTAAAAGATAAACGGTTGAGAATGGAGGCTTTCATGTGGTTAGCAATTTGAAAAAAAAAATTGCTTTGCGCAAATGAAACTGCTAACCTGCACTAGCCATGCTGGTAAATAAGGTCGGTTTAAAGTCTTGGCAGCAAAAGCGACTAATTTAGGCGGGGTGAAAAAAGGGGAAAGAGGGGGTGCTAAAACAGGATGTTGGTCGGCCAAGAGGCGCAGATTTGGTAGTTTAGATCCAAACTGCTCTTTTAAAGGTGAACGAAAAAGAAGACGTAGATGATGATGATGATGATGATGATACTGATGATGATGAGGATGAGGATACTGATGACGCTTGTGGGAACGTTACTGGACTCCAGCATTTGGTTCACAGGAATAAGTTCATGGTATCGCTAGTTTTCTGCTGCGCCCCATATTTTTCAAGGGATCTCAAATTGTCTAATTCCCCAGGTTCCAGCGCTTTCCTACACCTGTACCCTTTTTGTTCTATTTTCCCCGGCAAAAGATATCAGAAACACTTTCGATTGGAGAGAAAGAAAAAAAATCTCTTTTATGAATTCCGCTATGATTCCCTCACACACTGCCCCCTTCAAGCAGGCAGTTATGTTTTTATCACGGTTCATATAAAAAGATAACCGATTTTTCCGGGCGCTCCAGGAAGTTCAATTTTTCGTTTCAACCCTTGACAGTAAAGGTTAATGGAATGTGAGAGCTGAGATAAGAGTGTTGGCCTCCATCGCTGGTCCTCTAGGCCCAGTTATAATTTTCTTTCTCCTTATAGCCAGTTTCAAATAAACAGCTGTACTCAACGCTTTATACAAACAGTTGTACCCATTCCAATTAGAGAAGTGTACGCAACATTTCAGATAAACAGCTGTACTCAACGCTGCATAGAAACATGTGTACACAAGATTTCAATTACAGATCTGTATGCAAGGTTTCATAAAAACGTCTTAACACAATATTTTAAACAAACATATGTACACAACATTTTATACAAACATATGTACACAACATTTTATACAAACATATGTACACAACATTTTATATAAACAACTGAACACATGTTTGTAAATAAACAACTGCGCTAACATATACACTAACATTCCATATAAACAGCTACACATAACAGTTCACATAAACAGCTACACATAACAGTTCACATAAACAGCTACACATAACAGTTCACATAAACAGCTACACATAACAGTTCACATAAACAGCTACACATAACAGTTCACATAAACAGCTACACATAACAGTTCACATAAACAGCTACACATAACAGTTCACATAAACAGCTACACATAACAGTTCACATAAACAGCTACACATAACAGTTCACATAAACAGCTACACATAACAGTTCACATAAACAGCTACACATAACAGTTCACATAAACAGCTACACATAACAGTTCACATAAACAGCTACACATAACAGTTCACATAAACAGCTACACATAACAGTTCACATAAACAGCTACACATAACAGTTCACATAAACAGCTACACATAACAGTTCACATAAACAGCTACACATAACAGTTCACATAAACAGCTACACATAACAGTTCACATAAACAGCTACACATAACAGTTCACATAAACAGCTACACATAACAGTTCACATAAACAGCTACACATAACAGTTCACATAAACAGCTACACATAACAGTTCACATAAACAGCTACACATAACAGTTCACATAAACAGCTACACATAACAGTTCACATAAACAGCTACACATAACAGTTCACATAAACAGCTACACATAACAGTTCACATAAACAGCTACACATAACAGTTCACATAAACAGCTACACATAACAGTTCACATAAACAGGCTACACATAACAGTTCACATAAACAGCTACACATAACAGTTCACATAAACAGCTACACATAACAGTTCACATAAACAGCTACACATAACAGTTCACATAAACAGCTACACATAGCAGTTCACATAAACAGCTACACATAACAGTTCACATAAACGGCTGTATATGACAGTTCACATAAACGGTTCTATATAACAGTTCACATAAAATATTGTACATAACAGTTCACATAGATGGTTGTATATAACAGTTCAAATAAAAGATTGTACATAACAGTTCACATAAACGGCTGTATATGACAGTTCACATAAACGGTTCTATATAACAGTTCACATAAAATATTGTACATAACAGTTCACATAGATGGTTGTATATAACAGTTCAAAATAAAGATTGTACATAACAGTTCACATAAACGGCTGTATATGACAGTTCACATAAACGGTTGTATATAACAGTTCACATAAAATATTGTACATAACAGTTCACATAGATGGTTGTATATAACAGTTCAAATAAAAGATTGTATATAATAGTTGACATAAACGGTTGTATATATCAGTTCACAAAGAAGATTGTATATAACAGTTCACATAAAAGATTCTATAAAAGAGTTCACATAAACGGTTGTATATAACAGTTCACATAAAAAGCTTGCATATAACAGTTCACATAAACGGTTGTATATAACAGTTCACATAAAAAGATTGCATATAACAGTTTACATAAACGGTTGTATATAACAGTTCACATAAAAAGATTGTATATAACAGTTTACATAGACGGTTGTATATAACAGTTGAAAAAAAAAGATTGTATATAACAGTTGAAAAAAAAAGATTGTATATAACAGTTGACATAAACGACTGTAAATGACATTTACGATTACAGTAATACAGGACGTACCAGGCTGAAGGGAGTATAAAAAAGTACAGGACCCTTTTCCACGCCTTTAGGCATATAGGGCATATAGGGCTAGAACTATATTTTATAGAACAATCGGCACAAGATGGATGGTGTGGCCAGCATCACGCCGGCCGCCTTTACTTCCCGGGACTGCACACGGTACCCGCTTTAGGCTGGGTCGACCTGGGAGCCAAGATCATTTTTGAAAAAAAGTCCGGCTCTGAGGCTGAAGGTAGGGTTGAAATAAATTAAAACATAAACAAAAACATACACGCGCGCGCACACACACACACACACACACACACACACACACACACACACACATACACACACACACACACAAGTGATGTATTATGACCACATTAAAAAAGACATAACAGTCTTTTAAAAACCACGATCAATGATACAGGATTTTGGAGATTAATTGAAGCCAGTCTTTACTGTGGTGACGGCACCTGATTGACTAAAACAGTATGATCGAAACATTATTAATATATGTGCATCTCTAATTCCACTGAGCTTCCTGGACAAATATTGCATTTTCTTTCAGTCTTCAGTCTTTTGTTTATGATTCCAATTTCAGCACTTGGATGGGGGGGGGGGGGGGGGGGGGGACTATTGCCTTTAGAAATGGCGGTTGGCACTGTCACTTGTCTTTCAGTTATGTTTTATAGCTAGGCTGCTATTTCAGCGCCTTTTGTGTGTGTAATATCCAACTTTAGTAAATACTTAATTAGTAGCCTTTTACGACATGCTTGTTAGGAGACAATACGTCTATCCTCCACCTTTAAAATAATGGGATCCCTGAACCCAACAGGAAAAGTTTTACAGTCTATTACTCTGTTTCTTACAAGCACTGTACACCGCATCCAGTCCAGGACTCTAACAACCTTATTGATAAACCATAATTAACCGTCAGAAGGTCAACCCGCGCACAAATGGCCCTAGAAACACCCTTCTCTTCCCAACACTGGGCAAAATCAATGACCGTCAATAAACCGGAGAGGCAGCGAACCGTATCTTAATCCCATCACCTCATTACTGCCTAGATTTCTCCTAGAAGAATATCTCAGAATCCGCTAAATTAATGAGAGAAGACAGGTACAAAAATATCCTCAGCGAAAAGGCAATAATCGTGGCTGGGAAAATATACTTCGGCTTTCAGCTTGCCAAGTTCACAGATTTTAAATGTTTCTTTGTTATTCTTCTTTTATGCTTGTGCCAGAAAGAGTGTGGTTGAGAATTTGCTGCGTTGTGTGTGTGGTTAAGGTTCAATGTTGACCGATAGTATCTGTTTGTTGCATTTGTCTGTTTGTCTGTCTATCTATACAGTAATTCATCCAGCCATCTGTCTGTCCTATTTCCACGACTGCCTATCTGTCAGCATCAATTTGCTGACAGACAGACAGACAGACAGACAGACAGACAGACAGACTGACAGACAGACAGACAGATAGATAGATAGATAGATAGATAGATAGAGATAGATAGATAGATAGATAGATAGATAGATAGATAGATAGATAGATAGATAGATAGATATAGATAGATAGATAGATAGATAGATAGATAGATAGATATAGACAGATAGACAGATAGACAGATAGATAGATAGATAGATAGATAGATAGATAGATAGATAGATAGATAGATAGATAGATATATAGATAGATAGATAGATAGATAGATAGATAGATAGATAGATAGATAGATAGATAGATAGATAGATAGATAGATAGATAGATAGATAGATAGATAGATATGTGACAAGAGGGCAGCGATAAAAAGGTCGAAGAAAACGGCATAAGAGTCACAGAAAAAGTAGAAGACGGGAGTTTAAGTGGATGAGCAAGCTAAAATGAAATCATCAAGAACTGCTATTACCTTACTCGGGACACTCCCACACCTGCTCCGCACCCTTCTTTAGCAGCGAACCAAGAGTCGACATGCTAATATTGGCAGTCGCAACCTGGTTAAAAAGTCTTCCTCTGTTTCGCCTTCAGTGTTGATGTCTTCCAGAATCTCTACTTACCCCTGTTGAATTAGTCTTTTTGTCTGTTAATTGCTCTGTGCATCTGATTGCAGAGACCCTTCACCACAACACCTTTAGCATACACGAGCTCACCGCCTAGAGGAGAGGCAGAAACCCAGCTCACAGCCTGTTCGTTACCTCGAACACCTGTAACGAAGAGGTTCTCAACCTGTGGGTCGTGTCCCTTTTGTGGGTAGAACGACCCTTTCACAGGGGTCGCCAAAGACCATCGGAAAACAAATATTCATTGAAGTTATGAAGAAGCATTGAAAACAATTATATGGCTGGAGTCGCCACAACATAAGGAACTGCATTAAAGGGTCGCCGTGTTAGGAAGGTTGAGAACCATTGTTGTAAAGTAATGGAAAATACATCAAATGTCTTCTATGTCAATGAATGTTTGCTATGCGTTTGCATCAATGGTTAAAAACATGCATCATTATCGCACGATGTAACACTATCGTCTGTAAAAACGGAAAGGTGCCAGCAAACAAAAGAAACAGTACCTCACCCCTCCCCTCGGTCCCCCCACCAAGAGGCCACAGAACCAATGTTGTCTGTCTGTCTGTCTATTCTATTTACATGACTGTCTGTAAGTCTGCCTGCTTGTCAGTTAACAGCTTTCTGTCCCCCTGGACAAATGAGTATGCTGGGGGCCTTAACGACAACCACTCACAAGAATGAAATGTAAATAGTCACTTGACATTCATAAACTAGAATGGGACCCTTATGCTCGTGGTGACCCTGGGCAAGTGTCCAACGTGCCGATGGGCGCTACTATGGGCCCTTAACGTTCATACCAACGAGTGTGGGACTCACTGGGTATGCTCAATAAGATAGTCTAGCTGGATCCGAAGACAGTGGTTAGAGTATGATGAACCGGCTGTGCTGACACATAATCAGTTTCATATTCGTATCAGGATGCAGGGAAATAAGCAAGCTGATAGGCTTGCAGGTAAAGCTGCAATCGGAGGGCTGCCGAGCCATGGATAAGGCTGATATTTTGAATGTTCTACGAGAAGAAAGACATTTGCGACAACCAATTGGTGGCTGTGATTTTGCAACCGTGACCAAACTGCAAGAAAAACATGTTAAAATATGCAGGAAGCCAAAGAAGAATAAGAAACAACACAGAACAGGAGTTGTCAGCCGCTGCGGGTTACAGGATTTACTGAGAATGGGATCTAACTCCTATGTACAGAATGGTTGCAGGTGCAATGAGGATAATCTGTCGACTAACTAACATCAACGAGTGTGGATGGATTTATCAAGATAAAGTGGACATGTATACATTCCTTCCTCTTGTCCCCGTCTGTCTATCCTCGACACTGAGAATTAGACCCAAAGACCGAACTGAAGCGAACTAGTGAAACCTGTGAGAATCGTGGAAACCCATTCCACTTGTCAGTGTATGCCACACACGTGAGATTTAGCTCCTGACAGATGCAAGCAAACGTCTCCAGTCATCTCTTATCTCTGTTCGTAAAGCCTCGTCCCTTATCTCCAAGCATCGCGAGATCAGATTCCAAGTCCGGTGGTTTTTCTCCCGGGAAAATCAGCTCACTGTTCCAAGCAAGACTCGACTTCCTGTCTTTTGTTTTGGAGATTAAACAAACACCCCACCGGTTTTAAAAACGAAGAGTAACGAGAAGATGCAGCAACAATCCCGTACATTTATCACAACAGACAGTATGAGCTGATAAAATACGTGGCCGCAACGGACTAGGGAAGAGACCACGCTATGAAGATAAAGGGATGTAACTAGATCTAAAGGGAAATAATATCAAAGACTGAAGGTTAATGATAGAGGTACATGTGTGTCCGTGTCTATGGCGTGTGGGAAGGAGCGATAGAGAGATGGGTGGAAAGGGGAGGAAAGGAGGCAATAAAAGAATGAGCTTCAAATGATTGTCAAGCAGCTTACAATGAAGAAGTCTGCAAGACAGAGGGAGGATTGGAAGAAGAAGAAAACTTCTGCTTAACAGAAATACGTTTATCAACAGGAAGATTCTACAGGGAGCCTCATTGTAAACGTGTGTGGGAGCTTGCGCGCAAGCACCCACACGAAGAAAAAAGGTGCCGGTGCTCACCACAAAGCGGCTAAAACGACAGTGTCTGTTTCAGTGAACGAGGTATTTAGCATTCGCGCTACCTGAGTGGTACCCGATAATGTGGCTAATTGAGTCAGTGACTGTCCAGCCTACTGGTAGTAACTGAAATGATTGTAAGGGGATACAAGAATAAGAGGGGATAAGGAAGAATTGGAAAGGGATTGGGGAAGCAATGGCGAGAAAGCTAGACAGAACAGTAGAACGTGAAGTGATGAAGAACAATGGGAGTTGAGAAATATGAGGACGGGTGTGTGAACACATAAGCAAGATCAGGGGGTTCGACGAGAAGAATGACTAGAGGACGAAACTTCTCTGCGATCGGTTTCATATGCTAAAGTTATCAGTAACAGGCACATCAACAAGAAGTTTCCAAGGGTTCCCAAAAGGCTGTCCTGAATGCCTTTTCCCTCGGGCCACGTGTTTTCTCGTATTGGGGGGGGGGGGAGGGGGGTGTGTCTTCAGTATGTGCTCCAATGTTTGTAATATTATTTGGCAGGGAGGGAGAGACAATGTTTGGAATATGAGGGGGGGGGGGGGGGGGTGGTGGGGTGTCTTCAGTATGTGCTCAGATGTTTAGAATGTGATTTGGCAGGGAGAGACACTGATTGGGGGGGGGGGTGTCTTCAGTATGTGCTCCAATGTTTGGAATATTATTTGGCAGGGAGGGAGAGACACTAAGGGGGGGGGGGTGGTGGGGTGTCTTCAGTATGTGCTCAGATGTTTGGAATGTGATTTGGCAGGAAAAGACACTGGGGGGGGGGGGGGGTGTCTTTAGTATGTGCTCATATGTTTGGAATGTGATTTGACAGGGAGAGACACGGGGGGAGGGGTCTACAGTATGTGCTCAGATGTTTGAAGTGTGTTTTGACAGGGAGATCCACAGTGAGAAAAAAAAAGGGGCGGGGGGGGGGGGGGTCTACATTATGTGCTCAGATGTTTGGAATGTGATTTGGCAGGGACACAGAGAGGGATTTTCAGCCTTTATTCTGTATGCGTTAAGTCTGGTGTATCCTGTTCTTAGTCGCAAAATAATGGTGTACTGTTTTCTCTTGAGTCTATCAGTTGTGTCGTCTAGTGTGCACATACGTTTGTACGATTGCCATCAGTCTATGACTACCCCCCACCTCCCTCCCCCACTAACCACATTTTTTTGAAGCGAAGAAGGGAGGGGGGAATATGGGGTTCCCCAATAATTTGGAGGGAACGTAGCACCCCACCTTTAGGACCATTACTGGTTCTGAATGGGTTTTGGGGGGGGGGGGGGGACAGGTTAAAAAAAAAACTGGAGGTTGAGATGAAGTGTTAATGCAGATGGCAAAACAAGGGGTGAGGTGGGGTGGGGGAGGGCGTTGCCCTATGGGAGAAAATAGGTGCAAACAAAAGAAGTTCTACACAGACTATCAGTTCTCAACAAAACACGTAACGATTGAGAAAGAGAGAACAAGAGAAACGACAGGACTAGAGCGCACGCGAAAAACAAACAAGCCAGCTGGGGGTCAGAACTGACACTGTTGAAATGTGATTAGGGCAAAGGATACTTTTCATGCCTCGTAAACATTTCTGGCTTTCCTTGATTGGCTGCGACCTCCAGTCCTGGCCGATCAAATTACCCAGTCCTACAGACTGACTCGTCCGGGGAAATCTGGAGCAGCAAACGTCTTCGGTCACTTTCTATCTACGTCGTCTGCCAAGAGAAGCTAGCCGCGAACATTAACAAGCGCGGTCTTCTTTCAGTCGTCAGCCTGATCTGCTAGGGTTCCAACAAAGGCGCCTTTGTTGGTCCGTGCTGGCAGCTCTTTGGATGCCAAGTCTGGTTGTCAGTCAGGGCTTTAGATTTATTTTTGCAGGTGGCGTTTACATTTTCTTTCGACTGAAATGGGCATTGCTGATTAGCGTCTGGTATTTAAAAGGCGTTGTCTCCTCTGTCTGTCTGTCTCTCTCTCTCTCTCTCTCTCTCTCCATCTTCGCCTTTAATTAATCTTTTATTTTTTTTAATCCATCTGTCTATTGTTATCAGGGAGCAACTGTGGTGTAGCGGCTAGATGCTCGCATGCGGATCCGAAGGTAGTTGGTTCAAATCAAGACGGTGCTGAACATTTTTTATTCTTGAAAGATGATCTAGGTTCTCAGATCCACCCATCCCTAAACGGGTACCGGGTACAAGTCCTGGGAAGTAAAGGTGGCCGACGACATTAAGTGCCAATCGGTCTATAAATTTTGGTCTATCTCTATATGCACAATACGCCCGCAGATGTGAAAAAAAGTAATTTTTACTACAGTTATCAGGTTGTTGCCCGTGGCGGGAGGGAGGGGGCGGTGGGGGTGGGTACTCGTCAGTGTCTATTAAAAGGTGGTATACATCGCAAAGTGTCTATTAGAGTAGCACTGAAAAACAAATGAGAAAAAAAATTTGCCGGTAGTGCATATCTTCTCTCTCTCTCTCTCTCTCTCTCTCTCTCTCTCTCTCTCCCTCTCTCTCTCTCCCTTACACAGAGGAAGAGGGAGAGGTATGATTGTTATCAACCTTCACCCTCTATGCACCCAATGAAATCTCTACGGCCGACTGGTTAAACAGTTTACTTCGTGTTCTGAAGGCCGTGGCTTCGATTTCGGTTGTCCTTCTATTCTTGATCAACTGGCACCTTTCTGCTCTTTGTAATGCCGAGTTGCCGGGTTGCGGGCCTTGCACCGTTTGTTGCTTTCCAGGCAGCAATGGCAAACGACTGGACTTATTGCCTAGAAAATCTACAACAGCCAAAAAATGCAGGGGTTGGTTCTGCAACGTCCTGTAAGGGATGGGCAACTAAAATTATGAACAAGCGGGGGACTCAGAAGACGAGCCTGCGTTAAGAAAAGTCTTCCATAATTTTTGTATGGGATTTTTGGAGATTTGTGTTTACTCTGTTCTTCTCATAAGCTCAGTTCTGATAATTTCATCAGTAATTTGTTCCGTCAATCTCATTCCCTTCCTTGTATGCCCTCCTTCATGTCTCACTTGCACGCATCTTTATATCGCAGTAGAGGTGGGTCTCGACATCTTCAATTCACCATGCAGGATGTCCTTACAAACTCTACCATCCTGCATTCTCCAGGTGTGACCCAGCCACCTATTTGTGATCACGAATGTCTTAAATATCTACGTGAGTCGTAGAAGAAGCTTCACAGTTTGTTTTCTGTCCGTCGGGTAAAGATTTCCACAGAAATATATTTTAATTAAAATTATCTCTACATCTGACTGACTGACTTTCTACCCCACCAGGACATCACACAAGCGATAAACACCCGATGACACAAAGTGCCACCATGTAGCACGTGAGTCGTAGAAGAAGCTTCACAGTTTGTTTTTCTGTCCGCGGTAAAGATTTCCACAGAAATATATTTTAATTAAAATTATCTCTACATCTGACTGACTGACTTTCTACCCCACCAGGACATCACACAAGCGATAAACACCCGATGACACAAAGTGCCACCATGTAGCACGTGAGTCGTAGAAGAAGCTTCACAGTTTGTTTTCTCTCCGTCGGGTAAAAATTTCCACAGAAATATATTTTAATTAAAATTATCTCTACATCTGACTGACTGACTTTCTACCCCACCAGGACATCACACAAGCGATAAACACCCGATGACACAAAGTGCCACCATGTGGTTGAGAATCACCCGTGGAGAGGCCCAGAAACCGCGTTCAGCCATCAGGCCATATTTATGGCCAGGCTATATTGCGGCCCCTGGCATGAGCCAGAGTAGGGCTTCAAAGAACGAAAAATTGCATCCTAAAAAGGACGGCAGTCGAGAAGATCGACTTGAATGCACCAAGTTTATCCATTATGGTTTGGTCTCTACCCGAAGAACGGTTAGCCATCTGCCGAGAGTGTAACTTATAGCACGAACTTCGTAACCCCAAGCGACGATCCCCAGGGATCTAAGTAAAAAGTGCAACCCGTGTGAGTGAAAAGTTGAAGAAAGATAATCAAAGCTAAGCCAACAGTTCTCTCCCATGTAGCCTTTCTTTCCTTTGCATGTTGACACCTTTGCAGATGATAGTGTTGTACTGTCCAATGGGGAAGTATGGGAATCGCAGCCCGTGACGATGGCCCGTGTCATTAGCAAGACCCTACCCGCATTTAAAAAAAATATATCTTCCACAATCAGAGCATGGGATTTCAGATTCGTTGTTGCCATCACATGAATCTAGTGTGCTTCTTCCGAGACGTTTAGGAGCTGAACCTATCTGCCATAACTGTTCCCTTTATTTCCACGCCTTTCTGATTGTCCCCCTCCACGCAACACGGTCCAAGCATTTGTTTGCTACGAATCTACCTCAGAACCTATAATAATTCATGGGTTATTTATACGATAGTCTGCTCATATATATATATATATATATATATATATATATATATATAATACTGGCTTGATGTAACGTGGTGGCTCAGACACACTGAGGCCTTCGCCTAAAACTATTGTCTTGTGTGTGGGGGTTTAATTTAAGATGCTGACTGCCCACCCCCCCCCACCCCCCCCCCCCCCCCCCCCCCCCCGAACCCAGACATTTTCTTTTAAAGCACTTGCAACTATTTTAAATATACTATTTCTTTGTATTCAGCAAATAATAACAATTATTAAAACTGCACAATCAATCAAAGATCAGTCAGTCACGCTAACCACCCACCCCCCCCCCCCCCCTCACTATTTTTTGTGACAGGGGGGGGGGGCAGTAATCAATATAATTTTATATATATATAATATATATATATATTATATATATTATATATATATATATATATATATATATATATATGCCTATGCCGTCTCCACATATGAACGTTGGCTACAGTAAACCACTGTTGTCTTTGAGAACATTACGTGGGTAAGACCCCAATCTCTTCCACAGTGCGACTCTCGTACCACTGACCGAAAAACATGAGAAAGATTTGTTTAACCGCCCAGCTGCGGGCCATGCCTTGCATTGGTTTCGACTGTGGTATGAAGAAAGCGACCGACCAGCAATGGCAAACTACTGGACGTAAATTTGCCTAGAAAAACCACACAACAGTCAGGGGCTGTTGCAGTTGGTTCTGCAACGTCCTGTAAAGGATACGCAACTAACCTAACTGTGCAATGACAACATAAAACATTAGGGCTTCCCATATTTTCCTTCTGACAGTGCCCCTGCTTTCAGTCCATTCCTTCACTCTGTTCAATCCTTGATTATTAGTTCATAATCTCACAACTCATTTCAAAGTTCCATCACTGCTACTCTTTACACAAAATAGCTCTTATTTCAAGAGTGTTCCATGATAAATTTCATATCCTACAACCTTTGCAACAATTCATAATGTTTAACCGTTTAAACAAAATTCCCTGTCCTTTTCTTCTTACATAGGTCTAGCCCTGTATGCCTGAAGGAGTGGAAAAGGGTAACTTACTTCTACTTTTGTCTCTTGAGAAGTTTGGTGACATTTTATAGACGCCTATATGTGCGATGGTGAATCATGGTTTGTCTGACAAGTTTAGTGGCATGGTCTAGAGGTCCATATGTGCGATGGTGAATCATGGTTTGTCTGACAAGTTTAGTGACATGTTCTAGAGCTCCATATGTGCGATGGTGAATCATGGTCTGTCTGACAAGTTTAGTGGCATGGTCTAGAGGTCCATATGTGCGATGGTGAATCATGGTTTGTCTGACAAGTTTAGTGGCATGGTCTAGAGGTCCATATGTGCTATGGTGAATCATGGTTTGTCTGACAAGTTAAGTGACATGTTCTAGGGGTCCATATGTGCGATGGTGAATTATGGTTTGTCCAACAAGTTTGGTGACATGGTTTAGACATCCATATGTGCGGTGGTGAATCATGGTTTGTCTGACAAGTTTGGTGACACGGTCTAGACATCCATATGTGCAGTGGTGAATCATAATCTGGTTTCATCCTAATGTGTCACTATAAAGACGCAAAGTCAGAGTGCTGGACTACCACAAAATACTGATGTCTGTTGGAGGAGGAAACAATAGCATTGCAATACAGCATTTACGGAGAGATGATACGTGGTTGTGAGAAAAATTCTCCCCACTAACTTATCTTAAACAGATTCAAGCTTTTATTAGGGACAACATGACATAAAGGAGGCAAATACCAAAAAAAAAATGATCTCACATTCTAGGTCAACCAAGTCTTAAATGGGTGTCAGATAAAGCACTGGGAAGTAAAGGCAGCCGGTTTGATGTTGACTTCATCACACACTGATGGCTGCCAGGTCTACACAATGTAGGTCTAGCCCTATATGCCCAATATACCTGAAGGCATGTCAAAGGGTCTATTACTTCTGCTTTACTTACATGACATAACAAAATTCAGCAGATTCGTAACAATCTAGCCTTAGAGTCACTCATCATTTCCAGTTTTGTCACTCACAATGACATGTTAAACTTCAACAATCTGGGAAGTGTTTCTACGTTAACCCACACTGGTAAAGCATCAAAGTTCATACTCAATATAATTAACAGTAGAGTAATTTGTGTTTGGTTTCCACTGTTGACAGACTCTGGTCGTGATTCGCTGAAAGAATAAATGTCTATGGCATTATCTATCTTTCTAATTTGACATGTACATAGATTTTAATTGTCATAAAATATCTGTATTCTTTGTCACAAAAAACATCTGTATTTTTGCCTAATAACAGTTACAGATCTGCCAAAAACCAGAAACAAAATGCCTGTATTTGTGAAATAAAATCTTTAATAGTGCATCTCACATTTAAAATCACACTAGCATAGGGTGATTAAAAAAAAAAAGGAAAAAGTTGATTGCCTTATATCCAAAGCGCTTGTGTGGGTTCCTAGGCCCAATTGTCGAAGTTAAAAATTTCTTTTTTTTTTAGACACTCACCCCCCCCCCCCCCCCCTTTTCCCATCTCCCCCAGGGGGAAAAAGTTAGTTATGTGTTCTTAACAGGATACTGAAGAATCACCCTCAGCCTTGGGGGGGGGGGGGGGATATTATTTGTTATTTGATTAGGACAATTTACGTTAAGAAGTTTGTTACTGCTCAACAGCTGGCTCACGATATCACTATCAAAATATAAAATGGTCTGATGCAGCTGGAATCTAACCGGGCAGCCCAAAAAAATGAAGAGCGTTTGCAAAACCCAAGCAGACCACATAGATTCTCTATCAAGCATGTCAAAAAAGTCCACTAATTATTAATGGTTCCTTGGAAGTCGGAGTGCATCCACACAGGAAGCAACAGCCAGATAGGTTGAGACTACAGACTTAACATATTTTTCCGTGTATAAAACAATATATTTTCCCATCCACACGCGAGGGGAGGAACCAACAGCCTGACAGGTTGAGACTACAGACTTACCATATTTTTTCGTGTATAAGACAATATATTTTTCCAAACTGTATTCAGTTTAAAATTGGGGTCAACTTATACATGGAATGCATTTAGAATATTTGTATTTCTTAATTTTTGGCTTTAAAAAAGGGCTGTTTTACAAAATGTAGCATTCCCTTATACCTCAGAATTTATTGCCTGAATAGATCACTTTTTAACGTGGTATTCGACAGGACTTCAGTCAGGCAGGGATGATATGATGCATCAGCGCAAATTGTGCAGGTTATGATTTTTATTCTTGCCTCCAACAAACAAAATTCTTCACCTTTACTGGGGATCAAACCTCTTGTTGAAAGCCCAGTGCTTAAACCACTTGGCCAGCAGGTTCTGTTCACCTAGGACAATCTCCATAATTTACAGTTGGAATGTTAGAACTGTGGGAAGGCTGGCAGAGATGGTAAACAAATGGAGACCCCAAAATAAATGGAGCAAAAAATTAGAGATGAGATGAAACATACAGGAAGGACATGGAGTGAGGTGCATGAAATGGCAAAGGATAGGATGAACCTGAACATCCTAATTATGGGCCTATTCTCCACTGGGAGATAAAGAGCAGAAGAAGAAAGCGTCGTCAATGTCTGGATCTTTAAAACAGTCCCGCTTCACGAATCTGGAGCTTGAGCTATCAACACCACATTTTCAGGAGTTAGTTCTTCATCAATGTACTGCCGCAAAAAACACTTCATGCCCTTTGACCTCAGATAATGTAACCGGCCAGTGTCAATAATCCGCTTGCACTTGCGGCCAATCTCCTCCCTTTCTGAAACACTGAGCTGTTCTCTGAGGGTTTTGCTGGGGATAAGTTAATGACAAAGTTAAAATCATTGTAGTTTAAAATTGTAAAATTCAAACACTTTATGTACAAGGATAGGTCTTTTTCCTCTTCGTCTTCAGGCTCACCGGCTGTAAACTTCGATAGAATTTCTGGTTGTTTGGACTTTAGTCATGTTTCAAAACTTGAGTTTTGCGTGCGCATCCATTTTACGGATCTGGCTTATTTGTATGCAGATTATTTGTTTCTCGCCTGCCAGGCAGACGTACTTCGACTTTAAAGAAAGCCCCCCCTATAGTTGACTTGTATGCCCTGCTTGTTAGGAGTGCAGTGGGTCTGTTGTCTTGTTTCTCCCACAATGGAGCTCTGGAACCCACACAGGAACTGTGATCGATGAATGGCAATGATAATCCCTTGCTGAATTCAATTTCAAAATGTAGATCCCCCCTAGCGGTGTGAGGTATTAAGCATTTACATACTCTAAGCTGCTCTAAGCTTCCAGTCCAATACGGGGGATAGACAGGCCAATCATGTTAGTCTTGGCTAGTTATTTGCTTCCGGCCATGGTTTGCTGTTGCATCCCTCCTCCCCTCATTTGTGGACGGAAAGTTTAAAGAGGCAAGGAACCAACAGCTTGCATACAAAGAAGCCAGGTCAGTAAAATGGATGTGCACGCAAAACTCTGGTTCAGGAAAAAGACCAAATTCAGGACGTAGACAAAAAAACTTTACAAAGTAGTCTACAGCTCAAGAATACTAAGAATACAATGAGAAGAATAAAAAGAGAAGAAATATTGGGTTAATCTTGTTAATCTTTAAGCAAGAAGATTACCACCATGGTAGTAAAGATTAACCCCCGGACAAAAAGTGAGTGAAGGATTCACTTCCATGTCTTGAGGTATATCCACAATATGTGCCGGATCATCCCTGTGGGGGTTCCATGTGGGGGTTCCATGGC
Organism: Candidula unifasciata; assembly: GCA_905116865.2. Lineage (NCBI taxonomy): Eukaryota > Metazoa > Mollusca > Gastropoda > Stylommatophora > Geomitridae > Candidula > Candidula unifasciata. The sequence goes on along the minus strand of CAJHNH020000856.1, from coordinate 192,050 downwards.
TCCGAGATTTTGTTGTTGGTGGGTGAGCAGGGGCGCGGGGGGGGGGGGGGGGGGGGGGGGTTTGTGGGGGGGGGGGGGGGGGGGGGGGTGGACAGACTTGCGTTTGCTGTAAATTGGATGTTTTGGGGTGAAAGGTGCAGATATCCCACCTTAGCTGTAAACCACACGACTTGATGCCAACCACTATTTTAAGGATAATGCAGAAGTAAAGAATATGCTAGTCCCATACCGTCAATTGATGGGCGATGGTAAATATCAGTATCTTCCAAGCCGTTACGCCCGGCGTGGATCGGGGCTAAACTAGATGGCTGGGACTCACGAGCAAATAAAATACGAGCATGCGGTAGCTGCTGCTCGTGAATCCCAGCCATCTAGTTTAGCCCTAATCCACGACCCGCGTAGCGGCATGGGAGATACTCTCGGTGGTGGCGGTAGTCGCTGGAAGTGCGCAATCTAAGTCACCGGAAGTGAGCAATTGACACGTGACTAAGGCCCTGTTAGGGTATATTTTCGGCCTCGATAATTTGGGACCGTTTTTCTAAAGATAGCCTATCTGGCTAATTTGTATGCACACTGTTGGTTCCTTGCTTCTTGGGCAGATGCACTCCGACTTTGAAGGAATCCCCTAATTAGTCGACACTTCTGACATGCTTGTTAGGAAAACAATGGGTCTACTCCGGTCACACCCCCCCCCCCCCCCCCCCTCGCCCTTCCCTCCAATGGGGGCCCTGAAACCAACACAGGAAAGTCAGCCATAGTTTTAAAACATCTAGGGGAAATCTACGCTATGCTTAACATTATGAAAAACAAGCTCACAAAGGAACTGGAGTGCAATGCTTGAGGGCTGAAGCTCCATTGCAAAACATCAGGAAAAAGAGTAGTCAATGTTCCGCGACATACCTTGCATCTAAGTTCATAAGGTCATCAGTCTGATGATCCGCAGCTTTCAGATCAGCTTTCACAATATCTTGCTGGTCGGTGGAACGAATCAGGTCACCTGGTTCAGATTTTCCTTGAACTGAAATCTCATTGTTTTTGCTCCTAATTGACTTTGCTGAAATACAACAAATCAAATGGAAAAAAAAAAACCCAAGTCAGACCAAACAGTGACAGCCATTGTGAAATGTATAAACTAACCAGTTCTGTTTAGAAGTGGTTCTCATGTATATCACCTGGGGGCCCACAGTCAGCACTGTCCAGAGTGAGAATAAAATAGCCTGTTTAAAAGGGACCATTCACACATAACTACCAGGGCTACAATCAATCATTAAATTGGTTGTCTGGTTAACCCTCTCTCCCCGGAAACATTAGAGAAATGGGTTATGACCCCCCGTTGAAATTCCAGAAAAACAACCCTTTAAAAACATCAAAATGTTTTACATGGGTCACTAATAAATTCATTACTAATTTATTGATCTACATCCTCCCCTTCCTCCACCCCCCCCCCCCCCCCCACACCCTGAAATATAAAAAATATATATAGTGGTAATCAATAAACATAAACATGCGGGAGCAGTAAATGTAATACATTCCTTAAGGGCCTAAAAACATAAGTATCTGGTAACTCATGCTGTGACCCCCTGACCTCTATCACTGTGGCTTACAGGAAAATCAACATTAATTTAGCTTCAGAAAACCTACTGGGCTCAAAGGGGCCCATGCCCCCTAAATATTAATAGCTAATGTATTCATATCCTGACCTTCTAAACATTTGTGCAAGTGAGAAAACAGCCAATAGTGTTAACTTATACTCAGCACCCTCCAAGGATCAAAAAAGGGTACAGTGCTTTTACTTCAATGACCAAAAGGCCCTCATATTTAGCTTGTCATATGTCAATTCACCACCAAGTGTGAGAGTGAACGAAGAAAAAGGTGAATTGCACCCCTATGTGAAACATAATAGCACAACCAAATGATTATTCTTCTTCTGCTTCCTATCCCCCCACAGAGCATAGGCTCTCACCCAACTCAAATCAAGTAGTTATCTACCTCACTATCTATTGAATGCAGCTATCCCATATTCTCCCAATCTTCAACTGTCTAGCGTCCTTTTCATGTGTTTTTTTTTTTTTGGTCTTCCTTTATTTCCATGCCCATATGGGTTCCAGTGCAAAGACAGTCTAGTTATACTGTTCTCAGGTTTTCTCAACACGTGTCCTATTCGAAGCCAGCATCTTTTCTTCACCTATTGGTCCACTAGAAATTGTTCAGTTCTCTCCCAGAGCTCAACATTAGTGATTCTATCATACCATTTAATTCAATTTATTCTGTGCAGGCACCAGTTAATAAATGTATGTAGATTATTAGTAATTGCCTAAGTTGTTCTACAAGTTTCTCCACACAACAGTACTAATTTGACATTTGAATTAACAATTTTAACTTCAGTATAACTTTTAACTTCTCTTGACCTCCACAAATTTCCCACTGTTATGAAAGAGCTCCTCATGCCTTTTGTATTTTAACTCTTTGAGTCCCAGAGGGTTTAGCATCACAGGCCCAAGGGGTAGTCAAAAGAGACGTGAAATCGGCGCATCATGCGTTCATTGGGCCTCTAGGCAGTAACCTATGAACGTATGATGCGTTCGTTGGGACTCAAAGAGTTAACATCTCCATTAGTTCCCCCATCTTTATCTACACTACTGCCCAAATAGGTGTACGACTCCATGTCCTGGAGTGGGATACCATTAAGAGAAACCACATTACTATTTGCCGGATTTACTACTATTTGCCGGATTTACTACTATTTGCCGGATTTACTACTATTTGCCGGATTTACTCTCAACTGGACAATGACATCATTATTTGACCAAGCAGCACTCAGCTTCGATATTACACAACATACCTGTAACCTTGGCACAGGTCGCCCAGCTACTCAATCTGGTCAAAAGGTCAAACTCCTGAGGGGATATTCCACAAGCGGCCATGAACTCTTGACCTATGTACGTGTCCCAAGTGCATCGGTGGTGGCAGCAGAGAGCTATCATGATGCCCTTTGGCAGCCTAACCAGACAGATCATAGAATGAGACCACAACGTTACTGCTGACTCAATGTTCATATCATATGAGGTTTATAAATGTTACTTATCATCAAGTGCTTTGCTAAAGTGACTCATCAGGAGTTCACTGGCTAATAATAAAACTACATTAGTGTTAACCCATGCAGCGATGATGGTGTCCCATGAAGCCACTTTTAACCCATGCAGCAATCATGTTTTTCTATGAATCCATTGTTAACCCATGCAGAATTATGTTGTTCTATCAATTCACAGTTAACTTATGCAAGGATCATGTAGCTTTATAAATCTGTTAACCCATACTTGGATCATGCTGTTTCATGAATCAACTTTGTTAACCAATATAAGGATCCTGTTGTTCCATGAATCCACTTTTTTAACCCACATATGGATCATCTTGTTCCATGAACCCACTTTGTTAACCCATATACAGATCATGTTGTTCCATAAATCCACTTTGTTAACCCATAAAAGGATCATGTTGTTCCATAAATCAACTTTGATAACCCATATAAGGATTTAGTTGTTCCATAAATCCACTTTGTTAATCCATATAAGGATCATGTTGTTCCATGAATCCACTTTTTTTAACCCATTTAAGGATTATGTTGTTCCATGAATCCAGTGTTATCACAGGTTGAGTCAGCTGTACCATCAACCACTCTGATCTAGTCATCGTTTGCACTTCCTTTAGCCCAAGACGGCTTGTTGTGTATGACTATACTAGAAGTAAGAAGTTATGTACCAGAAGTTACTCTTAGCTCCTTTTCTAAATGTAAATTACTTATAAGTAACAATGTCAATGGTGGAAAGGCTGACAAACAGACAGAAAGAATAAAAGAAAGCCAGCAAGGAAAAAAAAAAAGAAAAGATATTAAAACAAAGCTACGGAAAAATGAATAATGAAAGCATTGAAATAAAAGAGAACACAGTAGTAAGCAACAGGGCCAAAAAGAAAAAAGTTCAAAGCTTTCTGAAGAACAGGACAATCTCTGAAGTAAACCACTTACGTGTGTCCACATTCTGTGTCAATCAGTTTCAGCGTTTTAGCAGGAGGCTCCTGTTCACTTGGCAAATGCACAGAGCTACTTTCCTTTCTTTTACTATCCATCACTTTATCTCCTGTATATGTTGTAGCATCTCCACACAATATGTCTTGCTGTATGCGTGTCTCAATCGTGTGGTTAGAAATATGTTCACAACTGGTTTCCTTGGGGCAAGACTGTATACAGTGACTTGAACTGCATCCTTGTACATTCATATTTCTTGCAAATGTTCTGACTCTAGAGTCACTTTCTGTGGTGCTACATGTTTGATTCACTTTATCTGGACATGAATGTTTTTCTGAAAATGCTGTCTCTTCCCTTTCTGCTTGACTGCCATTAGGTTTAATCTTTTCACTATTCAAATCTGCTGACAGTTGTTTGTTACTCTCAGACTTAGTAAATGATGAATGTTGGTAGGTGTTTGGAACTCTCTCTAACCTTTCTCTCTCTGCCTGAGTTTCATTCTGCTCAAGGTTTGTGCTGTTTATATCTGCTGATTGCTGTTCGCCGCTGCTGGTAGAGGATGAGGGATGTTGCCAGGTTTTTGGAACTGTGAGAGTCTCTACGGCACATCTAATGCCCATGTCTGTGGCGCCACCACATAAATGTTTCCCAACGACGACCACTGACTTGCTAGATTCCACTAGGTCCACCAATCCTGAGGAAGAGCATAGAACCAATCAGTGCGATATCTGTCACAGGCCAGGCAGATTTTGTGTGTTTTTTTTGGGTTTTTTTAACAAGAATCACCCATTTCTAAAATATTCCATGTCATTGAGATTCCTTCGGCAATGAGATCAGAAACCTAGTCTATTTAGATAATGTAGAAAAACAAAAGGTCCTGTGTGCAAGTGATGCATGTGAAAACTTCTACAACTGAAAATTGTACTAAGTAGGCCACAAGGCCAACACTCTGGCAAACAGAGAAAGAGAGAGAGAGAGAGAGAGAGAGATAGAGAGAGAGAGAGAGAGAGAGAGAGAGAGAGAGAGAGAGAGAGAGAGAGAGAGAGCCAGAAAGTCGGCCTCCTGATATAAGTTTTTGGACAGAAGAATCGAAGAAGAAGAAGAGATAGAGATAGAAAGAGACAGCCCCCCCAGAAAATATGAGAAAGGGAGAGTCAGAGTGGCTGTGTGATGAGACTGACCTTATCTCAGAGAGAAGACTGAAACCTTTGTAAAATGACTCATGAACACTGAAAGTGATGTATTACAAAAATAAAGACACTAATGAATATCAAAAAGTGAAAACCATTACCAAACTATACTGCCTTGTAGAGATTAAAATAGGTATTGCTTTAGCAAAAGCAGCAAACCATATCCAATATATATGTCAATTAGCAAAACAACATAGGATACATACATAAATGGCTTGGCAATGTGCAGGACAAAAACGTAAAGTGATTTCTCGTTTTTTCTTCTTCTACATTCACCTTTAGAAGGGTGGCTAGTATGTTGTTGAGGTTTACAGCTAGACTGTTATATATGTACCCTTTGGTCCAATTAGAAGGGTGGCTAACATGTTGTTGAGGTTTACAGCTACACTGTTATATATGTACCCTTTGGTCCAAAACATTTGATTTCAGCAAATTCCTAATTAAATGCCTCTTATAACAGGTTAGTCGGCTCTGTGGCTAAGTCGATGCGAACGCATCGTAATGCCGGAGTGCTGGGTTCGATCCCAGCTGCAGGCCAAGCGCCTTCCGTTGGTTTCGACAGTGGTATCAGGAGGCCAACCGTCCAGAAAGCAATGGCAAACTACTGGATCTAAATTTGCCTAAAGAAACCATACAAAAGCCAGGGGCTGCTGGAGTTGGTTCTGCAACATCCTGTAACCTATAACAGGTTACTTTGAGGGCAATAGATCCACGGCTGCTCACATCTACTTCTCAGTAGCCCCACAAATGTAAAATGACTGATAATGCATTGATTAATAAAATCTCTTCTGCCCTTGCAGCTTTAGATTACACTCTTCATGTCCACCAGCCTGGATAGGGATACAGAGTCATGCTTTTTTGAGTGCCATATTGATCTTCACGATATGTGCCATGTACAGAACTGAAGACATCACCTTTGTTCAGTATCTGACCAGTCAAGGCAATTGCAGTGTTGCTCGTTGCTTGAACAAAATGTTTATAAGACAAACATATTTATGGAGCTACCAACAGAAGAAGTGGAAAAGAAAAAAATTTAGCTTGATGTAAGAAAAGACTAAACAAGAGAGGCAAAGGAAGACAGAGAGCATAGATAACAAATAAGCTTCACCAAAACAATCAGCTAAACAAAGAAACAAGGAAGAATACAAGAAAACCACTCACCCAAACAGAGGTCTTCAATGTCCACCTTTATACGTTTAAATTCTGATTCTGCTCCTCCCTGCTTATGAAAACAGTCCATCTGGAAATCAAACAACACACATCTGATGAAAGACAGAACAACTGAAGGACTTTCATCCGACCCCTTGATGCTCTTGGGTAAATCCTGCCTTACTTTTTATTTAATCAGCAGTTTTTTTCTGGAAAGAATACTGAATCAAGAATTGGCAATACAGTACTCAGAACATTCCCATAAGTGCTCCATCCACATCTACAGCAGCAGATGCAGAGTTCCAGTTCTGATGGCACCAGTAACAGAACATGATGATCTGTTTGTGCCTCTGCACTGTTCACTCGCTCCTAAGGGACCCTTACAACATCTAACTTGTCATGCATCAGTTCACTGCCAAATGGTGCAGAGCTAGCCAGTCTATCTGCCTGTTTATTTCCCAGCCCACCAGCAAAACCTGGATAACAAATCCAAAGGGCGCTAACTACTTGGGGACATTTTCTGGGAAGAGAATATGTGTAAGGGAACTGGTCTCCCTATTCAGAATGCCACCAAAAATACATGTCAGATTATACACCTATAACAATAACTGTCATAGGAGCCCAAATAAGTTATCTCTTGTTACAGCTTCTTGTCAGATGTGAGGAAGAATGGAAATATCATCATCACTGTTTTATTGTGGAACTATATTTTGCATATGGCTCACAGTCTATCCCTCCCTTCTATTATATCCTAATGGGAATATGGTTTGTAAGAAACACAATTATGACAATATCATGGACACAGAAGAATGTGTAGAATATCACAAACAGAAAAATGGTCATGGGAATAAAAGCATACAGAACTTTTCATGGAAGTAACAGTCTTTGAGGTACTTTGTTAATTTACTGGCATTTAGTAAAGCTATCATGTCATACCCATGTCAGTGGATACTTTTCTTACAGCCTGCTATCCCATCTTTGAGGTTTAGGCAAGTTATGAAAGAAGAGAAGAAAGAGATACAGTGAGAGAGTGGTAGAGTAGGGGCAGAAAACAGTTCAGAGAGAAAAATATAGGAAAAAAACATTAGGAGTGATAGAGAGACAGAAAGAGATGGATAAACAGAAAGAGAAAAACACACAGACTAAAAGAAAGAGGGAAATAGACAGAAGAGGAGGAGAGGGAAATAAACTGACAGCATTAGCAAACCAAATAAATGGTAACAGAACAAAACACAAATCTAGGGACACAATGTGAAATGAGATTTCAAAAACGTGTTACAGTGGAATACAGCACAGTGATGAGATACAGTGCTCTCGCAGTGATCAGGTCCAGTGCTCTCACAGTGATCAGGTACAGTGCTCTCATAGTGATCTGGTACAGTGCTCTCATAGTGATCTGGTACGTGCTCTCACAGTGATCAAGTACAGTGCTCTCATAGTGATAAGGTACAGTGCTCTCACAGTGATCTGGTACAGTGCTCTCACAGTGATCTGGTACAGTGCTCTCACAGTGATCTGGTACAGTGCTCTCACAGTGATCGTCAGTGCTCTCATAGTGATCAGGTACAGTGCTCTCACAGTGATCTGGTACAGTGCTCTCACAGTGATCTGGTACAGTGCTCTCACAGTGATCAGGCACAGTGCTCTCATAGTGATCAGGTACAGTGCTCTCACAGCTGTATCAGGAGGAGGCAGAGAAGGATACAAAGTTGTAAAGCAGGGCTATACAACTGGTGGCCTGCGGGCCAAATAGCCCTGCAGTAAAGTTAGTTGAATAGCCCTGCAGTAAAGTTAGCTGAATAGCCCTGCAGTAAAGTTAGCTGAATAGCCCTGCAATAAAGTTAGCTGAATAGCCCTGCAATAAAGTTAGCTGAATAGCCCTGCAGTAAAGTTAGCTGAATAGACCTGCAATAAAGTTAGCTGAATAGCCCTGCAGTAAAGTTAGTTGAATAGCCCTGCAGTAAAGTTAGTTGAATAGCCCTGCAGTAAAGTTAGTTGAATAGCCCTGCAGTAAAGTTAGTTGAATAGCCCTGCAGTAAAGTTAGCTGAATAGCCCTGCAGTAAAGTTAGTTGAATAGCCCTGCAGTGTTAGTGAAAGCCCTGCAGTAAAGTTAGCTGAATAGCCCTGCAGTAAAGTTAGCTGAATAGCCCTGCAGTAAAGTTAGCTGAATAGCCCTGCAATAAAGTTAGCTGAATAGCCCTGCAGTAAAGTTAGTTGAATAGCCCTGCAATAAAGTTAGTTGAATAGCCCTGCAGTAAAGTTAGTTAAATAGCCCTGCAGTAAAGTTAGTTGAATAGCCCTGCAATAAAGTTAGCTGAATAGCCCTGCAGTAAAGTTAGCTGAATAGCCCTGCAGTAAAGTTAGCTGAATAGCCCTGCAGTAAAGTTAGCTGAATAGCCCTGCAGTAAAGTTAGCTGAATAGCCCTGCAGTAAAGTTAGTTAAATAGCCCTGCAGTAAAGTTAGCTGAATAGCCCTGCAGTAAAGTTAGTTAAATAGCCCTGCAGTAAAGTTAGCTGAATAGCCCTGCAGTAAAGTTAGCTGAATAGCCCTGCAGTAAAGTTAGCTGAATAGCCCTGCAGTAAAGTTAGCTGAATAGCCCTGCAGTAAAGTTAGTTAAATAGCCCTGCAGTAAAGTTAGCTGAATAGCCCTGCAGTAAAGTTAGTTAAATAGCCCTGCAGTAAAGTTAGTTAAATAACCCTGCAGTAAAGTTAGCTGAATAGCCCTGAATAGTTAGCCCTGCAATAAAGTTAGCTGAATAGCCCTGCAGTAAAGTTAGTTGAATAGCCCTGCAATAAAGTTAGCTGAATAGCCCTGCAGTAAAGTTAGCTGAATAGCCCTGCAGTAAAGTTAGTTGAATAGCCCTGCAGTAAAGTTAGTTGAATAGCCCTGCAATAAAGTAAAGTGTAGTAAAGTTAGCTGAATAGCCCTGCAGTAAAGTTAGCTGAATAGCCCTGCAGTAAAGTTAGTTGAATAGCCCTGCAGTAAAGTTAGCTGAATAGCCCTGCAATAAAGTTAGCTGAATAGCCCTGCAGTAAAGTTAGTTGAATAGCCCTGCAGTAAAGTTAGTTGAATAGCCCTGCAGTAAACTTAGCTGAATAGCCCTGCAGTAAAGTTAGCTGAATAGCCCTGCAGTAAAGTTAGTTAAATAGCCCTGCAGTAAAGTTAGTTGAATAGCCCTGCAGTTAAGTTAGCTGAATAGCCCTGCAGTAAAGTTAGTTAAATAGCCCTGCAGTAAAGTTAGTTGAATAGCCCTGCAGTAAAGTTAGCTGAATAGCCCTGCAGTAAAGTTAGTTAAATAGCCCTGCAGTAAAGTTAGCTGAATAGCCCTGCAGTAAAGTTAGCTGAATAGCCCTGCAGTAAAGCTTTCCAATTACAGTTAGAGAAATATAGTTTACCTTGTATCTGACACTGCTTCTGTCAATTAACAGGTATGAGTTTTTGATGACATCATGACTGGCTTTCTGTATCCAGTGAGACAACTTTCCTGCCAGATACACAGTAAAAAGACATTATTTGATGTATATTTTCAAAAATACTTCATTTGTTCTGTTTTCTTGACCCAATAACAAAATTGTTTCTGAAATTACAACATACCTTTACCAGCACCCATTTCAATAAAACAGTGGCCGCCATTGAGTAGCCCTTGCTGTTCCAATTGTCCAATCAGCGATGCCTGGAACATAAAAAAGCCATTAAATTAACTAACTTGTCTGCCCGAAAATAAGACAGAACTTAACAATAAGCAATAAAAAGGGGAGTCTGAGTGGTCTCAAGGCATGGCGTCTGCCTCAAGTGCTGGAAGTCCAGTGAAGGCTGAGATTTGTTCATGTGGGCTTTTAGTAATTTCCCCTGGTCTCTGGGTAGTAAGATCGGATGCATGTGTGTATTGTTGCACACATAAAAGAATCCCTTGGCAGTTGGAAATCTAAATGAGTAGTCTAACAGTGCTGCCCAGGCAAAATTTACAGTTGAAAATCTTAACCAAAGTATTTCAGGATCCTCCCCAGTGCTATAAACTTTGTGCACTGCGCTGAGATTCTTCAGACACAGGCTGAACACACGGAGAAAAGAAGAAAACAATGTAAAAATTGCCTAGGAAAATTATAAACAGCCAAAAATGCTTGGGTTGGTTCTGCAACATCGTATAAACAATACACAACTAACTTTTATATAGCAGAACAGAGTTCGTGGATTTGCTTCAGTTTGATTCTCATAATATCTCCTTGAGTCATCTGGCGTTCATCTTTTAGTAAATGTCGGTCCTAAAACTAAGTGCTCTTATTTGAGTCAACATGGAAATCAGAATGTGAATGTAGACACACACAAAAAAAGAAATGGAAAATCAACAGTTTGCCAAATCATCTTTCACTATACTCTGGCCAACTCTGTGTGGGTTCTGGGACCTATTTTATTTGAGGAGGGAGAACAAAACCACTGCTCCCTCAACGGTTAGTTGCGTATCTTTTACAGGACGTTGCAGAACCAAACTCAGCCTTTTTTGGGAGCTGTTGTGGTTTTTCTGGGCACATTTTACATTCAGTAGTTTGCCACTTTTTTTTTAAAGGTCAGCTCTTGGTACCACTGTCGAAACTAATGCAAGATGCTCTGCTGCCAAACGTCCACAGCTGGGATCAAACCAAGCACCCTGCATTATGAAGCACATTCACAATGCCTAAGCCACAGACGCTGAATTAAAAATATATTGTCAAAAAGTGATTAATGAAGGGTCTGCTGAAACCTGATGTGTTAGGTCAAAAGCTGCAGATATTGCAACCTACCTGTAAACCACAAAAGGCAAACTTCTCTTTTACGGAAAAACAACAAGCAGATATCATATCAACCATGGCTCACGTGTGTGAAAGGCAATGATGTGCCCTAACACTGCAACTTGTACATCACCTGTTGCAAGAGTTCCTTGCGTAGAGCAGCCTGGTCCTCTAGAGCCTTCATCAGATCATTCTCCTCCTGCCCACAGTATTCATCCCTCAAACGTGGGTGCTCCAGGATAGAAGTCTCAATATGGTCCACATGATCTAACAGATGCAGACATTTCTATATAAATGTTACACAGAGGTTGTATTATATGTACACTGAGTGAGACGGAGGTGCAGCATCCACTTCTAATTCAAAAGGACTGGTTTAATCCACAGTGTGGATGATTTAAGGATGATATGCTAAACCTTCCCCCTTTTTCAACCAGATGTAGTGGAGTGGGAATTAGCATCCTCTGATTTCCAATGTTTGCGTGTGGGTATTATTTTATTTGTTGTGGGTCTCTCTGTGTGGATTTCGGACCCCACTTTAGGAGGAAGAGAAGAAAAGATGCATTCCCCTCCCCCTCCCACCATGGAAGCATGTTTTAGGTGACTAATTAGGGGTGTTTCCTTCAAAATTAGAGCGCACCTGTCTGAGTGGTGGGGAACCAACAGTCCGCACACAAATAAGCCAGATCTGTAACTGGTTGTGCACATAAAATTCAAGTTCCAGATAAAGACAAAAGTCCAGAAATGTACAAAGAACCAGAACTTTCCACCAGAGTTCTCATAATCGTGAAAATGAGCAGAGTCAACCTTCTAATGTGCCTACATGTCCTCCAAGTTTTTTTGTGTGCCCTTGCCTGATGGCTACACATTTTGAATATACTATCCTGAAAGTGAAGTATGTTCTTCTGCCTTTTGTATCCCAAAAGAGTATTAGCCCCCAAACTAACTAACTCTTGGATGTGTTCACAATTGATACAATATTGTCACCACAATTTTAGACGAGATGAGGTTGTTGAATGCTGCCAACCCTTCCAATTTGCCTCTTAAGACATGCTTGTCCAGCTGTTTAATTTCTTTGCTTCACTGTAATAAATGGGCACCAGTGGGTCATACCATCTATTTTTTCTTTGTAAAAACCCAGTCCATGTTTTGACTCAAACCTAGTCTGTGCTAACCAGAGGTAGATGTTGCACCCCTCAATTCTACATCTATATTTTCATATAATATGACATGAAATAAATAACACAGAGATGATGACATCAAATGATATATTACAAAATTTAATATCATATATATATTCTAAAGGCTGGCGTGATGCTGCCCCTGTGAAGAGGTCACCACTGCACACATTTTGGAAACCACTGGTATAGCCTATGCTTGATCATCTGTACCTTCAAGCTGGATATCTAAAGGTTTATCATTACATCCTGAGATTATCAAACTCAATCTGGATGGTAAACCCCACATGTCTGTGTGTTGTGTATGTATGTATGTGTGTGTGTATGTATGTATGTATGTGTGCGAATATATGTATGTATGTTTATATGGATGCATGAAAGTATGTATATGTGTGTGTGTGAATGTATGTATGTATGTATGTGAATGTATGTATGTGAATGTATGTATGTATGTATGCATGCATGCATGTATGTATGTATGCATGCATGTATGTAAGTATGTATGTATGTATGTATGTTCGAAGAATCTCAGCCCAGAGCATGAACTCGGTAGCACCGGCGAAGATCCTGAACTACTTTTGCTTTCACTCCAAGTTTTGCCTGGGCAGCGTCATTCGACTACTCTTTTCCATTTCCAACAGCCAAGGAATTTTTTTAATGCGAAACAATACACATAGGCATCTGATCTTACTACCCAGAGACCAGAGGAAATTACTAGAAGCCCACGTGATAAAAATCCTAGCCTTCACCAGGGACCTCCAGCACTCGAGGTGGAACGCAGCTTCAAGACCACGCAGTGTGTGTGTGTGTGTATTCAGGGATAGTCAAAAAATGTATACATAGTAATTGCCCGGCAGTGAAATGCATTTCCATGTATGATGTGTGCAGTCTGTGAAAACATTACGCTAGCAATATGTTACATGGAGGTTTTTAAAACAACAACCCATATAATTATTCTGATACTAAATTTATTCAGACATGACAAGATACATACAAGTTAAATAGGATGTATGAAGTTACCACAAGTGCTCAAAGTGATTCCCATTAGCCTCCAGACACTTTTCACAACCATAATACAACACATAGCTACCGTAATACAATTTAAATTTGGCGGAATATGTCATGTAATGATGACTTTTTAAAACATGTAGCCTCTATGGAAATGTTTATGCATTTCACTGCTGGGCGATTACTGTGTATACATTTTTTGGCTAACTCTCTCTCTTTCTCTCTCTCTCTCTCTATCTATCTATATATATATATAAGAGGCTACTCTTCGTACATATAGGAAACATTTAGTACATTTACAGCAGAGCAAAAAGGCAGAGAATGATACAAGTGGTAAGGAAGTAGCATTAAAAAAAAAAATATGGATAAACAGTAGTGCGGCAGAGTGTGCAATTAACCAAGTTGCAGAAAGTACTGAAAGTCGATTTCAGCCAATACTCATTGTGGAGATAGCATTTCATTAACTGGTTGCTGTTACCTTGATACAGCTGATCAACTCTTGCAATCAATGCAGCCAGTTCTTCTGAAGTCAAATCTTTGACGCAAACCTGCAACAGACAGGATCACTCAAAAAATTTATTATCTTCACACCAGTAGATATGTATCTTTTTCTGTTGCTCTTTATCTCCCAGTGGATCCTTGGCCCCCAAACAATTTACACCATATTGACTTTTTTTTTTCATTACCTGCAGCTCCCTCTATTATGTCTTCACACTTTTCTTCTTTGCGTCCAGTTCTCCATGTTTTAGAGTGGTCTTCTGTTGTTGATTTTTTGTCCTGTAGGTTCCAGTGCAAGGACATTCTAGTTAAACTATTATCAGCTCCGGTCATGTGCACATCATGGATTTTTCTGTCCCAAGAGATTTGGGCGTGCCGGGTAATGAGCAGGCTGATAGACTGGCTGCTGCCGCTTTTTTGGGCGGTGAACTACTTTATGATAAAGCTGATGTGGTAAATTCTCTCTGGGGTCGTATGGACAATGCAAAAGAACAGATAGAGAATTTATATCAGGTTGCAACTAGTACTATTAGCATGACAATTATTCACTGTCTATTGAGGAAGAAGACAGAGCATGTGTGGGAAAGTCCTGAGTGCAGTGATGTCAATTCTTGATTCACTCCTTTATTCTACAAGGGGAAGTCAATAAGTAAGTCACAAGTGATTATGGGATGGCAGGAAAATGTAGTTGGTGGTTTCTAAAGGTGTCGTTAGGAGAAAGGAACATCGAAATTTATGACTCCGTTCATTATGTGGCGCTAGGTGTTGCATGTGCATTTGCAACACAGAAACAAAATGGCGACTGTACTTACAGAGTGTATCTTAAAGAGCAAAGTGCTGTTGTGCGTTTTTTGGGGGAGGGGGTAAAAGGCCTCTGCAAAGGACATTTATAAGGAAATGCTTCCTGTTTATGCTGATTCATTCGGTAAAGTTCTACCCATGTTTCATGATGCAATTCGAAGAAAATGTCCAAACCTGCTAACTAGAGGAGTACTGCTCTTTCATGACAATGCCAGACCACATAAAACTCGATTAACCATCTAGGGTGGGAACTTCTGGAACATCCATCTTACAGCCCCGACTTAGCCCCTAGCGATTTTCACCTTTTTGGTCCACTGAAAACCCACCTTCATGGCAGACATTTCATGAACAATGTAGAAGTTGAATGTGAAAGTTTTTGTTTTTTTTAAACAGAGCACGCAGTTCTATGCAGCAGGGTTGGAAGAACTGATGAAACGATGGGACAAGTGCATCAAATAAAGGGACAGTGAATGTGTAAAAATAAATGGTTTTCAAACTGTATCCTGTTGTTCTTTTTTAAACAACCATTTGTGATTTACTTACTGATTTCCTCTAGTATTATCAGATTTTCTCAACGTGTATCCTGTTAGGTGCCAGTATCTTAGAAACCGCTTCATGTGATCAATAGTGAGAGCAACAAAACAGATGTATTACTTTCACAGGAGCCATATATTGAAATAAAAAAATAAATACCTTGCCAGATTCCTTGAGTATACTACAACTAAATATAAGGATTACAATGGCACATTTATTGGATCACACATATACATTTTCATAGAAATGGGAACTGGTCTGTAATTCTGGTGATCCTGTAGATGGTAAATGACTGCTGATGCTTATCGTAAGGAAAATAATGGTGATGATGAAACACCACAGAGACACACACACACACACACAGGTAACAAGTAACAATTATTATTTTCTTCAAAGTCAAGAGTGCATCTGCCTGAGAAGCGAGGAACCAAGAGTCTGCATACAAATAGGCCAGATCTGTAAAAGAATGTGCACACAAAACTCAAGTTCTTGACTAAAGTTCAGAAGTGGGTGAGTAACCAGAATATTCCGCCAGAGTTTACAAACTACTACTACATAAAAGAGTAAAAAATCCTAACATTTAATGCTAATATAATGTGATATTTACAACTAACATGATAAGACAATTAGTATTGTGATGAGACAAATACTGGTATTGTGAGGAGACAATTACCGGTAATGTGATGAGACAATTACTGGAAATGTGATGAGACAATTATTGGTAATGGGATGAGACAATTACTGGTAATGTGATGAGACAATTATTGGTAGCTGAGATGAGACAATTACTGGTAATATGATCACAAATGGAGATGATAATACCTTCTTATTCCCCAGGGACTCTCCTGGTTGTGATACCCCAGAAGCTTTGTTGATACCTTGAATGTAGTATCTCTAGAATATAATATACAATGTATTTGAGTAATTTACCTTTCTTTTATCAACCAAACAATACATACTCAAGGTAACACCCTTACAGGATCCTGTGAAGCAGGATTATTAAACTGGCTATTATGTATGAGGTACACATTTCTTTGCTCTTCTTTCCCATTCTTCTGTTAGGTTAACTTAAGTCTATCTCAATGTCCTTCTTCGTCCAAGAGCTGTAAACTCCTGCAGAAACTTCTGGTTGTTCATTAACTTAGACTATAGTCGTGTTCCAGAACCTGAGTTTTGCATGCATTCCATTTTGCAGATCCGGCTTATTTGTAAGTAGATGGATAGTTTTTCACCACTCAGGCAGAAGCACTTTAACTTTCAAGGAAACATTCCTAATTAACTGACCGCTATGACAAGCTTGTAATGGGGCAGTGGGTCTATTCTTTTACCGCTCCAGAATCACAACAGGGCCCCACGCCCTAGAACTCACGCAGGGAACTGTTAAATGTCATATCTGTACCTTTTGGCACAATTTCAAAATCCTAAATAAGTCACATTTGCTCCTTGTTAAGAGGAGCAGGTCCACACCCCCGCTCCTCCCAACCCTCTCTTTTAAAAAAAATGGTTCCCCGTTCTCCAATAAAAACAGCCAATAATCGGTGCTACTTACTGCCTGCTGAGTGACTTTTTGAGTTTTTGTGACGTTGCACTTGTTTACATGTTTCTCCAGTTCATCTTCATAGCAATTGCTGAAGGAAATACAAATGTCATGTGAATAATGCAATTAGTTCATAAACATCCTAAAGCAAAAAAAAAAATAATTTCATAAAACAATCTGAGATAAAAACAATTCAATCATCAGGACAGATATACAATGACATAAATACTACAATCACTGAATACTCTTAAGTTAACCTCTAATAAAACAATCTGAGATAAAAACAATTCAATCATCAGGACAGATATACAATGACATAAATACTACAATCACTGAATACTCTTAAGTTAACCTCTAATAAAACAATCTGAGATAAAAACAATTCAATCATCAGGACAGATATACAATGACATAAATACTACAATCACTGAATACTCTTAAGTTAACCTCAAATAAAACAATCTGGGATCATACACATTTCACTGAATAACCTGGGACACATGATTAAATATCTTGACAAAATTTTAAATTTCATAAACGATGCAATAAATACAAATGTCACAGAATAAAGATGTTAAAAACAATTGAAATAAATATAAATTACAAAAGACCACAATCTACATCATCGTCATCATGTAGCAGGTTCTTTCAGAAAGTTGCTCTCATCATGGTCTGCCTGAAAGAAACTCGGTCTCTCGCCAGATCTCCCACCTCGTGTACTTTCATATTCAAGGAGTCACTTATATCATGTGCCCATTTTCATGTTGGTCCCTCCTTCCTAGTACCATGCCTTCTGCTATTATTTTTTCCAATCCATTATGGCGCTTGATATGACCAAAATATTTCAGCTTCTGAGACATGTTGCTGTTTATAAGCCAACATTCTTTGATGTTCAGATCTTTTTAAATGATTTCTCCTCTTCTTTGTCCATGATATTCTGAGAATCTTTCTATAGCATTTCAGCTTAAAAGCTCCTATTTCCTTTCATAAGGACTGGGAGATAATCTGCAACTCACAATCTACTTACAAATACAAAATTAAGATAAGATGATAAAACAAGTTTTGTGTATGAAAATAAATAAAAAATACATTTACCACAGAAACTGCACCGTAAAATACCTGGCTACAAGAATTATGAGATTACCACTGTTGTACACAAAGAAATTACCTTTTGTGATAGAATAAAGGATAAGATTACTTACTGTTTTGGATTAAGTGGACAAGGAATTCTTTTCCGCTTACCGTGGATCTGAAGAAAAATAACAAATGTGATAAAAATGACAAATTTTCATGAAGTAGATCGTTTGCACAATATCACTTGTGTCAAAGCTTAAATTTAAAAAAAAAAAAAAAATAATATTTTGCCCATTTCCTTGTCTCTTGAAACTACTTGTTGTCTTGATTGTTCTGTGTCTACCTTAATACTAGTTGAAACCTGAGTTTTCATCTAGGCATCACACTTTCCATTAATATTCTTTCTAAAACACTTCTTCTTCTTCTTTGATCCTTCTGTCAGAAAACTTATATAAGGACCGTAGCCTTTATGAAAGCTTTTGTGCAGTCCATATCCTCTCGTGTACCATACAGCTTTGTCTTAATTGTGGTTGGAACAGGCCAGACTGGATCTCTGTTGTCAGCAAATAGTTGACAGTGTTGGAGCACATGCTCAGCATTTTTGGGTGCCACGATGCAGGGACACGTCGCCGTGTTTCCTACATTGAAAAATTTGAACATATGTTGATAAAGTCTGTTGTGCCTAATCCTTTAGGTATCATCATCATCAACGTCCACTCTTAAGTGGCATGGGGAGGAGCAGTTTGCAATCCAACACTTTAATGCACTGGTACTGTGGTGTTTATTTTACAAGAAAAATATTTCAGTTTTTTGAGATATGACGTTATTTATCAGCCAGTTTTAATGTTCAGAATTAGGATGTCACATAAAATGGAAATAGGTTGCAACTGTGGTAACTGTATGAAAGGCTAAGCACCTGCTGTCAGAATCATACAAAATATGAACAACGTAGCTCAGGTGACGATCCCCAGTGATGGGATCCGCCTGTATTCTGGTGACCTAATGGGATGTAAGAGGATCCCCAGTGCATCAAAGAGAACCCAGTGTCACTAAGACATAATGGAAGCAGAGCTAAAGGTCAATCATGCAAGCGATGGATAGAAGCCATATCCCAGGCTGTAAATACCAGAATCTACATAGTACACACCAAAGCTGTCACCCGATGCCTCTTCAAACACTGACACTGAAGGGCAGAATAGGACTAGAGAAGAAGAAGAAGAAGAAGAAGGAAGAAGAAGAAGAAGAAGAAGAAGAAGAAGAAGAAGAAGAAGAAGAAGAAGAAGCAGAGGAAAAAGAGAAAGAAGAAGACAACACATGTTCGAGCATTTACACCATATTTAAACTTAGTTGCATATCCTTCACCAGGACATCACAAACCAACTCCAGAATTTGTCGGCTAATTTGTACTTTTACTAGGCAAATTTTACGTTCAGTAGTTTGCCATTGCTTTCTAAATCTGTTGGCTCTAGGTATCACTTTCAAAATCAACAAAAAGTAGTCTGCTGTCATATCATATGCAGCTGAAACAGAACCAGGTATTTCAAACTACAAACTGTCCTAATAACTCCTAAGCCAGACGCCAACTCACAGTACTTAAACTTACTTCATAAAAGATAAAAGTGTATATTTAACTCATTAAGCATTAAAGAATTCAGGAGTTTTTAAACCAGCTGCATAAATGAATTAGATGACTGTACTTACTCCCATCATGCATGCATGCTCTGGGCAGTACTGCTGTCCTTCTTTTGGCTGGAACCGGCAGTAGCGTCTCTTCTTTGTTAAGTAGTAATGACACTGGCCATCAGCTGCTGCAGGAATACTCATGTTTTCCATCAAAGTCTATCCGAAAACAATAAAAAGACATACACATATTAATAGTAAGCACTAAGATGTTAAATTAAAAACTTGCGGCCTAATATGAAGGAGGCAGAATGTTTCGTTACTAAAGTTATTTTTGCTTCTGACAGTATTTTACTAATGCAGTTCCCATATATGGACAGAAGTCTATGGTTTGATGCCTAAGCTACTGAGTTGAGTGTTTGGGGCATCACTGTGAGCTGTGTTTTTAATGTGGAATGTCTTTCATGTGTGCAGCGGCTGGATCACTGCAATATGGCCGGTAGTCAGTTTATGTGTGGGCTGGTGAAATACCTTATGTAATAATTTTACATTTGTATATCAAACTTATTGTGACCGACTACTTCCACTAATAAAAAACTGCATTTCTGGTGGTGACTGTTTGTTTTAGGACCTCTAGCAACTGCCTAATGCATTTACTGCCAGCGCATATTTCTGGATTGTGAAGGGACTAATTGTTTGTTCACTAGTTTTCCAAAAAGGGTAGTGAGGGGCATCGTAAATGATTTTCAATGGCACAGGAACAGTCGCTGCATTTTCTGGGGCAAAAGCCACTACCAAGGAATGTTGAAATCAAACAAACAAACAAAATAAAAATTTCGCTTTTCACAAATCGCGCAAGTAGCACAACAGCGCAAATAATCTTGCAAGTGAGCGGTGACAACATAAGAAAAGAGAACAGTGGAACTGTTGAAAATAAGGAATACATAATACCCTCACAACATATGACAGGTCGTGTGACAGGTTGTGGCCCAAAGGGACGGGAAGTAACTCTCGTTGTGCAGACAATATCGTGATAAGAACCAGAAAGTGTCCCAAAATATGTTGATACATCAAATCTGGCAAATTATGGTGCTAGGCTCATGCTTTTCATAGACCAGCCAACATTTGATAGCTAAGATGGTCAACATCATGCAGGTTGCCTTTACTTCCAAGGACCTTTCCTAATACCATGTTGGAAGCCACTGTGGTGTAGTGGTTAGACGCTCACTTGTGGATCAGAAGGTTCTGGTTTCTGGTTGTGACGGGAAACAAAATGGCTTTGGCTCCTAGGGTGACCCAGCCTTGAGTGATTTATTGACCACATCACTTAACCCATGTCAACTGTTCTATAAAATACAGATCTAGACCTATATACTATAATATGCCTGAAGGGGTGGAAAAGACTTTACTTCAGATTATAATTACATTGTTTGTGAGGCTGGGTCGAACTGAAAGCCCAGGTCAATCTCCTGAAAGATTCTGTAGCCAAAAAAAAAAAAAAATTGGCTATCCTCTAAATAACGGTCCCAAATTATCGAGGTCGAAAATATACCCTAAAAGGGCCTCAGTCACATGTAAATTGCAGCACAGAGTGGGGCTAAACTAGATAGCTGGGACTCACGAGCAAATAAAACGGAAGAAGCTGCAGGAGATGCGGTAGTAGGGTATATTTTCGGTCTCAATAAATAATTTGGGACCGCTATTCGGAGGATGTTAGTGGGAGAGGTGGCCCCCATACCAGCATACCTAACCCTCCTCCTTTCTCATCCGGTCCTGGGACCAGCAATTGTACTGAGAAGTACTATTCAACAAACTGAAGGCGTGAAAAAAGCAGCTGTAAGAAGACACATTAAACATCGTAACATGCAACAGCTAGAGACACAAGAGATCCGAACCCATCACCACCAGTTTTCACTTACCACCTCGTCTTTAAATCAACAACAGGATTTGACCCGGAACATAAATTTTTATATCACTGCAGTAAAAATGGGGAGAACTCTAACAATACCTCTTTACAAAATTGATACTTATTAAAATATACTGTCTGGGAGTATATGATTTAATACGAACAGTTAAAATGTACTCTACTATTTATGAAATTGAATATTTTAAAGATGAAAGAACACTTATAAGCAGACACACAATGTTTGTGCGGGATGGCAGTTGATGGCGGCTGTCCGAGCCAAGGAGTTGTTAACGTAGAGAGGAAAACATCGGTTTACGCTAGCAGAAGATTCTGTTAATTTCACTTAGGCATAGAGGAGCATAGCTTGTTCAAACTACCTGTGCAGGGAGACACCATAGAGTCAGGGAGGAAATTATCGGTCTAAGCGAGAACAACTTCATACTTCATCTCAATCTCAGCACTTCATGTTCATCGTATCGTAGATGTAGATAGAGAGGACAGACAGTGAGCAGAATCTTCCGTCTACGACGACGTGATATGAGTATGATCTTAGACTAATATTATTATATATAGAGACTGTTTTGTTGAACGGTGCTGTGAGATATCGTACAAAGAAACAGCGTCTCCTACGTGCTATCTGATCTGTACAGGGAGAAATTGTAGAGAGAAACTCAGAAACAGTAACATCAACTTATATCTACGAGTGCAGGTCGGTTCACGATCAGATGATAACACTGAGAGGAAACAACGTGAAACATAAAAATATTAGTCTAAAGAAGCAGAGGAACTAGGTATAGAGGGAAGCAGCACTCTCCTGTACATCTTGTCCAAGCAGACAGACATTGGAGAAACATCATCTTATACTGGCTGTCTGACCAAGGTGATCTCGTTAAGAGAAGCATCTTCAGGTGCTGTCTGTAAGCCGACTGGATACACCTCCAGACATGCTCATCACGCTCAAAACGTTGCAGCAACAAACTTTCAAGCTGGATGTTTCCCCAGAAATTACAGTATGTTTACAGCAAAACAAACTATCCACATTTGATACCTTATTTTTTTTTTTTTTTTTATGTATCTGTTTGGGCTTCTCCTCTTTCAAGTCTTGTATTGATAATTGTTTTTTTTTTTAAACAACACCTATATTAAACAACACTTATATACAATTCTGAAATTAGCTATACTTAACTAGGATAAAATGTGAGGCTATCCTCCGAATAACGGTCCTAAATTATTGAGGTGGAAAATATACCCTAACAGGGCCTCAGTCACATGTCAGTTGCGCACTTCCGGGGACTATAATGCCACCGCTGAAATTGCGAACTTCCGCCACCGCCGAGAGTATACCCTGCGCCGCTCACGCAACGTATTTTGGGGCTAAATTATATGGCTAGGGCTCACGAGCAAATAAAATGAAGGAAGCTGCAGGAGATGCGGTAGCTGCTGCTCGTGAGTCCTAGCCATCTAGTTTAGCCCTAATCCACGCCGCCTGAACGGCGTGGGGTATACTCTCGGCGGTGGCAGAAGTTCGCAATTCGGCGGTGGCGGAAGTCGCCGGGAGCGCACAATTTAAGACGACGGAAGTGCGCAATTGACATGTGACTGAGGCCCTGTTAGGGTATATTTTCCACCTCGATAATTTAGGACCGTTATTCGGAGGATAGCCAAATGTGAAAACTGTCCCTGCTTTATGTTTGTTCTTAATCCCAATTAGGATATTTTTCCATGTATGAAATTTATCAAATAGGAAAAACAACCCTCCTCCTCTTCTACCTTCATTTTCTGCTTCTTCTCTCCTCTTTTACAGCCCCCCTCCTTCCCCGTCCACACCCCACTGAAGTATATGCTCTCAACAGATGTGGGGGAGAAAAGGTACTTCTACATGATGATGACGGTGGAACCTCAGTTATTGAATTTTGTTCTTTACAAATTTACAGATACCAAAGTATTTGGAAACTAAATCCATTTTTTCTCATAAGCATTACTTTTAACTCTTTCAGTTCCAGGGCTTTAGTATCAGAGGCCCAAGAGGTAGTTGAGACATAAAATTGGCACATCTTGTATTTATTGGGTTTCTAGGTAGGAACCTGTGAATGCATGATGCCTTCCTTGGGACTGAAAGAGTTGAAAGATATATTTGTTTCTCAGCTCCAAGTGATTGTTTTCAATATTTTAGCGTTTATCATAAGCATGTGCAATCAGCACGATACCAGCAAATCTTTATTATGTCCCTGGAATTATTCTCTGAATAAAACATGACTTGTCAGTGTGTTTATGAAAAAATCCTTCTGTTTAAAAAAATGTATTAGAATTTGAAGTCAGTGTGCCTCTGTACTTGCAGGTTAAAGAGCTAAAGGACAAGATTGAGTCAGATAGGGGGAAGGATTACCCAGCCAGTGGACAGAAGCTTATCTATGCAGGTGCAGTGTTATGTCTTTCACTGTATTTTATTTTACTCCAAGGGTGAGAGGCTGTGAATAGGGGGATGTGTTGGGTTGTTATTCTTTATAATTTTCCCTAAGTTACTAATATCGTGGGAGCTGCCATAGTGAAGTGGCTAGACGCCCGGTTGCAGATCCAAAAGTCTTGAGTTCGAATTCGAGCGGAGCAGTTTACACAAAAATGACCTTGGCTATCAGGTCGACCCAAACTTAAATGGGTACGAAATAAAAACCCTGGAAGTAAAGGTGGCTTGATGTTTACCACATCACCCACAGAATGCCGATTTGTCCATTCACTTTAGGTCAGTACAGCATGGAAAAGGTCGTTTATTTGTTGTTTACTAACAGGTGGTGCAACGAGCTTGAGAACAGCCTAAAGATAGTTGTTGGTCCTAGTCAGCTAGTTCTAAAAATGCCTCTGTGACTTGGCCATCAGTGGGTAAGAAGTGCCATTCATAACGTATTCCTGGTTCTGGTTTCTAGGTTACTGTATAATTGCCCTAAATTATTGCATAATTTTTCTCTTCATAATAATGTATGCCATTCTCATGTGTACAGGTGTGTAGGTTATTGCACATAGTGCATCTAGGTTACTGTGTTTTTGTCTCTCATTTTCTTTTTAAACTGTCACTACTGTCTGTAGTTACCACTTTTTTAGTATGGTGTAGACAGGGGGTCGAGAGTCAGAGAGGAGCGCAGTTTAAGGCTGCATAGCTTATCACCTTACCCAGGCACTGTCACATGAGAGCCCGCTCTCCTCATGTCATTTTAGTAAATGTTTTAAAAATATTTATCTTTGTAGGATGGTTATTTTTGCTCCTGCCCACAAAGCTCCATCATTACAAAAACCAAACTTAAAGTCTTACCCAGGGCATCAAATAAAGGGTTTAACCCACACGGCCATTACCCAAAAAAACCGTATCGGAAGACTAAAATAAAAGACTTTGTATACGCATTGTCAGTTGTGAGATTTATTCAGTTTTGAAGAAACTATGTTTTATTTTATTTTTTCAGTGTATTTTATGTTGATGTAACACTGTAGTAACGCACCTGACAAGATGAAGCAAAATATGCCTGGCAATAAATTGTGCAATGTATTGTTTGTGTCCGTATTATTTAAATTCATTACGGGAAAAAACATTGTTTTGAATATCTTGCTTAGATTGTTGATGCTATTTGAAACCAGATTCCCAAAACTGATAGTAACACTCACGTAAGTGGAACACCTTGTACAAAAGAACAGCTTGTGACATTGATTGTTGGGCAAAGGGCGAAAGCTCATGCGCCGCTGGATCAACAACATAACAAACCAGTTCTGATAGTATAGCAAGTTTTCTGTGGGACCAAAATATGTTAGTGGACCAAAATGTTGTGGACAGCTGACACATGTCCTGGGAAAATAAGACATTGATATAAATACATTGATGAGCTGATCACCAGAAAGGCTAACCTAGGCAACAAATGCCTGATGAAGTTGGATGTATCTGATAAAAGCCAAATGCTGCAGCTAAACTATATATAGGCACATGAAATTATCTATTTCCCCAAGTATAAGATGCACCAATTTAAAAAAAAAATATAGGATCTAAAAACAGTCTTCATCTTGTTTAACTGTAGTAGATTTTATGTAATATTTATTTTTTCCAAAATTTCCAGCCCTAAATCAAGTTGCATCTTATACATGAGATCATATTATACTTGGGTAAATACCGTATGTCACTTGAACAAACAGCGAAGAAGAAAGAGAAAAGGAAGAAGATGGTATGGTCAAATCACATAAGAGGGTACCAGCACAGACATGATTGGTGACTCTAGTATGTTGAGCTGAGCACTGACATCACAGCACTCAGGACCTTCCCATAAGTGCTCCATCTTCTCTTCAGCAGCCAGCAAAGAGTTCCAGTTCCAATGGTGCTAGTAGGAATTTGATTATATGTACATCTTGCCTTTCTTCTGAGGGTAGAGTGTTGGCCAGATCCCCTGGTCACTGGCCTCTGTACCAATGTCTCCAACTATAATGATTGATTCCTGCCTCTGCTTTGTTCTCTTGCTTCCAGAGGGCGTTGACCACATCTGAATTGTCATGCATAAAGTGTAGTGATTGTGCAAGATGATGACCTCTATAAATCCACACCTACTGGCATATCATGTGACGGTGACGACTACTTCGATGCGACAGTACCTTCCTTGATATTAAGCAGTTTAATTTCTGTTAATATGTTTCATGTTTTGTTAATTCAACAGGTAAAATTCTAGATGATACGAAGGCAGTTGGAGAATACAACATTGAGGAAAAGAACTTTGTTGTGGTTATGGTGACTAAGGTGAGTCGTTGCTGATGATGTAGATTGTTTATGCTTGCTTACTGTTGTTGCTTGGACAGTGTTCACTGTTTGGGTGATTAGTAAAGCCTTTGGGAGACTGAGTCTCAGCCCTTCAGATCTGATACATTAGCTTGCATTTATTTAAAAAATTGGGTGAACGTGTTGTCCTGATGGAGCTGCCAAGTTTCTGTTGCCAAACAATAATGTCCTAGTTATCAGGCTTCAGAGTCTCTCAGCATGGCAGCTTGTAAGGTTCACCTGTTCTTCAAGCTGTGGAATGTGGCCTAGATTGAGTTACCAGAAGCCTCTAGGGCTGAGCTGTACTCCATTCCCAAAGAGCCTTTCTGAAACACTTCTGACAGTTACCTGGTCACTGGCAGAAGTGTGCAGCAGGGGACTACATGAAGGGGATGTTACCATGAAATAAAATGTTTCCCAGGTGTTGTACTTTTTTGTTAAGGTATCTCAGCTTGTGTTTGCATGCGTGCATTCACTGACGAAACAAAATGTGAAAAGCCATGTATTTGGTCACTGCCAGACCTCATAGCCAGACTGCTGTAGTTTTCCCGTACCAGGGCCACTATTATAGAAAAGAATATGCCTACCCAAAAGCTTGTCGTAAGAGTCGACTAATTGTGGAGTGCAAGTCGGAGTGCACTGCCTGAAGACAAACAACCAGCCGTCTGCAGACAAATAAGTCAGATCTGTAAAACGGATCTGCAACACTCAGTTTTGGATGTTAAGAACAGTGGCTGCAGTTGTGTCACCCAGTTTCCATGAGAGTTTATAGTCAGGTGACCGTAAGAAGAAGAAGAAGGCAAAAGCAGTCAGGACTCCTGACTCTTTCTTCATAGTTTTCTCTCCACTATAAGCTATAAAAGCCTACAGAATTCTCAACCGTGACATGGGCCTAGTCCTAATAAGGACCACATGTTTTTCCACTAGTTTTTGTAGTTAGCATTTGTTAACTTCTTGTCTTTATCGTTGGCTTTGCTTACATATTGAGATACATACTATATACGTCAAGTGCATTTCTTTCTCACGCTTCCTAATTCCAGTGTTTTCCGTGATTGATTTTTTTGAGCAGCCAAAAGCAGCAACACCTAAACCAGCAGAGACACCAGTTAATGCTGAAACATCAGCAACTACCACTGCCACAACCGGGGCTGTAGCTGCTGCACCAACCGCAACTGTCCAGAGTGACAAACCTGCTGAGACTTCAACTGCTACAAGGTAATGTAATCCTTAAATTTGAATTTCAGAAGTCTGTATACCTCAGCCAGCTGTAGACTTTTGTGATGTGTGAAAGCCATGACAATAGACCTGTTCAGTCCAGAATTATACATAAAGAAATGGTCATTGACCTGCAGTGTCTCTTGTGAAACAGGCAGTTAATTGTGAATGTAGTTGTTTGTCTGTTTCAGTTAGAATGATTCATTTATTTGCTTCATTTGGATCAATTATTACTGTACTATTCACCTGACGAGATAAAGGGAAATCTGCCTGGCAGTAAATTGTGCTGTCTGTTGTTTATGGGGGAGGTGCCGTGGTGTAGTGGCTAAACACTCATCTGGGGATCCGAAGGTCATAAGTTTAGGTCCTGACTGAGCCCAACTTTCTTCTAAAGTGAACTTGGCTCCCAGGTCAACCCAGCCTTAAATGAGTACCAAGTAAAGTCCTGGGAAGTAAAGGTGGACATCGAGATGTTGACCAGATCAGCCACTGAATGCCAAGTGGTCCATGAAGTAAAGGTCTAGATGTATATACCCAGTTCCTCTGAATGTGGGGGGAAAGGGTTCCTTTACTTTATTGTTTGTGTCTTCTTTGTTCAAATCCACAATGTCAAACATTGCTTTGACAATGTAAACCTTTCATTATATTTAAAGTTGTTAGCCGGCCTTCTAAAACAAATGACAAACATTGTCATCTCCACAGTTGAGGATGGCTACAGTGTACTCACTGCTAACTATGGGAATATTGCTACAAGGCCCCAGCCTCTTCCACGGTGTGACTCTCATACCACTGTTGAAATGCTGTGGCACAGTCTTTGTTTCTAATCCACCCACCACAGGAATCAAACCCTGGTAAACATCAAGTTTTGCATTGTCAGATGTTTTCTCTAACCGCTAGGCCACAGTTTTCACACATGAAAGCCTCTTTCAGCAAAAAATAGGTGTTTTGGGAAACCAATATAGTTCAAAATAGGACTCTAGAGATACTGGTAGAATAAAAAGTGCCAATAAAAGAAATAAAAAGGTCAAGAGGGAAATATTTTGGTCACACTAAAAGGTATAACACATGAAATTCATAAAAGGGAGATGGTCAGAAGCAAGGTAGAAAGAGGTGGGTAGTGATACAAGTGGCAATCTACCATCAGGAGATGAAAGAAGAGCAATCTATCAGTACTGGTAGAATAAAAAGTGCCAATAAAAGAAATAAAAAGGTCAAGAGGGAAATATTTTGGTCACACTAAAAGGTATAACACATGAAATTCATAAAAGGGAGATGGTCAGAAGCAAGGTAGAAAGAGGTGGGTAGTGATACAAGTGGTAATCTACCATCAGGAGATGAAAGAAGAGCAATCTATCAGTAGAATCAGAGCAAGATATAGAGAGGAGCCAACTTTCATGTGTGAGACTTCCCTGTGTGGGTTTTGGGGCCCCATTTGGTGGGGGAAGACAGAGTAGACTGACCCCCAACAACCATGTTGTAAAAGACGACTAATTAGAGGTGTTTTCTTTTGAGTCGAGTTGCCTGAGAGGCAAGGAACCAACAGTCTGAATGCAAATAAACAAAATCCATAAAATGGATATGAACACAAAACTCAGGTTTTGGAACAAGACCAAAGCCTAGGAGTAGACAACCCAAACTTTCCGCCGGAGCTTACAGCCAGTAAACGCTAAGAAGAAGATTTGTTTCATGATGTTTAATACTTTATTTTCTAATTGCTTTTAGTGCTGCTGCCACTGTAGCTCCAGCTGGTGCAACAGCCGGAACTGAGGCTCGAACTGACACTCTCCTGTATGCTGAAAGTAATCTGGTCACTGGCCAGGCGTATGAAAACATGGTACAGCAGTTGATGACCATGGGTTTTGAGCGAGAAAATGTGGTCCGGGCTCTGCGAGCCAGTTTCAACAACCCAGACCGAGCTGTGGAGTATCTGTTGGCGGTAAGATGCCCCCGGTTTTTGTTACGCAGACCAGATAATGATGAGTAGATTTTCTTCTTCTTCTACACATTCAGTAGTTGTAAACTCTGACATAAAGTTTTTGCATGCACATCTGTTTAACAGTTGTGGCTTTTTTGTGTGCATACTGTTGGTCCCTCGCCTCTCAGAGATGCAGTCGGACTTCAGAGACATCCCTAATTAATTGCCTTTATACAAAATGCTTGTTAATGGGCAATGCTTCTATTCCACCACCACCATCAAGATGAGGCCTTGTAACCCACATAGGGAGAGTACTAATTAGCCATGTAGTAATGATGTGTATACACGTTCCATATGTTTTTAATGCATATATGATTATTTGTTGTGTAAGATTTACCTATGGATGCTGTTGTAATGAAACATTTGTTTTGGGCTCAAATCTACATTGAGGTAAAATTAAAAACAATAAAAAGATTTGTTCAAATAATTGACCTTCACTACTATGTAGATCCAACCTAACATTGGTATTAAGAAGTCTCCTTAGGTAGGCAGGAGGTGGGGGAGTGTGTAATGCAGCAGGCTTGATTGTAACCAACTCATTGCTGATTGGTCTCTAGAAAAACATGTCTAGCACCCTATACCTAATACTCTGCACCACTGACATGAAAAGGGCCTCTCACTTGAGATTGATCTCCCAAGAGATGTGGAACAGATACTGTGGGAAAGGAGAGACATCGAATGGGTAGAAGTTAGGCAGGTCTGCATGTCCTATTCTTAACCTTTGGAAAATGAAGTTTGTTCATTTGGTTTGCCTATTTTAATCATTGTTGCTCATGTTTTCTTGGTTTTGATATCTAATGGTAAACATTTATTCTTTCTGGCAATGTTTGCTTGCTTCTTGATGTGGATTTGTTTTCTTCCATTTAGGGTATACCCGATGAAGGCAATGAAGAAGGGTTCGGGGGTCAGCCTGCGATGAGGAGTCTGGGGGAAGTTGAGTCCAACGAATCGCTGGCCTCGGATTCATCACCACAGCTTGCAGGTTTATCCCCAGAAGGTCAGTGAACTGTGACTGTACCGTCGCTTCATGTGTAGCATTTGGGAAAGAAGTTATTGGCAAAATGTTCAAATGATCATAAACAGTATTTGGTCTTCCTGGATCTAGGTAAATGATTAGAGATAAAAGAAGGTGAAGTTAAATATGTAGTGTCAATTTTTGCATCAGAAAGAAGAAGCGATAGGGAAATCAGCATACAGGATGCTAAAGACAACCAGGTACTGGGACAGCTAACATCTCTATTGACACATAGATGTATGCTAAGAAATATAATGGACACAGAACAAGGGGAAGACCATGCAGATATGGAATGATGACATCAAGAACTGTCTTTAAGAAATGAAGACCAACTTTTACAACACATTGAAAAGAGCATTCAGAATCGTTACAGCTCCCTCCAACACTTTGTTAAAGTAACTGGAGAAAGTGAAAAAGAAGAAGAAAGGGTGAGTAATATTTCTTGAAGTAATATTTTTTATTGTGGATCTTGTAGACGAGTGAATTTGTGATTGTAACTGACTCAGAAAGTGTACTAAAGTCGGAGTTTAAGTTTAAGTCCCATTCAGTTAGTGCCCTTCAGATAATTTCTTCAGGACATGCAGGTATGTTGGAACACCAGCAGGCAGACAGACTGGCTGGTTCTGTACCACCTGGTGGTAAATTGATTCGTGACAAGCTAGATGTTGTCTGAGGGTGAGTGAACAGTGCAAATGCACAACTAGATCATGACGGTCTAAAAAGCATGGTACAACATGAAGTGACCAAGGAATTTGGCCGACACCCAACAATCAGGGGAAAGGCGAGGCGGACATACAATGGGTACTACTGATATCATCAGAAATGGAATTCAGCACTGGCAGTTGAAGATGGAAATGGAGCACTTAGGGGGAATATCCTGAATGCTGTTAAATGTGTTCTTTGTTCACCTCAACTGGAGGATTGAGTTTAACCTTCACATTTTGCTAATTGTTTTCCTTTTCTGCTCTTTATCTCCCAACAGACCCACACCAGGTCATCCTATTCTTTGTTATCACATGCAGCTCTCCCTATGTCCTCTTCCATCTGACTAGACTCTTTAGTTCCCTTCTACGTATTTTTTTTTTAAACTTGCCTTTATTTCTCTGACCTCATGGGCTCCAGTGCGAAGACATACTAGTTATATTGTTTATTAATTTTCTCAAAGTGTGTCATATTATCCAGCATATTGTTTTCTCCTTTTAAACCCCAATAGAAAGTTCTGATTGTTCATCCACTTCTGGTGTTTAGTCTTGTTGAACTTGAATATTATGTGCACATCCATTTTATAAATTTGGCTTATGCCACCGTCTTGGAATTTGCTTATTTTTGTTTTTTAATTATTGTAGTAAAAACGTATCACCACTTTCTGTTTCAATCAACACACTTTATGTAACTGGAGCTTATTCATTTTATCGAACAGTATGTTTTATATGTTTTTTACAAGTCAAGGTCTCTAATGAACACCGACAATGTATTTGTTTCTACATCATCATCATGTCAGGCTGTTATAGCGTAGGTCTCCCATTAAAATCTTCTCTTCCATTCTCTCCTCTCTGCTATCCTTCCACTGTCATGGATACGGTCCAGCCCAGCACCCCTGGCATCTCGGCAATATGTGTGTTAGTGGTTTCTCTTCTATGTCCATGTTTCCTTCATCCATTGCTTTCCCATTTCAGTGCCTGTTTGGTTATTCCCTGTCCACTTCTCATAATGTGCCCGGTATGTTACAATCACCTTTGTCTGATAACTGTTGATACAAGCAGTTGTTCAGTCATTTCTCTTATTTCTTTGAATTTACTGAATTCGTACAAGATTTTATTAAAATGGTGGAAACAACAGCTGTAATTAGATTTATTGAAAAACAAAACTGAATTGGTTTGGCCACCAGGTCAGAATGAAGACAGCGTCACTGGTTGCGAGAGTATACAGTGTGAGAATGGAAACATTAAGACACATAGGAAGGCCATGAAGAAGATGGATAGATGGAGTTAACAACTTGCTGAAACTCAACAGTATCAGCTCGCAGCAAGCTAACGAGCGTGCACCATCCTCATCATTAGCCGTGCCTACGACGCTGATCAGCATTAAGCAGAGATAGATAATATCTAGATAGATGGATGCACAATGTGTGTAATTTGATCCCTGTGGAAGCAGTAGACCTGAGTTTGCTGTTCTCATTATTGTTTCCCTCAGACAGTAGCTACAAACATCTGAGACTGTAAACAAAAAGTATTATTTATTGTTTTATTTACAAGTCACATGAAATGCAAATGTATCTTTAATATTTGGAATAGTAAAGATACAATTATGGCAACATAGACATGTGGTATATCTGTGTTTTTGGTCTTTAGAAGGAATTGGCGGAGAAGATCCTTTGGCTTTCCTTCGAACACAGCCTCAGTTTCAGCGAATGCGACAGGCAATTCAGGAAAACCCACAGTTGCTGCCAGCGCTTCTGCAGCAGATTGGTCAGAGTAATCCACGCCTTCTCCAGGTGAGAAACAAGCAGATGATATGATTTAGAAAGAAGTAGATGGTATAGAAATAGTTCTGCCTGTGTAGGATCTGGGGGCCCCAATGTGGGGAAAACAAGAATAGACCCGCTGCCTCCCCAAGAGGCATGTCATAGGAGTCAGCTAATTGGGAGTATCCTTCGACATCAGAATGCTACTGCCCAAAAGGCAAGGAACCAAGAGTCTGCATACAGATAAGTCAGGAGATGGGTGAACAACCACAACTTTCCACCAGTTTACAGCTGTTGAACCTGAAAAAAAAAAGAAGAAGAAGAATGAGTTAAGAAAGAATTAAATGGTATAGAAAGAGCTAAGAAACAAGAAGGTATTGAGTGAGCTAAGAAATAAGTAGATGGTATAGAAATTTAAGAAAGAAGTAGTGGCTTTAAAAATTTAAGTTAGAAGTAGATGGTTTAAAAATTTAAGTTAGAAGTTACAAGTAGATGTTTTAGAAAGTTAGGAAAGAAGAAGCTGAAATAGAAGGAGTTGAGAATGAAGAAGTATATGGTCAAGAAAGAGTTAACTTAAGATAGAAGTTGATGGTTTAGAAATAGTTCAGAAAGAAACTGATGTTTAAGGAATAGTTCAGAAAGAAATTGATATTCAAGGAATAGTTCAGAAAGAGATAGATGGCATTTAAATAAAGTTAAGAAAGAAGTAGAACTTTTGGTGCACCAGTTATTCTTCTAATGTTTTTTTTTCCCTTCAGTTACCTCAGTGAAGTGTGTGCATGCTTGCGTGCGTGCATGTGTGTGTGTGGGTGGGGGGATTCAAGAGAGGGAGACGAGGGTGGGAAAGGAGGTGTTGTAAATATATAAGGATATGTGTTCTGTTGCTATTTTTGGTGCCTTGTGCAATATTATCTTTATTTCTCTTAAGCTGTTGAAAGTGCCCAGTTTTTCATCTTTTGTGTGTTCTCTCACTTGCTCTCTGCACTTTTCATGTTTCTTCTCCTTTTTGTTTTGTTTAAATGTACAGTCAGATGTTTACAGGTACCATCAGAACTGAAACTGTGTGATTGATAAGGATGATGGCGAGGGAGCACTTTTGGGAATGTCCTGAGTGCTGTAATGTTGATTCTTTATTCAATATTTTGTACTCGTTGCATTTCTTAAGCGTGGCTTTCTTTGGCAGTTGATATTGTCAGATGGCCAGACCATCTCACCTCTTTAGTGAAAAATATATGACTGATTTATGTCCTCTTCTTCCAAAAGCAGCAGTTATTATCTCTCTCAATAGATGATCAGTCAGAATCAAGAACGTTTTGTCCAAATGTTG
The DNA here is from genome assembly GCA_905116865.2 of Candidula unifasciata. NCBI lineage: Eukaryota > Metazoa > Mollusca > Gastropoda > Stylommatophora > Geomitridae > Candidula > Candidula unifasciata. The sequence goes on along the minus strand of CAJHNH020000856.1, from coordinate 157,989 downwards.
AATGAACCAGATGAAGGGTCGGACCAGGAGGGTGGTGTAGGTGCTGGCGGGACTCGGGCACCTCCAGGATCTAATTACATTTCTGTCACCCAAGAAGAGAAGCAGGCGATTGATAGGGTAAGAGCTGCATGTTTGTGAGGCTTGAGTTAGTTGTGTGTTTGAGGAGCAGGCGATTGATAGGGTAAGATCTGCATGTTTGTGAGGCTTGAGTTAGTTGTGTGTTTGAGGAGCAGGCGATTGATAGGGTAAGATCTGCATGTTTGTGAGGCTTGAGTTAGTTGTGTGTTTGAGAAGCAGGCGATTGATAGGGTAAGAGCTGCATGTTTCTGAGGCTTGAGTTAGTTGTGTGTTTGAGAAGCAGGCGATTGATAGGGTAAGATCTGCATGTTTGTGAGGCTTGAGTTAGTTGTGTGTTTGAGGAGCAGGCGATTGATAGGGTAAGATCTGCATGTTTGTGAGGCTTGAGTTAGTTGTGTGTTTGAGAAGCAGGCGATTGATAGGGTAAGAGCTGCATGTTTGTGAGGCTTGAGTTAGTTGTGTGTTTGAGAAGCAGGCGATTGATAGGGTAAGAGCTGCATGTTTGTGAGGCTTGAGTTAGTTGTGTGTTTGAGGAGCAGGCGATTGATAGGGTAAGATCTGCATGTTTGTGAGGCTTGAGTTAGTTGTGTGTTTGAGAAGCAGGCGATCGATAGGGTAAGAGCTGCATGTTTCTGAGGCTTGAGTTAGTTGTGTGTTTAAGAAGCAGGCGATTGATAGGGTAAGAGCTGCATGTTTGTGAGGCTTGAGTTAGTTGTGTGTTTAAGAAGCAGGCGATTGATAGGGTAAGATCTGCATTTTTGTGAGGCTTGAGTTAGTTGTGTGTTTGAGAAGCAGGCGATTAATAGGGTAAGAGCTGCATGTTTGTGAGGCTTGAGTTAGTTGTGTGTTTGAGAAGCAGGCGATTGATAGGGTAAGAGCTGCATGTTTGTGAGGCTTGAGTTAGTTGTGTGTTTTGAGAAGCAGGCGATTGATAGGGTAAGAGCTGCATGTTTGTGAGGCTTGAGTTAGTTGTGTGTTTGAGAAGCAGGCGATTGATAGGGTAAGAGCTGCATGTTTGTGAGGCTTGAGTTAGTTGTGTGTTTGAGAAGCAGGCGATTGATAGGGTAAGAGCTGCATGTTTGTGAGGCTTGAGTTAGTTGTGTGTTTGAGGAGCAGGCGATTGATAGGGTAAGAGCTGCATGTTTGTGAGGCTTGAGTTAGTTGTGTGTTTGAGAAGCAGGCGATTGATAGGGTAAGAGCTGCATGTTTGTGAGGCTTGAGTTAGTTGTGTGTTTGAGAAGCAGGCGATTGATAGGGTAAAAGCTGCATGTTTGTGAGGCTTGAGTTAGTTGTGTGTTTGAGAAGCAGGCGATTGATAGGGTAAGAGCTGCATGTTTGTGAGGCTTGAGTTAGTTGTGTGTTTGAGAAGCAGGCGATTGATAGGGTAAGAGCTGCATGTTTGTGAGGCTTGAGTTAGTTGTGTGTTTGAGAAGCAGGCGATTGATAGAGTAAGAGCTGCATGTTTGTGAGGCTTGAGTTAGTTGTGTGTTTGAGAAGCAGGCGATTGATAGGGTAAGATCTGCATGTTTGTGAGGCTTGAGTTAGTTGTGTGTTTGAGGAGCAGGCGATTGATAGGGTAAGATCTGCATGTTTGTGAGGCTTGAGTTAGTTGTGTGTTTGAGAAGCAGGCGATTGATAGGGTAAGAGCTGCATGTATTTTTGTGAGGCTTGAGTTAGTTGTGTGTTTGAGAAGAAAGCACTTGGTAGGATGAGAGGAATGGAGAGGTGCTGACCCACTTGTGGCGATACATTAGGACCAGGGCTCTTACTGGACAAGACCTGACACATCTCTGCATGGTCGTCCTAGAAACAGGTTCTCAACCAGGAGCCTACCTGACACATCTCTGCATGGTTGTCCTAAAAAACAGGTTCTTAACCAGGAGCCTACCTGACACATCTCTGCATGGTCGTCCTAGAAACAGGTTCTTAACCAGGAGCCTACCTGACACATCTCTGCATGGTCGTCCTAGAAACAGGTTCTTAACCAGGAGCCTACCTGACACATCTCTGCATGGTCGTTCTAGAAACAGGTTCTCAACCAGGAGCCTAAAGCAACATAGCTAGGCTCGCTGTTTCCTTTTGAGATGTGAATGCATCTTCCCGAGAGGCCAGGAACCAACAGTCGGCACACAGATAAGCCAGATCTCGAAAACAGATGTGCGTCAAACACTCAAGTCTTGGAATAAGACCAAGTTCAAGTAGTTGAATGATCAGAACTTTCTGCAAAAGTTTACCCCTGTGAAACACGCAGAAGAAAAAACAGTTAGGAGTTATATTTGTGAGGCTTGATTTAACTGTGTGTTTTAATAGAAAGCAGTTGATAGAAGAGTGAAACCTTAAGGAAGATGAGCTGCAGTTGATCTCTCTAGGTCGCAGTGGTCTCCAAACTGCGAAGCGCGAAGAGGTTTCAAAGGGGGCATCAAACAGTTTTGAAATTGAGTGCATTTGTAATAATTCGTCAGTTATTTTATCAGCTTAATTATAAACAAAATAATAAAATGTTTTGTAGAACTTTATAAAACAAAAAGCCAAGGATATTTTTTGTTTTCAAATGCAGTTTGTAATATCCACAGTTTAAAATCTAATTAATATGATAACATTTATAGATTTGTGCACGCTACTTGGAGCAAACTGACCAGAAAGATGAGGCTGTGCGAGAACTCGCTTGGTGCTGATTATACAGTCACTGGAGATACCTTACGAACTTGCCTCAAGAAATCACACTGCACTGCTCCAGGCCCTGATAGCATCCAATACGACGACATGCTAATGATATCGGATATGAAGAGCGTGGCAAGAAAATTCAAAATTAGCATCAAAAGTGGCCAGTTATTTGTTCCCCCTGCCATAGCCGAACAAAGACCACTCAAAGATCGGTGGCTACAGAAAATCTTGATGCATAATGCTGTAGGCAAACATTTGGAGAAAATTGTCAGATAAAGATGACTAATGACCTGGAACTGGTCGATAAATTCCCACCCACACTTGGAGGGTACAGGTTGAATAAAGAGACTTGGTTCAATGCTGCAGTCTTTGTTTACGAAGTTTACAAATGATTTCAGACCAGATAAGAGACATGTGCGGCAACGGAAGATTTAGAAGATGCCTACAATAAAGTACTGTAAGAATATCAAATACACCTGTAGCCTAAACTAGAAGTAGATCGTGTTCTTATCTGCTGGATTCCTGCGGCCCTGTTCCAGAGAAAGGTAGTGCTCAGATGTGGCAGTTGGTCCTCAGAAATGCAAATGATTATGTCCAGGCTTGCTGCAGGGCTCACCACTGACACTAGTCTTGTTCAGTATGTATGCGGTGAGATTCACTGAGCAGCAACTGGATGGAAAGGGAAAGACTTTGTCATTTGCTGATGATACTTTGAAATATCGACAAGGATACCACAGACGGGAGATCGCCAGCACAGTGCACAACAAATTTGATCGAATTTCCACCTGGTGTGACGGTTCAAATGCCTACATCAATAGGCAAGAAGTCAGTAATTAATAGATATTGATAGATAGTTTTAGCCATTCATATCCTCTGATTTAATTTGTTTCCTATATTTTATTTGTGTAATCCTGCTACAAGATGTCTGTTGTACTTTCTCCACAGTTGAAAGCCCTCGGTTTCCCAGAGGCCATGTGTATCCAGGCTTACTTTGCATGTGACAAAAATGAAGACCTCGCTGCAAACTTTTTATTGTCACAAAATTTTGATGATGATGACCTCCCAAGTTGATTCTCTTATTGCATGTTTAGAATTATTATTATTATTACTAAACATCTGTATCAGCATGGAAGAGATACATGCCAGGTGATACATTCTTCTCCCAGTGTCATAATCTGTTTTGTTTCAAAGTCTGTATTTAAAGTTTGAAAATAGTCAGTGAAATGATTGAAAAGGATTATGTTATGTAGCAGGTCATTTGCATAATATCGCTCTCATAACCGTTTGCCTGTAAGAAAGTCTCTCGCCACCTCTGCCACCTCTTCTGCCTCATGCACTTTTCCTGCTTATGCTATCATTTATATCCTTTTCCCCACCTACATGCTGATCTACCCCTGCCCCTCTTTCCCGCCACCATGTCCTCTGCAGTTTTTTTTTTCAGTCTGCTGTGAATCTTGATATAGCCAACAAATTTTAATTTCTGATGCTGTTTATTAGCCAGTCTTCTTTGATGTTCAGATCTTTAAGGATGTTCAGATCTTTAAGGATGTTCAGATCTTTAAGGATGTTCAGATCTTTAAGGATGTTCAGATCTTTAAGGATGTCAGTATTTTTGTTTTCTTTGTCCTTGGTGTTGTGAGAATCTAGCATTTTAGCACAAAAGCCCGTTTTCTTTCTCAAGGAGTTGGAGATAGTTCACAACTGACATCCATATGTTGCTCCAGGGAAGATGCATGCTCTCAAAACTTTGACTTTGATTTTCTTACTTGTGCCTAACCCTAGACTTTAAATACTGTAAAAAGGGTAATAAATGACATATTTCACTCACTGTCTGCAAGTTTGAGCACAGTAAATTAACACAAGTGGAGAATCAGGATTTTTAAACTGACAGACAGCATGCAGAATCTGAGATGATTGTTGTGGAAGTTAACTCATACAGCTCCAGGCAACCTACTTCACATGTATTGATTACTGTGCACAATGTTTTTTTAACCCTGTGTCTCCGAGAAAGCTGGTTTTTCTACTTTTAAGGGTTTTTATGACACGGCGTTTTTTGGTAGTGGTCACTGTGTCTGTATAATATCTTTGGTACTGTTTGCAGCTGCATAGTAGGTAGACGTGGTGGATATGGTTATATTTACTCCACAAAAAATGTTTGTTCATCCTCTTCTGGACTTTAGTCTTGTTCCGGAATTTGAGTTTTGCATGCATATCAGTTCTACAAATCTGGCTTATTTGTATGTGACTGTTGTTTCCTCGCTTCTCAGACAGATGCACTGCGATTTCAAAGAAAACGCCCCTGATTAGTTAGCTTTTACAACATACTTGTTAGGAAGGAGAAGCAGCTGTTAGCTTGGGCTCTCATGTGGTAGGCCCGGGTTTGATCCCTGGTAAGGTGATGTGGTTTTTATGTCAGTGGCAAAATTAAACATCCTGACCTGCACAGTTCATGGCAACAGCACTGTTTGTTTGTTTGGGGAAGAGTGGGTGTATTCTTTTTTCCCCTCCAGAATGAGGCTGTGAAACCAACACTGGAAACTAATGCTCTGACTAGTATAAGTATGCTGTGAACAATAAAGAAGAGGCAAAGTTCATTAGTTTTATGCTTAAATAATCTTTTAAGCATAAGATTTAGAGAAGTTTTCTTGAGAAGTTGCTTTTGCTTATTACATGATGTTCATAGAACATTTTAGTGTAGGATACATAGAAGTTTTGACAAATTGTCTGTATTTATCATGTATGTTTATAGAATCTTCCACCATAAAATATCAAGAAGTTTTCTTGAGGTATTGCCTTGCTGTCCTGTGGGCATTTTATTGTACAGTGTATATGATCTCTTTTAACAGAATGTATTGAAATTATCCAGGTACGTTTTTAATTACATCATTGTAGGTCTAGTTTTGGATAGTCATTTCTTTTAGATCTGATTTCCTGTGTTATTTCTTTAAGATCTAGTATTGTGCCATATTTATTTCAGATCTAGTTTTGTGCCATATTTCTATTAGATCTAGTATTGTGCCATATTTCTTTCAGATCTAATTTTGTGCCATATTTCTATTGCATCTAGTATTGTGCTATATTTCTTTCAGATTTAGTTGTGTGCCATATTTCTATTAGATCTAGTATTGTGTCATTTTTCTTTCAGATCTAGTTTTGTGCCATATTTCTTTCAGATCTAGTTTTGTGCCATATTTCTTTCAGATCTAGTTTTGTGCTATATTTCTTTCAGATCTAGTTTTGTGCCATATTTCTATTAGATCTAGTATTGTGTCATTTTTCTTTCAGATCTAGTTTTGTGCCATATTTCTTTCAGATCTAGTTTTGTGCCATATTTCTTTCAGATCTAGTTTTGTGCCATATTTCTTTCAGATCTAGTTTTGTGCTATCCTTCTGAGTGTACATGCTGCCTTTTGTGTGTGTGTGCATGGGATTTGCACAGTGTACCACCTTTGTCTTCCTCCCGAGATTTGCTGTGTGTGTGTGCTTCCTTTGTTTTCCTCCAGGGTTTTGCTCATCGTATGCTCCGTTTTTCTTCCCTCCTGGTATCCATTGATTGATAGGTATCTAGAAATGTTATGTCTCTTGAATCCAGCAGGAACACTAACCTTGAGCAAGAGAAATGTGATATTGTCTGTAAAGGATCACACGTTGCCTGAGGAAACAAAGTGATAACAAGCAGTTCTGAGTGATGAAATCAGGAGTCTAGCACTAGCAGGAAGAGTGTAATAGAGGAGAAAGCTGCAACATTAAAAAGACTACAAGAATTTCAGATTAAAAGAGCTATTGCCAGATATGTAAACTATACAGGTAGCCAAAGAAGAATAGTAAACCAAGGCAGAACTGGTCTTATTGGTGAACACACCCTGGGGAGATATACTAAAGATGGGATCTGAGCACTTATGGGCTTGTCTGCTGTGTACTAAGGATAATTGGTCAATTAATTAACTAACATTATAATAATAAAGTGCACAACTTTGTGCTCGCAGCTCTATGAGGAGATTAAAATACAAGTACTTATGAAGCGGTGTCAAAAGGTGCCTGGTTGGTGTGAGAGCATCTAATTATTAGTAGTGTTAAATGTGTCTGATTCGGTTAAGATATAATAATTTGAAGGCCATGTTATGTTTATATTGACAGTGTTTTGAAACACTTTAGCTCTGCTTCTGTGATTTTACTTTACCATGTGTGATTTTTGCCTGATGAATTCTTCCTATTAAAAAAATATGTGGCATTTTATTTTGTGTGCTGCATTTATACATAGTATGATGTTTAAACATCTGTGTCGTTTATACGTTATGCAACATTTACACCTGTTGTGGCAAATAATGGGTTGCAAATGTTGCCAGATTTCTTTTAGATATAATAATTGCTTGCTGAATACTTAAATTTACTTTCACTTTCTGCTTTGCACCCACACAAAAAGTGTGATGAATGTTAAGTACTCACTTGAGAAATATTCAGAATGATCTTTTTGACACTGCTGTTTCTACTTCTTCTTTTTTTTCTTCTTCTTTTTTTCCACCTTCTCCTCTTCTTCTTCTTTGTATGCCTTTTAAAGGGTGATTCTGTCAGTCAGTAGTATATCCTTTGCTGAACCTTGCTCCCATAACAACCTTCGGGAAAGCTCGATCACAAGCAAGATGTCCCGCGTCCAATACACCCATCTGGAGATCATCCGCCACATCCTGCACCCATCTTCTCTTTAGCCTTTCTCTTCCTCTCTTCCCAGGCGTATACCGGTCCATTATTGTTCTCTCTAAACTTTTGTGACGTTTCAAATGACCAAAATATTTCAATTTTTTGTGTTTTATTGTCTTTAATAGCCAACCTTCTACAGTATTCAATTCTTGAAGTATATATGCATTTGTTCTTTTCTTTACCTATGTTTTTCTTAGAACCTATCTATAACATTTGTTTTCAGAGACATTTATACGCTGTTCAGCTTATTTAGTAATTGTCCAGGTCGCACAGGCATCTGTTGCAATGGGAAAGATGCATGCTCTTAGAAATATTTTTGTAGTTCTGTCTGCCACTTCATAATTTATTTAGTTGTTTTAGTCTTTGAAGAGCAATTGATAATCATCGTTTACTTTCTTTAATGTCACCCATTGTTGGTAATCAATGACCCAAGATGTTCAAAATGTGGGTCATTGATTACCAACAATGGGTGATTAGCACAACTGTATTTTGCAAGCTAGAATCTGCAACTTTTGGCTCGGAAAAACTAATCTCAGTAAACGTCTAGTCACCTTTATGAACACTTGTCAGGGAGCTGTAGTTCGAACCCCCCTCCTCCCCCCCCCCCCAATCAATAAATGGGACCCAGGAATCCACATGGGTAGCAATTCTGGAGCATTGACTAAATATAAATTATAAAGATCGCCTTGTTGAAAGGAGTCATAATGTTTATCTCAGAGATCCTGAGGCCTGCCTCTCCCTCCAATCTCATGCTGTATGTTGTGTTTCATTAAGTAATGGTAAACTAATGAACATAAAATTGCCTAGTACAGTGATCCCCAAACAGTGCCCCCCGGGGAGCCGTGACCTCTTCACAGGGGCACCGATGAAATATTCAAAGATACCCAAGTTTTTTAATCTCTTACATATGAATAGTCATACTTTTACTTAGGGCGCCGTGGAAAAATTTTAATTGAAAAAAGGCGCCGCGACCAAGACAAGTTTAGGATACACTGACCTAGTGAAATCACAAACAGCAAAAAATTACCAATGTTGATTCTGTGAACTCCTTAAAGGGATGCAACTAATTTTACTTACAGAATGATCTAATGTGTCTCACTCCAAAACTACTTAATTATCTTTCATGAAATCCATCATTAAGTTACTGTATTACTATTCTCTGCTTCCTTTACAGGCCCCAGCAACACAAATCTAACAGTAACAACAGAAGTGAAGGACCTTTTGACCCCTTGTCACACCTAGTATAGAGTACTAGATCTATACTTTTGTGGGCTGATCGGCTCTCCATGGGTGACATGATCAACATCCCGCCAGCCACTTTCACTTTGTAGGTCATTAATTCTTACCCATGTTAGTTTGATTTGATCTGAGAGCGAAGATAAGTTTGATCAAAAATCTGCTTCAGTGTGGATTTGACCTGGGAGCGAAGATAAGTTTGATCAAAAATCTGCTTCAGTGTGGATTTGACCTGGGAGTGAAGATAAGTTTGATCAAAAATCTGCTTCAGTTTGGATTTGACCTGGGAGCGAAGATAAGTTTGATCAAAAATCTGCTTCAGTGTGGATTTGACCTGGGAGCGAAGATAAGTTTGATAAAAAATCTGCTTCAGTGTGGATTTGACCTGGGAGCGAAGATAAGTTTGATCAAAAATCTGCTTCAGTGTGGATTTGAACTGTATAGTTTCAGGCAGCGGCGTCCGTGGCTAAGGCGTTTGTGAGTCCGACTCGTAATCCAACGTACCGCGATCGAAACCCACTCCGGGCTGCGTGGATTTTTATCGTGGTATGGGACAATGCAGGTCGATCCAGCCTCAAATGGGTACCAGGATGGGCTGTCCTGGGGAAGTAAAGACGGCTGGCGTAATGCTGACCACATTTCCCACCGAGTGCCGATTGGTCTGTAAAAATATGGGTGCTCTTCCCATATGCCCAATGCGCTTAAAGGCGTGAAAAGGAATCTTTACTTTATTACTTACTTGCAGGCAGGCATTTAGCCACTACATCACTGCGGCTCCCAACACAAAAGCAGTAAAGAAACAAATACATTTACAATCACAAATAGCAAAGTATTTATTAAACACACAGATGGAGATTCTAAAGCACAGCAACCGAATATGTGTTCCCATTCACCAAACACACATTCTATGTCAATGTCAGCAACCGAATATGTGTTCCCATTCACCAAACACACAGTCTATGTCAATGTCAGCAACCGAATATGTGTTCCCATTCACCAAACACACAGTCTATGTCAATGTCAGCAACCGAATATGTGTTCCCATTCACCAAACACACATTCTATGTCAATGTCAAAACATTCTTTCCCATTCTATGGCAATATATAAGACATTGACTAAATAAATACAGTGAGTCTCAAGATAAGCAAATTAACACAATGGATAAAATAATACCAAAAAGGAACATTGTTTATTTCAAAATAAACTATGTTTGCCATTCTCAACTGTTTTGCTCTTATCCTACTTTTCTCTATTTTCTAAGCAAAACTAAAAGTGTGTCAATTATTTTCTGAAACAAAATAAACACATAAAATATGTGAGTTATGTTTATTTATATTCAGCAGCCGTCACACGGTGAATTAGGGCTTGTAAATATCTGGAATATTTTCATGCACAACTTACTAATACAATGCAGACTGCTGAACTCTTTGAGTCCCATGGACCACATCATACGTTCATAGGTTCCTACCTAGAAGCCAGTGAACACAAGTTGCACCGATTTTTCGCCTCTCTTGACTACCTTTTGGGCCTCTGATGCTAAACCCTCTGGGACTCAAAGAGGTAAAGTGATCTCAGATGTGGTGAGTACATGCTGTGAAGAACAGTTTGTTTACCCTTGCAATTGTTGTTTCTTTCATTCTAATCTGGATAAGAGACATTTCTAATGAGAACGATTTCTTGCGTCTCTGGAGTGTTCTGCTTGTCAGATGTGCACTGTACTATACCCCAAAGTAAAAGGTTCTGTAAAGTCAAAGAGAAATGAACGTACAATAACATTGCTTCATATTAGATAAGATCAGGGTTCTGGGTATAACCAGTTATGTGTCACGGTGTACTGGGTATACCCACCTGTGTTTCAAAATTACATTAACTTTTATTATTGCTAGAGTTAAAAACAACATTTTTAAAACAAACAGAAAAACATAGTATTGACACCTAATGTTCTTGAAACAAAGCTCTGGACTGGAAGAAATGTCAAAATAACTATATATCAGCTAGAACATTAAAATGACATTGCAGAAATCCCTACCCAGGTCTGTTTTCTGTTTCAACCCTTTCTTTCCATTCTAACAAACAAAAAATTGACAATTAAAGTGGAAATTTTGTTTTTTTTTGTTTTTTGTTTTTACACAACTAACTATTAGTAATAAATAAACAGGCCAAAGTGGAGCATTAAATGGATTTCATCCCCGGGGCCTCAAATAAATATGTATAAAATTACTCGTACCATCACCCTAGATCTCTATCACTGAGGCTTATAGGTAAATTGTGAGTTAGCCTGGTTTAAAAAAAAATATTGGATTCACAAGGAAACCCCTATAAATGCTATATTTAGTTAATATATTCACATCTAGGCCTCCTAAACACTGTGCAGGTGCATTTAAGGCCTACAGCATTTAACTACGCTTTTTAGGAATAGATCACTGCAGAAATGGCAATATAGTGGCATTTACGGGGGTAGATGTAGCCTTTTTGGGGTGATGTGTCACAGTCAGAAGAGATTATATGTAGCCTTTTTGGGGTGATGTGTCACTGTTAGAAGAGACTAGATGTAGCCGTCTTGCGGTGATGTCTCACAGTTAGAAGAGACTAGATGTAGCCTTCTTGGGGTGATGTGTCACAGAAGAGACTAGATGTAGCCTTCTTGGGCGATTTGTCACAGTTAGAAGAGACTAGATGTAGCCTTCTTGGGGCAATGTGTTACAGTTAGAAGAGACTAGGTGTAGCCTTCTTGGGGTGATGTGTCACAGTTAGAAGAGACTAGATGTAGCCTTCTTGGGGCGATTTGTCACAGTTAGAAGAGACTAGATGTAGCCTTCTTGGGGCAATGTGTTAGAAGAGACTAGGTGTAGCCTTCTTGGGGTGATGTGTCACAGTTAGAAGAGACTAGATGTAGCCTTCTTGGGCAGATATGTCACAGTTAGAAGAGACTATATGTAGCCTTCTTGGGGTGATGTGTCACAGTTAGAAGAGACTAGATGTAGCCTTCTTGGGGTGATGTGTCACAGTTAGAAGAGACTAGATGTAACCTTCTTGGGGTGATGTGTCACAGTTAGAAGAGACTAGATGTAGCCTTCTTGGGATGATGTGTCACAGTTAGAAGAGACTAGATGTAGCCTTCATGGGGCGATGTGTCACAATTAGAAGAGACTAGATGTAGCCTTCTTGGAAGCGATGTGTCACAGTTAGAAGAGACTAGATGTAGCCTTCTTGGGGCGATGTGTCACAGTTTGAAGAGACTAGATGTAGCTAGCCTTCTTGGGGCGATGTTTCATAGTTAGAAGAGACTAGATGTGGCCTTCTTGGGGCGATGTGTCACAGAAGAGACTAGATGTAGCCTTCTTGGGGTGATGTGTCACAGTTAGAAGAGACTAGATGTAGCCTTCTTGGGGCGATGTGTCACAGTTAGAAGAGACTAGATATAGCCTTCTTGGGGCGATGTGTCACAGTTAGAAGAGACTAGATGTAGCCTCCTTGGGGCAGTGTGTCACAGTTAGAAGAGACTAGATGTAGCCTTCTTGGTGACAATGTGTCTACTGATATTTCATCATCAGTTACCCAAACTGAACATCATCTTGTTTGAGTTGACTAAAAAAATAGAAACCAAGAAGAAATGATTCCAGAGATAATACTGTCACAGAGCTTCCCACTATACACCTGGAGCAGTGATTACACAATGGCTAAATGCTTGCCTGCTATCCTAAAAGTTGGTTTGAATCATATTTTTTTAAAACTGAAATATGCCTCTGTGATCCCAATGACACGCAATACAAGACTTAATGTCTTTTAGCCTCTTTTGCTCAAACCTTCCACACCTTCACATGGTGGATCCTGTTCTTTCCAGTAATCAAGTGGAAGGTTTGGGCAAATGTTACCAGCCTGATCCTCATTCCTGATGTGCTGAACACTGTACTCCTGGCATCAGCTGGGCTTCTCCCAAAGGTTAACTTACTATCTAGCATACACCTCTGGATTCTGCTTCTAAGGTGGGATTCTAATGCTAACTAAGGTGGCATTATCTGCCCTTTCGCCCCAAAACATCCAGATTCAACAAACCCTTAATTAATCACCTTTAGGACATGCTTGTGAGGGGGCAGGGAGTCTATCCTCCCTCCCCCACATGGCGCCTCAAAACCCAGATGGGAAAACATTACTTCAGGCTTGAGTTAAAACTTACAGTTTTCCAGAGGAATTAAAATCAACTCTACAGTAAGGGAGACAAGCTAAACAGTTTTATCTTCCCATCAGAAAACATATTGTTAATTTCTCAAATAAATGTAAATTTAACACCTTAAAAAAAAGGTATTAACATTCATATAACACACTGTATGCAGACAACATCACACACTATTGTAAAGTTGTTTAACACACACTATTGTAAAGTTGCTTAACACTTCAGGCGGCACACATATGAACACACATATGTAAGAATAACATTATTATTTGGGGTTCACAACCATAAATGAATCACAGAGCCTGGTTAGGACAGATGGTAACATATTGATCAAGGTACGTAACAAGGCTAGGCAAATAACACGCTTAAATGTAAACAGCATAATTATTCCTGCAGTGGACCTTTGCGCAATGACAAAAAGAATAGGGTTCATAGAAAAAGCCAGACAATTCTATGGTGATAGAAAACAAATTGGCAGAAATGAAATAGCTGGGTAAAGCAGTTTACTTAGCTTATGAGGTCTTGTCAAACAGTATCTGACCTTTGGTCGAGAAAAGTACAGTTAATCACTAGGGGGTCTCAAACCATTTAAGCCATTAAAAAAAAAAGCTAGGTGTATCCAGTGACTCAAGCAATGACCCCTGACCTCTAACACTGAGGCTCACAGGAAAAGTTAAGGTCAATTTGGCTTTCAAAATCCATTGGGGTCATAAGGAAACCCTCCTAAAAGCTTTTTTAGTACAACTCATGAAAGTCACCACATCTTCGTGGGTCACTTGATTTTGTGCAGGATTTCCAAGGACACTCCTATAATCTAGGGTAGCGGTTCTCAACCTGTGGGTCGCGACCTTTTCTGGGTCAAACAACCTTTTCTCAGGGGTCGCTTAAGACCATCAGAAAACACTTATTCCCCGAAGTTATGAAGTAGCAACAAAAATAATGATATGGTTGGGGGTCGCCACAACATGAAGAGCTGTATTAAAGGGTCACCACAGCAGGAGGAACTGTATTAAAGGGTCGCCACAGCAGGAGGAACTGTATTAAAGGGTCGCCACAGCAGGAGGAACTGTATTAAAGGGTCACCACAGCAGGAGGAACTGTATTAAAGGGTCGCCACAGCAGGAGTAACTATATTAAAGGGTCACTACAACATGAGGAACTGTATTAAAGGGTCACGGCATTAGGAAAGTTGAGAGCCACTGGTCTAGAGGTTTTATGTGATCCTCATTTTGACCATTTCAAGCACATCCACTACCTACGACAGCCACCATCAATAAGCGTAAAAATACTAAAACATAAATGATTTGATGCTCACGAAGCATCGCACCTTTGGCGCTTCCCCCTGCAGTACTTCTTCTTTGTACACAGTCACCTTCGGCACCTGAGATTTAATCACATCAAAAGATACATTCGAGAACCAACAGTTTCTCTTAGAAAAGACAGTTTCAAAAAGAAAGCTGACCAGTTTCATTTGAAGTTTCATTTGGGAAACAGTGTTTCAACCGTTGACGAATTAACACCAGTAAGTTTTGGCATGGTGTGTATAGGTGGGGAAGGAAGGCATCTCATAACACCCCTAGAACATAGGACAGCCCGTAGGAACGGCCACAAAACTTTGAGACCAAACTAGACTTTAGTGATTAGTACCGCTGTTTTTAGTTACTATATTCATATAGTGGCCTATTAAACATCGTGAAGCCTAACAAGGGACCAATAAAGTTTAATTATGCTTTCTGAGAACAGATTGCTGCAGACAGAGGCCATTGATTGGTCTTTCTGAGGATGAGGCCCAACCATATGTGACCAGATTTGGGCTTTTCAGGGGAACAGTGTTCAGAATAATTATCTGACATCTCTGACGGTCATTATTTAAATCAGGTCAGGAGCTGCAGTAGTAGAGTGACCAGATGCTAGCCCAAATATCCTGTGTTTGAATCCACACCCGGGTGCAATGCTTATAACTTGTTACTTGTCCGTACTGACATCTCAGAAAATCAGTTCAAACCATATGTGTTCAGTCCTCCAAAGCAGCAGCCATCTCAGTGTCTCCACCTTCATACCCTTCATGATTTGGTTGGTATATTTTCTCACTTTGCTCCGTAACTGGTTTGTGCATGACTGTCCTAGTTTAATCATTTACGACAGGTGGTTGATCGTCTCCAATTCTTTTGTCTCAAAGTCTCTGAAACATGGCATTTTCAGTATGTCTGCCCTGTCTCTATTTCTTCCTACACTAGCTACTCCTAGAAAATCAGTCCGAACCATACGTGCTCAGTCCTCCAAAGCAGCAGCCATCTCAGTGTCTCAACCTTCATACTCATTATGATTTGGTTAGCATATTCTCTCTCTTTGCCCTGTAACTGGTCTCTGCATGATCTTCATAGTTTAATCATTTATGATAGGCAGTTCATCGTATCCAACTCCTTTGTCTTAAACTCGCTGGAACATGGCATATTCAGTATGTCTGCCCTGTCTCTACTTCTTCCTACACTAGCTACACAGCCAGTCGGTCTGCTCTTTTATTTCCTTTCACCCCAGCATTTCCTGGTGTGTACAGCCTATATATTTTCTTAAGGGAGGATTTCTTAATGTTGCCAATTGTTATAGCTGGTGATTTGAAACTATGAAGCAGATCTTATCAAATAGAAGCTATCTGAAAGATAACATCTGAAAACACTGGCATCTGTATAATATAAAACTCACATAATGCAAAGCATGACAAAGAATGGCATGGCAGCAACAAAATTGACAGCAAAGCAAGAATGTGTCTCTTTATGATCACTGACACACACAGCCTACATAGACACACACAACCTACATAGATACACACAGCCTACATAGACACACACAGCCTACATAGACACACACAGCCTACATAGACACACACAGCACACATAGACACACACAGCCTACATAGACACACACAGCCTACATAGACACACACAGCACACATAGACACACACAGCCTACATAGACACACACAGCCTACATAGACACACACAGCACACATAGACACATACAGCCCCCATGGACACATATAGCCCACATGGGCACATACAGCCCACATGGACACACACAGCCCACATGGACACATACAGCCCCCATGGACACATACAGCCCCCATGGACACATACAGCCCCCATGGACACATACAGCCCCCATGGACACATACAGCCCCCATGGACACATACAGCCCACATGGACACATACAGCCCCATGGACACATACAGCCCCCATGGGCACATATAGCCCCCATGGACACATATAGCCCCCATGGGCACATATAGCCCACATGGGCACATAGAGCCCCCATGGACACATACAGCCCCCATGGACACATACAGCCCACATGGGCACATACAGCCCCCATGGGCACATACAGCCCCCATGGACACATACAGCCCACATGGACACATACAGCCCCCATGGACACATACAGCCCCCATGGGCACATACAGCCCACATGGACACATACAGCCCACATGGACACATACAGCCCCCATGGACACATACAGCCCCCATGGACACATACAGCCCACATGGACACATACAGCCCACATGGACACATACAGCCCCCATGGGCACATACAGCCCCATGGACACATACAGCCCCCATGGACACATACAGCCCCATGGACACATACAGCCCACATGGACACATACAGCCCCATGGACACATACAGCCCCCATGGACACATACAGCCCACATGGACACATACAGCCCACATGGACACATACAGCCCCCATGGGCACATACAGCCCCATGGACACATACAGCCCCCATGGACACATACAGCCCCATGGACACATACAGCCCCCATGGACACATACAGCCCCATGAACACATACAGCCCCATGGACACATACAGCCCACATGGGCACATACAGCCCACATGGACACATACAGCCCCCAAGGACACACAGCCCCCAAGGACACATACAGCCCCAATGGACACATACAGCCCACATGGGCACATACAGCCCACATGGACACATACAGCCCACATGGACACATACAGCCTCCATGGACACACAGCCCACATGGACACATACAGCCCACATGGACACATACAGCCCCCATGGACACATACAGCCCACATGGGCACATACAGCCCACATGGACACATACAGCCCCCAAGGGCACACAGCCCACATGGACACATACAGCCCCCATGGACACATACAGCCCCCATGGACACATACAGCACACATGGGCACATACAGCCCCCATGGACACATACAGCCCCCATGGACACATACAGCCCCAATGGGCACACACAGCCCACGTGGACACATACAGCCCCCATACAGCCCCCATGGACACATACAGCCCCCATGGACACATACAGCCCACATGGAAACATACAGCCCCCATGGACACATACAGCCCCCAAGGACACACAGCCCATATGGACACATACAGCCCCCATGGACACATACAGCCCACATGGACACATACAGCCCACATGGACACATACAGCCCCCATGGGCACATACAGCCCCCAAGGACACACAGCCCACATGGGCACATACAGCCCACATGGACACATACAGCCCCCATGGACACATACAGCCCCCATGGGCACATACAGCCCCCATGGGCACATACAGCCCCCATGGGCACATACAGCCCCCATGGACACATATAGCCCACATGGGCACATATAGCCCACATGGGCACATACAGCCCTCATGGACACATATAGCCTACATGGACACATATAGCCCCATGGACACATACAGCCCACATGGGCACATACAGCCCACATGGACACATACAGCCCACATGGACACATACAGCCCCCATGGGCACATACAGCCCCATGGACACATACAGCCCCCATGGACACATACAGCCCCATGGACACATACAGCCCACATGGGCACATACAGCCCCCATGGACACATACAGCCCCATGGACACATACAGCCCCCATGGACACATACAGCCCACATGGACACATACAGCCCACATGGACACATACAGCCCCCATGGGCACATACAGCCCCATGGACACATACAGGCCCCATGGACACATACAGCCCCATAGACACATACAGCCCCCATGGACACATACAGCCCCATGGACATATACAGCCCCATGGACACATACAGCCCACATGGGCACATACAGCCCACATGGACACATACAGCCCCCATGGACACATACAGCCCCCATGGACACATACAGCCCACATGGACACATACAGCCCACATGGACACATACAGCCCCCATGGGCACATACAGCCCCATGGACACATACAGCCCCCATGGACACATACAGCCCCCATGGGCACATACAGCCCCCATGGACACATACAGCCCCATGGACACATACAGCCCCCATGGACACATACAGCCCACATGGACACATACAGCCCACATGGACACATACAGCCCCCATGGGCACATACAGCCCCATGGACACATACAGTCCCCATGGACACATACAGCCCCATGGACACAATACAGCCCCCATGGACACATACAGCCCCATGGACACATACAGCCCCATGGACACATACAGCCCACATGGGCACATACAGCCCACATGGACACATACAGCCCCCAAGGACACACAGCCCCCAAGGACACATACAGCCCCCATGGACACATACAGCCCACATGGGCACATACAGCCCACATGGACACATACAGCCCACATGGACACATACAGCCCCCATGGACACACAGCCCACATGGACACATACAGCCCCCATGGACACATACAGCCCACATGGGCACATACAGCCCCCAAGGACACACAGCCCACATGGACACATACAGCCCCCATGGACACATACAGCCCACATGGGCACATACAGCCCACATGGACACATACAGCCCACATGGACACATACAGCCCCCATGGACACATACAGCCCCCAAGGACACACAGCCCACATGGGCACATACAGCCCACATGGGCACATACAGCCCACTTGGGCACATACAGCACACATGGACACATACAGCACACATGGGCACATACAGCCCCCATGGACACACATAGCCCCCATGGACACATACAGCCCCCATGGACACATACAGCACACATGGGCACATACAGCTCCCATGGACACATACAGCCCCCATGGACACATACAGCCCCCATGGGCACACACAGCCCACGTGGACACATACAGCCCCCATACAGCCCCCATGGACACATACAGCCCCCATGGACACATACAGCCCACATGTAAACATACAGCCCCCATGGACACATACAGCCCCCAAGGACACACAGCCCACGTGGACACATACAGCCCCCGTGGACACATACAGCCCACATGGACACATACAGCCCACATGGACACATACAGCCCCCATGGGCACATACAGCCCCCATGGACACATACAGCCCGCATGGACACATACAGCCCACATGGACACATACAGCCCCCATGGACACATACAGCCCCCATGGACACATACAGCCCACATGGACACATACAGCCCCCATGGACACATACAGCCCACATGGACACATACAGCCCCCATGGGCACATACAGCCCCCATGGACACATACAGCCCCATGGACACATACAGCCCCATGGACACATACAGCCCACATGGACACATACAGCCCACATGGACACATACAGCCCCCATGGGCACATACAGCCCCATGGACACATACAGCCCCCATGGACACATACAGCCCCCATGGACACATACAGCCCCATGGACACATACAGCCCCCATGGACACATACAGCCCCATGGACATATACAGCCCCATGGACACATACAGCCCACATGGGCACATACAGCCCACATGGACACATACAGCCCCCATGGACACATACAGCCCCATGGACACATACAGCCCACATGGACACATACAGCCCACATGGACACATACAGCCCCCATGGGCACATACAGCCCCATGGACACATACAGCCCCCATGGACACATACAGCCCCCATGGGCACATACAGCCCCCATGGACACATACAGCCCCATGGACACATACAGCCCCCATGGACACATACAGCCCACATGGACACATACAGCCCACATGGACACATACAGCCCCCATGGGCACATACAGCCCCATGGACACATACAGTCCCCATGGACACATACAGCCCCATGGACACATACAGCCCCCATGGACACATACAGCCCCATGGACACATACAGCCCCATGGACACATACAGCCCACATGGGCACATACAGCCCACATGGACACATACAGCCCCCAAGGACACACAGCCCCCAAGGACACATACAGCCCCCATGGACACATACAGCCCACATGGGCACATACAGCCCACATGGACACATACAGCCCACATGGACACATACAGCCCCCATGGACACACAGCCCACATGGACACATACAGCCCCCATGGACACATACAGCCCACATGGGCACATACAGCCCACTTGGGCACATACAGCACACATGGACACATACAGCACACATGGGCACATACAGCCCCCATGGACACACATAGCCCCCATGGACACATACAGCCCCCATGGACACATACAGCACACATGGGCACATACAGCTCCCATGGACACATACAGCCCCCATGGACACATACAGCCCCCATGGGCACACACAGCCCACGTGGACACATACAGCCCCCATACAGCCCCCATGGACACATACAGCCCCCATGGACACATACAGCCCACATGTAAACATACAGCCCCCATGGACACATACAGCCCCCAAGGACACACAGCCCACGTGGACACATACAGCCCCCGTGGACACATACAGCCCACATGGACACATACAGCCCACATGGACACATACAGCCCCTATGGGCACATACAGCCCCCATGGACACATACAGCCCCCATGGACACATACAGCCCACATGGACACATACAGCCCCCATGGACACATACAGCCCCCATGGACACATACAGCCCACATGGACACATACAGCCCCCATGGACACATACAGCCCACATGGACACATACAGCCCCCATGGACACATACAGCCCCCAAGGACATACAGCCCCCATGGGCACATACAGCCCACATGGGCACATACAGCCCACTTGGGCACATACAGCCCACATGGGCACATACAGCCCACATGGGCACATACAGCCCACTTGGGCACATACAGCCCCCATGGACACATACAGCACACATGGACACATACAGCCCCCATGGGCACATACAGCCCACATGGGCACATACAGCCCACATGGGCACATACAGCCCACTTGGGCACATACAGCACACATGGACACATACAGCACACATGGGCACATACAGCCCCCATGGACACACATAGCCCCCATGGACACATACAGCCCCCATGGACACATACAGCACACATGGGCACTCAGATGGAGCTAAGGATACATTTGAGGAAAGACAATGATTGAAAATCAATTATATGAAAACTTATGATATATTATTATGTAACACATGATTTGAAAAGTTTGATGAAAAGATACAAATAATTGCACATGCACATTATTAAATGTAAAATGAATATAGAGTGTTAAGCAATAGGCTAAAACAACAGAGCGTCGTTGTCTGAACTCTTTAGTAACAATTAGTATATAGTAAAACCTCATTAGCACAAACTCACTTAAGACAAATACTACTTAAGATTAACCAAACTCTAGTCCCAGCAAGGATGTATTATTCATAATATATCTATTAGTCTCTTGTTAGCACAGTTTGTTTTTCAACAAACTCTTCAAGTTTTCGTTCCATTGGAATTTTCAAGTTTTACTGTATCAAAGAAAAAAAATATTTCACCAAGTGCAATATTTACTCCTAGATTTTTATTCTGTGCTGGCACTTTGATTTAATTTTAAATTTAATTTACAATCTTCACTTCTGAATTGTGTAATATATGGTCGGCAGACAAGGTGGCCCTTAAATTAATTTAATGTGGCTCTCTCAAGGGCATTTTAAAATTATAATATATTATAAGAAAGAGTTAAGTTAAGATAGAAGTTGATGGTTTAGAAATAGTTCAGAAAGAAATAGATATTCTAGGAATAGTTCAGTAATAGTCAATGTAAAATTTTATACTAGTATAAACAGGTTGTGAATTAATAACCTAATCATAGTTTAAATAATAAATATAAACATAATAATAATTATTAATATAAGTAAAAACAAATAGATTTTAAACAGGATAATTTGTTTTAAACAGTTTTAATATTAGGGCAAATGTGTTTACTATTTCAGTATGTTTTTTTTTCAGAGTCATGGGTATTTAGAATTCTGTGGATATTTCTTTCAGGGCACGCAGGTGTATTGAGAAATAAACAAGAAGACAGAATGGCTGGTTCTTCATCAACTGGTGGTAAACAGATGCATGACTAGCTAGATAGGGTTAATGTTCTTTGGTAACAAGTGAACAGTGTGGAGGCACAAACAGAACATCAAGACCTGGAGAGAATGGTGCAGCGGGGAGTGGCCTTTGGTATCTGTCCTACACATAACACTGAGATCAAATGCAAGAGAGACGTACAGTTAGATTGCTACTAGTACCATCAGAACTGGAACTCTTTGCTGGCTGTGGAAAATGGGGACAGAGCACTTATGGGAATGTCCTGGGTGCTGAGATTTTGGTTCTTCACTCACTCACACACGCACACACTCATGCACGCACACACTCACACACAATTCAGTGTAAGATGCTATTCTGAATGCTTTAAAATGTAAGTACAAGCTTTAGCTGAAGCAAAATTCTACAATTGGTAAAGCAGTTAACGCTGTAGTTTTGGTGTAAGTACTCATCCTTAACTGTGTTGATATTTGTTAATATCTTCACAGTTTTGATTTATTCAGTTACAGAAACTATCTGCTTGTGAATCGATCAGTTTGTGAATAGATCAGTGTGTGAATAGATCTGTCTGTGAATCTATCAGTTTGTGAATCTATCAGTTTGTGAATCGATCTGTCTGTGAATTGATCAGTTTGTTCCCTCCAAGCTGCTATCTAAAGGTTTACCATAGCATCTTGAGATCATCCAGACCAACAAGGCAGATCGCAGATAGCCTGTTCAACCTCCAAAGAAGTTATAACTAGGGCACCTGTAACAGTTACACAAGCCAGGTGTCACCTGCAGCCCTATGTGGGTAAGGACCTACAGAAACTATCCACTAAAATCAAGGTAACTCCATACAGAGACAATACTTTCTAATTCTCTAGAAAGTGAAAACACAAAGCTAATGTCGGATTTACAGAAATAGTTACAAGAAACATGAGACATTCCTTGTTTACTAGAAATCATTTCCTTCCCAACAATTGTGCCTCTCCATAAACTGCAATCTCCAGCAGTTTGTATCCCTTTAAATGCTTACTCTCCTCCATGATTAAAGACTGACAAGAATCTTCCCACATTGTCTTCCTCTATCTCTCTTTGCACAAATCTTTTCTGTGGTCACCACTTATTTAACTTTCCCTCTTGTCCTAACAAAAGAAAAGGAAATTATGACTTTCTCCTTCTGTTAATTGTTGTAAGTTGTCTTTCAGCCCTTACCTCTTTCAAAACATCTGAGTTTCTCATTCTCGCTGTCCAAGGAATTGAAAGCATCCTGACAGATAGATAACAGATGGACAAAAGCAGCATTTACAAAAGAACTGATTGAGAGTAGACAATGAGGCAGACCTAGAAGATTGTGGAGATATAATATACATGTAGACCTACAAACACTTAGTCTCCCTCTTAAAAAAGAAAGCCAATCATAGAGATGAGTGGAGATGGGTGATAACTGCAGCATTGAAAGTCAAGGGCTCGCAATAATGAAGAAGAGAAATATCAGGATTATTTACCACACACTGAATAGATCTTTGCTAAAAGTGATCAAGGCTGTATCCATAATTCTCTATTCTCCTGCGTTATGTAAACAGAAAGACCACATGATCAATCTGAAGTTAGAATGATAATCAGTGACTGGTTTTGACTTTCCGGTGGATAGAAGTACAGCGACTCAACACTGTATTTCAGCAAGAAAAGGATTCAATTTTGTGCTTCACTATATGTTGATTTAACTCTGTATTAATGCACCTGACGAGATACAGCAAAATATGCCAGGCAATAAATTGTGCAATGTAAAATTTGTGTCCACGTTATTTAATGAAAAATATTCTTTGTTTATTGAAACCGCTTCTTTGAAGCTGATATAACTGTTATGCTTATTTCAGTTTGTTTTACGCTTTCTTTGCTTTTTTAGTGCAGTTTACTCATTAAAAGAAAATATTCTATCAGTCTCCAAAAAATTTTATCATTAGAAAAATTCTCACACTTTCTCAACATTTACCTGTGAACATAATGTCTTTATGTTGCAAATATTATTGACCCTAGCACATAACATAGATAAATACATATCCTAAAGTTTAAAAGTCGGATTCAAAGAAATTTTTAGAAAACATTAAACGACTTTCCTGCATGAATTACAGAAAACAAATTGATATTATGAGAATTTTAACACAATGAATTCCAGAAGATACATTAGTATCATCATTAGAAGTGTTCATCACCAGTTCCAGAAGAGACATTGACTTCTTTATTAGAATTGTCACACTGTGTTTTCTAAAAAATATCATACATTAGTATCACTGTTAACAGATCAAATGGTTTGGACTAAAATGGAAGAACAACCTAACTTTTCCACCAGAGTTTACAGCTGGTTAACGTGAAGACCATGTCTGGATTATATTGACAAAGAATGAAATATTTCGACCATTTAGTGAGAATACAGCCAGACCAAATTGCATATGAGACGTTTTACAGCAGAAAATCTGGGAGGAAGATGAGGAAAAGATTAAGAAAGAGATGAATAAATGGTGAAGCTGAAACCTGCACAAAATAAGAAGCACAAGACAAATACAGAAAACCATGACACTGGGCTACAACCTGGTATCAGTGAGATGACTAAACCATGACACTGGGCTACAACCTGGTATCAGTGAGATGACTAAACCATGACACTGGGCTACAACCTGGTATCAGTGAGATGACTAAACCATGACACTGGGCTACAACCTGGTATCAGTGAGATGACTAAACCATGACACTGGGCTACAACCTGGTATCAGTGAGATGACTAAACCATGACACTGGGCTACAACCTGGTATCAGTGAGATGACTAAACCATGACACTGGGTTACAACCTGGTATCAGTGAGATGACTAAACCATGACACTGGGCTACAACCTGGTATCAGTGAGATGACTAAACCATGACCCTGGGCTACAACCTGGTATCAGTGAGATGACTAAACCATATACAACCTGGTATCAGTGAGATGACTAAACCATGACACTGGGCTACAACCTGGTATCAGTGAGATGACTAAACCATGACACTGGGCTACAACCTGGTATCAGTGAGATGACTAAACCATGACACTGGGATTACAACCTGGTATCAGTGAGATGACTAAACCATGACACTGGGCTACAACCTGGTATCAGTGAGATGACAAAACCATGACACTGGGCTACAACCTGGTATCAGTGAGATGACTAAACCATGACACTGGGCTACAACCTGGTATCAGTGAGATGACTAAACCATGACACTGGGCTACAACCTGGTATCAGTGAGATGACTAAACCATGACACTGGGCTACAACCTGGTATCAGTGAGATGACTAAACAACCATGACACTGGGCAACAACCAATGGTATCAGTGGTATCAGTGAGATGACTAAACCACGACACTGGGCAACAACCTGGTATCAGTGAGATGACTAAACCATGACACTGGGCTACAACCTGGTATCAGTGAGATGACTAAACCATGACACTGGGCTACAACCTGGTATCAGTGAGATGACTAAACCATGACACTGGGCAACAACCTGGTATCAGTGAGATGACTAAACCACGACACTGGGCAACAACCTGGTATCAGTGAGATGACAAAACCATGACACTGGGCTACAACTTGGTATCAGTGAGATGACTAAACCATGACACTGGGCTACAACCTGGTATCAGTGAGATGAAGAAGAAGAAGAATGCAAAAAGAAAAAAAGAAGACGGCAGTTGGACTGAGTAAAGAAAAAACAGCTTGCTGCTGCCTCCAAAGATACCACAGGGTATCACTGGGTACCAATGCCTTTTAAGCTAATGAAAAGGACAAGAAAAAGAAGTCAAAAATATATAAATATCCCTAGCGTGTGTCTAAATGATGTATCAATGGAATTTAATACAAAAAAAATTGTGAGATCTAAATTATAGAATCTATATCTGCTGCCTTACCTATTCACAATGTATTTTTTCAATTTATGAAGTATCACTATATGTTTATACAATCATTTATGCACACATACTGAATATGCTAAATATTGTAAAATTAATTATTCTAAATACTGTACAAAAAGGTATCTAATATTTTGCTAGCGTCACTGTCTTGGTGCTGTCCCACTTATTTCGCCACTTTCTCCAGTAGAGAATTTACTAATATCATCTCGGGAGCTGCGCCTGGAGCTAAGCTGACTTTGCTGATGTGGTGGCTGAGATGAATGCTGAGGTGAGCTTCCTTTTTCTACATAGGCTAGTGTGTCAGCAGTTGGTGATTTGTCCTCTCCTATACCTGAACAATTGACAAAATCACATTAACAAAATTCTAAACTATATTTTGAACATTAGCACTAAATTCACAGTATGTTTTGTAAAGTGAAAAATATATTACAGTCATTACAGTCTAATGATTGCTTTCTCATGCTGTTACTATTTCTAGCTTATTAAATTCCTGCCTAAAGTAAAACAAAGGACTTCACTGGAGACTGAAAAACAGGTTTTATGAGTAATTAAAAAAAATATGTATTAACTTAGACTAAATATATGGTAAACTTTGTAAAAAGTATTTGCCCCTAATATAGATGTCATAAAATTCAATTAATCAGGGGTGTCTGCTTAAAAGTCAAAGTGCGTCTGCCTGAGAGGCAAAAGTCTGTATACAAATAAGCCAGACTTGTAAAACAGATACACACAAAACTTAGGTTCTGAAACAAGATACAGACCAGAAGGGGACAATCAAGCAGAAATTTCCACAGGAGTTCACAGCTGCAGAATGCAAAGAAGAAGAACATGCTTCTTGGAAAGACTCGGTTATAACTGTGGTCGATAGTCTGTATGGTTTTTATCACTTCTTTTGCCATTGTGAGTTCTGAGGCCCCGTTCTAGAGAAAACAAGAAAAGACCCACCGCCCCCCCTAACAAGCATGTTGTAATAGTCAACTAAATGGGGATCACACTGCAAGAAAAAGAAAAAAGTATGGCCAGACAAAAGTACCCTGCAGAAAGCCAAAGAAGAATATAAAAACCAATATAGAGCTGGTGTCAGCAGCCGCTAAACGCTGCAGGATTTACTGAGGAGGGAATCACAGCACTTATGAACCGAATGATTAGATGTGCAATGAGCATAATCTGTCAATTAAGTGTCTAACATACTGCTGCCCGTGTGTTTTCTTTCCCATTTTTGATGGTTTTTGTCTGCATGTTATGTATTCACTTGTACATGACTTTTATTGCTGTAGTATGCTATCCTTGTCGGTGTCTGTGGCTCAGGCATTACAAAAGCACTTCAAAATGCCAGTTTGTCGACAGATTATTCTCACTGCATGTCAAACCACTCAGTCCATAACTGCTCGGATCCCCTCTGCAGTAAATCCAGCAGCATATAGCGGCTGACAACACCAGTTCTGTGTTGATTTATTATACTTCTTTGGCTAATCGCATAGTGTTCTTTTTTGGCAACACCCTTTTCAATTGCTGTTCTTGCAGTTTGATCATGGTTGAAGATTCACAGTTCTCAACTGGTTCAAGCGAACATCTCAAATCTCGCAGAGCATTCAGTTATCAGCCTGGTCCAAGGTTTGTCCGGCTTTCATAGTAGCCTTACCTGCAAGTCTATCAGCATGCTCTTTCCTTTTATCCCCACATTTCCTGGCATGAAAATGAAACGCATCCTTGTCAGCTGATATCGCCGTAAAGCCACCAAACTACTGCCTTCAAACCCAGCCCTTCTCTATCTTCCTGAGCTGGGTGCCAGGGTGCCCGGTTCAATCTCAGTTTTAGGCCATTTGGCAGCAGAACATCTCACCTTGGTTTTGACAATGATACCGACATCTGACCATTCAGAAAGCAGTGGCAAACTACTGAACATTAAATTTGCCTAGAAAAACCACAACAGCCAAAACATTTTAGGGTTGGTTCTGCAACATCCTGTAAAGGATACAAAACTAACTTTTAACAATATCTTTGTGTGGCCTACCATGGTTTATCATCTTGCTAACTAGGCTGGTACTTAAAATATCCTCAAAATTTATGATTGGGTTCACTATTTTAGTGTTGCTTATTTCATGTTTTTTAATCTACTTGTTTGTGCAGCTGTCAATCTGGTTGTTTGTGCGGCTGTCAATTTCTGCAGGATTTGTTTAGCAGTTTCTTTTGTTGTTATTCCAGGGATTGTTTATACTTAACACACTTTTATCTGACCGGGATGATCTATATTGGTTCAACTAGATCATTTATTCTTGGTAACTTACTTGTAGTGCCCTTGTAATCCCAAATTTTCGAGGAGGTATCTCAACACTTCGAAGTGTTTCCTGAAATCCAGAGGCAGATCTGGGGTAGATCTAGGGGCTGGGCAGAGAAGGACTGGCCCAAAGCAAACTGCCAGATTGTCAATTGGCATCTTGTTCTTGTCACTGTGGGCTGCCACTAGGCGAAGGTGGTTGAGGAGAAGGGCCATAGTGTCCTTCAGTTGATGGATAGAAACAGAACAGGTTACAGTTATGACTTGTTGTGTTCATGTGACTTGTTGTGTTCATGTGACTTGTTGTGTTCATGTGACTTGTTGTGTTCATGTGACTTGTTGTGTTCATGTGACTTGTTGTGTTCATGTGGCTTCTTGTGTTCATGTGACTTGTTGTGTTCATGTGACTTGTTGTGTTCATGTGACTTGTTGTGTTCATGTGACTTCTTGTGTTCATGTGACTTCTTGTGTTCATGTGACTTCTTGTGTTCATGTGACTTCTTGTGTTCATGTGACTTGTTGTGTTCATGTGACTTCTTGTGTTCATGTGACTTCTTGTGTTCATGTGACTTCTTGTGTTCATGTGACTTCTTGTGTTCATGTGACTTCTTGTGTTCATGTGACTTGTTGTGTTCATGTGACTTGTTGTGTTCATGTGACTTGTTGTGTTCATGTGACTTCTTGTGTTCATGTGACTTCTTGTGTTCATGTGACTTCTTGTGTTCATGTGACTTGTTGTGTTCATGTGACTTGTTGTGTTCATGTGACTTCTTGTGTTCATGTGACTTCTTGTGTTCATGTGACTTCCTGTGTTCATGTGACTTCTTGTGTTCATGTGACTTCTTGTGTTCATGTGACTTCTTGTGTTAATGTGACTTCTTGTGTTCGTGTGACTTCTTGCGTTAATGTGACTTCTTGTGTTCATGTGACTTCTTGTGTTCATGTGACTTCTTGTGTTCATGTGACTTCTTGCGTTAATGTGACTTCTTGTGTTCATGTGACTTCTTGTGTTTATGGACTTCTTGTATTATTGTTACCTTTATTCTAGCTTTTTCTTTTTTTTTTAAATATTTCAGAAAATTATATAATATAGTCTCTGTGATTTTGTGAACACATTCTTTATTATTTCTTTTAATAAAAGTCAATTTCCTGGTTCAGTGTTTGCTGTGAAAACCTGGGAATTAAAAATTTAAGTCAATTTACCAGTTCAGTGTCTGCTGTGATAACCTGGGACTGAAAGATTTCATTGTTAACAATCAAAAACATAAGTAAAGTAAATGACATTTTTCATAGCTTTAAGCGTACTGAACATATAGGGCTAGAGCTATATTTGATAGACCAGTTGGTACTTAGTGGGTGATTTGGTCAGCATCTAGCCAACCACCTTCACTTCCCAAGACTTCACCTGGCACCATAACACGGACGTGGTGAGGATCAAATGGACAGACAGAAAATCCATACACTGAAAGACTAATTCGATGGTTTGGGGAGGGAGTTGAGTAGAGGCTATAGAAGATATTCCACAGTGAGGGGGAAACATAGGCGGACTTTTTATCATAGTGCAACTGGTACTGTTAACATGTCTACTCTTTGTTGACTACTGAAGAAGGGGACAGAGCACATGTGGGAATGTCCCCCTGGCGGTGATACCAATTCTTAGTTCATTCATTCCTTTATATCTGGTACCCATTTAAGGCTGGGTCGACCTAAGAGCCAAGGTCATTTTTTAAAAAGTCCAGTTTTGTTGGGATATGAACCCACGACCCTCAGCACAGGTGCGTGTCTAGCCTCTCCACCATGGCGGCTCTCCCATGCACAAAAGCAAAGTAAGTAAAGAGACATTTTCACAACACTGGCATTATGCTATTTTATGTTAACACAATCGACGTCTGTGCTCATTGGGCATTCCCATACCTGCTCAGTCCTCAGATGCAGCAGCCACTCCAATGTACCTCTACTGATTGTTCCCATGATCTACGCCTTCAGGCGTATTTGGCATATAGGGCTAGGCCTACATTTGATAGACCTATGGGCGATGTGGTCAACATCACGCCGGCCGCCTTTACTTCCCCCGACTCTACCTGGTACCCATTTAAAGTTGGACCATTTTTGTTTCATTTTTTAAAACAGTCCGGTTACGAGCAGACCTGAACCCATTAGCTGCGGATCGGCAGGTGAGCATCTAAGAGCTACACCACGGCGGCTCCAAGAAACATATTAGTCAATGCTAGCATTTGTTTTAAATGCAATTCTTATGCAATAACAGCCCTTTACTGTATTACTGGCATAAGCTACAGGTAGTCCTGGCTATCTGAGACACTGACCTGAGTATCTGAGACACTGACCTGGTTATCTGAGACACTGACCTGGTTATCTGAGACACTGACCTGGTTATCTGAGACACTGGCCTGGTTATCTGAGACACTGACCTGGTTATCTGAGACACTGACCTGATTATCTGATACACTGACCTGGTTATCGGAGACACTGACCTGGTTATCTGATACACTGACCTGGTTATCTGAGACACTGACCTGATTGGCAGATGGAAGGCACTCTAAGATACTGAGCATGAGTTTGGCACTGCCCTCAGGGTCACAGGGCAGACGTACACTCAGGGCATCCAGCAACATCTGGTAGAGGGCATTTGTGAACAACGGCTCTGGAAGTTCCCTCAGAAAATCTTTCAGCACACCTGGGAGAGCAAACACAAGTATGGTTTGACTACCTGTAAAGATTCACAGTTGGATTCCTACTCGGCTGCTTCGAGCTTGAGGCGAGCACCATTGATGTCAGCACTTTTGCTCAAGTTGTTGTTTTCTTTATGTAGTCTACGCATGAATATTTTATAGATCAATCAACACTCGGTGGGTGATGTGGCCAGCATCACGCCGGCCGTCTTTACTTCCCAGGAGTTTACCTTGTACCCATTTGAAGCTGGGTCGACCTGGGAGCCAAGGCAGCTGCCATCCAGCTCCTAAATGGGTCAACATCCGCAAGCAATACCAGCTTATTCAATAGTGTCACTACAAAAATATACTTCTAATACCAGTTGAGGAGGAAGAGTGCAAATTTGATAACATAAACTAATAACTTTGTCCACTTCTGACAACTGCAAACTCATCATATCAATACTTCATTGTGTCACAGTGAAATACTCTGGATCTGAATGGGTCGGCCTCTACTACGATATAAAGATGTGTGCCAACGGAACATGAATGATATAGGTATTGAGGTAGATTTGTGGAAACACAATGCCACTGGCCGTGATGCGTGGAAAAGGCAAATCAGGAAGGGAATGAGAATAAAAAAAGAAATTATTGCAGAAAGGATGAGAGATGAACATCTGAGAAGAAACATAATAAACACAAATTTTTATAATAATGGTCTTGAAATCCCATGCTATAATTGTAGAAGAAATTTCTTAACGCAGGCAGGTCTTGCTTGTCACAGTCCCTATCACCATGGGCTGTGGGTCCCACGACTCCTCATAGAGCAATATAATCGGCTGTAAATATGCCAACAACAATATTTAAAATACCAGTCTAGAAGGAAGATATCAAACTGACAGCAAACATTATCTGCTTAGTTCACTTCTGATGAAATCATAATTGATATCAAGACTTCATTGTGTCCCAGTGTGATACCACTGATTTTAATGAGACCAATATTTCACGAACCATTTGTATATCCATTACAACGAGTTCTCTAACTCATTCATATTGTCCCCAGCACCTTTGAAGCGCTGTTTATTGCAATTCTTTGCCCCAACCTCCAACTTTATGAACTAGCACATGTGGGAGGAAACAAATCAACACTGTACCGACTGGACTAGCACATGTGGGAGGGAACAAATCAACACTGTACCGACTGGACTAGCGCATGCGGGAGGGAACAAATCAACACTGTACCGGCTGCACTAGCATATGTGGGAGGGAACAAATCAACACTGTACCGACTGGACTAGCGCATGCGGGAGGGAACAAATCAACACTGTACCGACTGGACTAGCATATGTGGGAGGGAACAAATCAACACTGTACCGACTGGACTAGCGCATGCGGGATGGAACAAATCAACACTGTACCGACTGGACTAGCATATGTGGGAGGGAACAAATCAACACTGTACCGACTGGACTAGCATATGTGGGAGGGAACAAATCAACACTGTACCGACTGGACTAGCGCATGCGGGAGGGAACAAATCAACACTGTACCGACTGGACTAGCATATGTGGGAGGGAACAAATCAACACTGTACCAACTGGACTAGCATATGTGGGAGGGAACAAATCAACACTGTACCGACTGGACTAGCACATGCGTGAGGGAACATAGGACTCTGTACCGACTGGACTAGCACATGTGGGAAGGAACAAATCAAGACTGTACCGACTGGACTAGCACATGTGGGAGGGAACACATCAACACTGTACCGACTTGACTAGCACATGTGGGAAGGAACAAATCAAGACTGTGCCGACTGGACTAGCACATGTGGGAGGGAACACATCAACACTGTACCGACTGGACTAGCACATGCGGGAGGGAACAAATCAACACTGTACCGACTTGACTAGCACATGCGGGAAGGAACAAATCAAGACTGTACCGACTGGACTAGCACATGTGGGAGGGAACAAATCAACACTGTACCGACTAACGCTAGGTGCCCATCCTTTACAGCACGTTGTCGAACTAACCCGTGTGTGTATGTGTGCGCGCGCGTGTGTGTGAGTGTGCGTGCGGGTGTGTGTGTGTGTGGATAGTTTTTTAAGCAGGAATTACGATTATATTATTAAATATTTTGGGCCATTATAACTATTACTTTGTTTGCGATTATTATTATTCATATTTATACCCCAAATGACAAATAAATATATTAATATATTTGCAATAATATAAATGAACTAATATAATGTATTACTAAATACTTGTCAAGAACATTTCTATACATGGTTAAAGAAGCCTCTTTTTCCCCATACGAAATTATTAGGGTGGCTGCACCCCTCCCTCTCACACACACTTACACACCCTCCCCCATACCTGAAAATAATAAACAGACGAGGATTATCAAGACACGAAATCTCACCTGTGATTACGTGAATATCGGAAACATTGTCCGGTGACAGATCCACTCCCTGGACGTTGGTCTCGAACGCCTCTCTGAGAATCGCCTTCCTTCTAGAGCTGCCACACAACCTGTAGATCCCCACCGTGTCCAGGCCGCGTCTGCCTACTTCCTGCACGCACTTGTACACAAGCAGGGGCACGTTCAGCCCGGAATTTTCTCGAAGTATGATCGCCTCCAGATCCATCCCAAACATGGCGTTTTTTCTTTAAACGCAGGCAAACGTTGTAACCACAAGGCGGGTTCTTTATACAGGAGAGTCACAAACAGGATTCCTTTCGGTTCTAGTTTAATAGCCACATAACGTTTGTGTCCACTAAGGAGAAACCCAGGAAGAAGAACAGAACCATGGAAACAAAGTCGGTGCTTATAGTTCGCGTCCCAGTGATAGATTAGAAAAGATGCCTCTTTAGAATCTTCAAGATCGATGTCAAAAGCTTCGTCCCAATCAAAGTTTATAGCCCCAGTCCTGATCATTGTGCGGGCTTTGTTCAGCGAATCCACGGCGACTACGCAGTACAAGTCCCGCAGGCTTGTCTTGGAAGATTTCAAGCATTGGCCAGACATGATGTGAATGCTGAGTAATCCATCTAACCCTCCTGCTCTGGTTAGCTCTACCCGTTTCTTCATGTCTGCCTTGTATGGTTCAAATTCGCTGTATGGTATATGTAACGGCTTGCGATTGAACTGGAGATCACGCAATCTCCCAGCTGCGGGCCTCTGTGAGAGAACTGAAGGATCTGCTTGCTTTCCCAGTTGAATAGAAGTCTGTGAGGTAGATAAGGACAGGCCACCAGCTATCGACATGGATAAGGCTCCAGTTAAGGAGGTGGTCCCCGAGAGGGATCTGCCAGTAAGGTCTGTGTGAGATTCGTGCTGGAAGGCGCTGTACATGAAGGGCGACGTGTCAGCGCTAGCTTGGCGGATGAGTCGCGATGGAAGGACTGGAGTTTGTGTGGAAGCTGCCCGTCGTACAGGACCCGGAGAGCCTTGCCCAGACAGAGGTGCACATCCATACTCGTCGCCGGATAGACTCTCCGCACGAGACAGGGGCAACTGGCTGCTTCCTACAACACACAAGTAAGATACTTCATATAAATTTATTTAATACATTACAAAATGTAATCATACATAATATAAATTAGATCAAGTTAACTGAGGTATGAGGAAAAAAAATGAGCTGAACAGAAAGCAACAATTAAAAAACGATGACGTTGCGTGAACAAACTTTTACTGGCAATAAAAAAAAATACGTAGAACAGAAAACAGAGACGGAGAAAAACACCAATATTACTTTTAAAAAAAAAATGGCAAATTAATGCTCACTGTCTGTGGTTGCATTGTGTAAGAGAATACATACCCATAGACAGACAAACAGACAGACAGACAGACAGACAGACAGACAGAGGTAGTGAGAGGGAGATACGCAGACAGAAATCAAAAGACAGGCAGAAAAACAGACAGTTGAGTTGAGTTCATTCAGGAACCGACATCACAGCGCTCGAGGCAATCCTACAAGCGCTCCGTCCCCGTCTTCAGCAGTCAGCGCAAGAGTTCCAATACCAGTGGTTCCAGTAGCAGTCTGATTAAATGTCCGTGATTGTGACTCTACACAAATCTTGACTGCTCCGCTGGCTCTGCCACCCACTCCTCTCCTCGCCCAACACTGTCCAGGATGCAAACGTGTCTCATCGTGCCCTCCGCCTGACCCATCCATGACTTCCCTCTTATCAGCCGCTGACCCATAACTACGATCAGCGGTTCGTGCAAAGGGTGATCTGTGTCTGCATCTACTCCGAGATATCAATTATCCTGCAGCACCTTGAGCCTACCTGCAACAGTCGGCAAACCAAGGATGTATCGCATACACACCACTCGGCAAACCAAGGATGTATCGCATACACACCACTCGGCAAACCAAGGATGTATCGCATACACTCCACTCGGCAAACCAAGGATGTATCGCATACACTCCACTCAGCAAACCAAGGATGTATCGCATA
>CAJHNH020000856.1:95000-117500 GCA_905116865.2 Candidula unifasciata | reverse complement strand
ATTAGAACTATATTGATCGAGTGTGATAGTGGAGACGAATGACATAATTAGAACTATATTGATCGAGTGTGATAGTGGAGACGAATCACGTAATTAGAACTATATTGATCGAGTGTGATAGTGGAGACGAATGACATAATTAGAACTATATTGATCGAGTGTGATAGTGGAGACGAATGACATAATTAGAACTATATTGGTCGAGTGTGGTAGTGGAGACACATGATGTAATTAGAACCTTATTGTGGTTGTAAAGACAAATGACGCAATTAGAACTATATTGGTTGATTTTGGTTGAGTAGACACAAGACGTAATTAGAACTATATTGGTTGAGTGTGGTTGTGTAGAAAAATTACGTCATTAGAACTATATTGGTCGAGTGTGGTAGTGGAGACACATGATGTAATTAGAACCTTATTGTGGTTGTTGAGACAAATGACGTAATTAGAACTATATTGGTCAAGTGTGGCAGTGGAGACAACGACGTAATTAGGAATATATGGGTCGAGTGTGGTTGTGGAGACAAATGACGTAATTAGAATTATATTTGTCGAGTGAGGTAGTGGAGACAAATGACGTAATTAGAATTCAATTCGTCGAGTGTGGTTGTGGAGACTAAAGACGTAATTAGAACTCAATTGGTCGAGTGTGGTTGTGGAGACAAATGACGTCATTGGAATTCTATTGGTCGAGTGTGGTTGTATAGACAAATGACGTAATTGGAATTCTATTGGTCGAGTGTGGTTGTAGAGACAAACGACGTAATTGGAATTCTATTGGTCGAGTGTGGTTGTAGAGACAAATGACGTAATTGGAATTCTATTGGTCGAGTGTGGTTGTAGAGACAAATGACGTAATTGGAATTCTATTGGTCGAGTGTGGTTGTGTAGACAAATGACGTAATTGGAATTCTATTGGTCGAGTGTGGTTGTAGAGACAAATGACGTAATTGGAATTCTATTGGTCGAGTGTGGTTGTAGAGACAAATGACGTAATTGGAATTCTATTGGTCGAGTGTGGTTGTAGAGACAAATGACGTAATTGGAATTCTATTGGTCGAGTGTGGTTGTGTAGACAAATGACACACTTAGCGCTATATTCATAAAGTACTGTGCTTGAGACACATGAGGCATTTAACCGTTCTGCGGCAACAGATAGAGAGCCAAATTGGTTAAAAACTGGCGCAAGGAAGTGCCCCGTCCACATTTTCAGCAGCCAGTGTAGAGTTTACATTCCCATGCAATCAGTCGCAGTCTGAATCGCAATTAGTTTTAATTTTGTATAGACTCCATAGTTTCTTGTTCATCATCATCATTATCATTCTCACCTTCCTGCTGCATAAACTCATTGATTATATTTATACATACATTCATGAGAGTAAAAGTAAAGGACCCTTTTCCACGCCATCAGGCGTATTGGGCAGGGCTAGGACCATATTTTATAGACCAACTGGAACTTGGTGGGTGATGTGGTCATCATCATGCTGGCCACCTTTGCTTCCCAGGAATTCACCTGAAACCTAAGCCGGCTAGGTCGACCTGGGAGACAAAGTCATTTAAAAAAAAAAGTCCGATGCAGTCAAGACCCGAACCCACGACCTTCAGATCACACGCGAGCGTCTAGCCGCTACACCACGGTGGCTGCCAAGCATAATTTGATACTCTAGGAAAAGTCTGAATGTAGGGAGAACCTGCGATCGTCGATTAGTTTTGTAAACTTAACACGGACGTTAAATGCTATCATTACATTGTTTTATAGATGCTGGATGCCCGGCTCTCTAGCGTAGTTAGTTAAATCTGACTTGACGGTGACCGGGTGACGAACTCCTTGTGGTCCGGGTTCACTCCCGGGGGTAGGCAGAAAAACCACATTTCCCCCAGATTTACGGTACCTATCATGGAATCATGGCCGACGGTTTGCGATATCCATAGTACCGAACCAATAGGGTTAACAACTCATGGCTTCTGGTTATTACACACACACACACACAAAAGATGCTGGCCAAGAGAGACGCTGTGCGATAACGAGCGACGACAGAGCCAGAAAGCCGACCCTGGACGAGGGACATGTATCGATGACTTGTTGAAAGCCAGCGTAGACGAGTCACTGGTCGATAGAAATCCTCGCCAACATGTCTTTAAAGTGACAGAGAAGTTTGCAAGGGTTAGGGTTGAGACAAATTCGCTCTAGTGGTCTTGTGAATGAGTGTGTTGTTTGAAGCAAGTCTTCGTTTGTGTTGCTGTAAACTCAATAAATATACTGTAAATCATTTATAGTGTTGTAAAGTCAACAGCGCTGTTGTACAGTCAAAAGTGTTGTAAAGAGTCAACAGCGATGTTGTAAAGTCAAAAGTGTTGTAAAGTCAACAGTGCTGTTGTAAAGTCAAAAGTGATGTAAAGTCAAAAGTGTTGTAAAGTCAAATGTGTTGTAAAGTCAACAGCGTTGTTGCGTTGTTGTAAAGTCCATAGTGTTGTTAAGTCAATAGTAAAGTTTAAAAACAAGTGAAGGCGCATTTTCCACGCCTTTAAGCGTTTAGGGCATATAGGGCTAGACTTATATTTTAATAGACCAATAGGCACAAGATGAGTGAAATGGTCAGCATCACGTCGGCCACCTTTACTTCCAAGGACTACACCGGGTATCCCCTTAAGGCTGGGTCGACCTGAGAGTCAATGTAAAGTCAATAGTGTTGTTGTAAAGTCAATAGTTTTATTGTAAAGTAAATAGTTCTGCTCTAACGTTAATAGTGATTTTGTAAAGCCAATAGTGGTGTCGTAAAGTGAATAGTTTGTTGTAACATCAATAACGGTGCTGTAACATTAATGGTGATGTTTTAAAGTCAGTAGTGTTGTTGTAATGTCGTTACTGGTGATATAAAGTCAAAAGTCGGGTTGTAAAGTCAGTAGTAAATCGAAAGTGGTGCTGTATAAGTCACTGTAAAGTGAATAGTGTTGTTGTAGAGTCAATATTGTGCTGTAAAGTCAATGGTGGCGTTGCAAAGTCAATCTTTTTTTTTTTTTAAAGTCGAAAGTGGTGCTTTAATGTGAATAGTGTTGTTGTAAAGCTGACAGTGTTCAAAAAGTCAATAGTTGTTGTAAATACGAAACATGCTCTTCAGTCCGAGGGCCGACTCGTCTGTAAATCAGAGCCCAGCCTTGTTTGCCCGATCTACCACTGGCGTAAACAGGTCCATTACTTTTACGAGACATGGGTCATATATGAAGCTTTGTGTGTGGGTGTGTGTGTGTGTGTGTGTGTGTGACGTCAACCAGTGGTTCTCAAGTAGACAAGCCCAGAGGACGCCACCTGTCTTCGGAGGTCTCCTGCAGACCCTAAACTTTTGAATAGCGGAAATAACAATAGAGTAACAGGTAAAAATTATAACGGCACAAACGAAATAGGGTTGAGGTTTTTCGTGTAAATCTTCTTCTTTTCGAATTCAATTGATGTAAACTGAATGGATCAGTTCTGATTGTTGGTCCATTTCTAGACTCTTGTCTTGTTCCAGAACATGAGTTTTACACGCACGTTAGTTCTGCAGATCTGTCCAATTTGTATGCAGACTGTTGGTCCCTTACCTCTCAGGTAGATATACTCCGATTCCGAAAGAAACACCCCTCATTAGTGTACTTTTACGACATATCACGGGCCCCTTACATTAGTTTCCCCGACGACCAGCTGGGAACAATTGTTGTCAAGCATACATGACATGTTTTTAACAGTATTGTTGCAAAGCATGTATGACATGTTTTCAATTGTAGTGTTATTTTAAAGCATACATGACATGCTTTCAATGGTAGTGAAGTTGTAAAGCACACATGGCATGTTTTTAATAGTAGTATTGTTGTAAAGCATATATGACATGTTTTCAATAGCAATGTTGTTGTAAAGCATTCACGACATTTTTTTTAATAGTAGTGTTGTTGCAAAGCATACATGTCGCATGTTTTTAGTAGTAGTGTTGTGTAAAGGAAGGTATCACACGAAGCATGTCTTCAATATTATTGTTGTAAAGGAGAATATCATTTACTGAACTATGTTTTCAACATTTTTGTAGAGATTTTGACGGTTATGATCGATTAGGGAAACTTAATGCTACTTGGGCCATCCGTCATAACCTACCACTACTGACTGTATTTACCGCTTATACGGTGTCGGCCAGCCAGTCTTTGAGACTTTTGATTTAGGGTCGCGTCGTTAGTGCTGTCGCCACGAACTGTACCGGTTCGGATTCTACTTTATTTATTTCTTCTTCTTGTATTTTATTTCATGTTACTGGTGCCATCAGTACGGCTATACTTTCTTGGTTACTGGATAAGTGGAGGGAGAGGGACAATGATGGGCAATGTTCCGTGTGAAGTGGTGTTAATTGATTAACTAACTATTCATTTATTTATCCATTAAAACTAGGGCTGTACCGAATATGCGCTTCGTATTCGCTTCGGGGTCGAATAGTGGACCTAATAACTATTCGGTATTCGACCGAATACTTGTGGTCGGACTGAATACGAATAGTGGTTATCTTACATCCGTTTCTGGACTGGTGGAAAATGAACAAAATTTTCCACCTTGGTTCATACTGTCAATAGTTATCTTTGTGCACTGTCTACGAGCGTACCAAGTAAACGTATGTTTAGTACAGCTGGAAATACCTTCAGTGAGACAAGAAGCTGCCTTAATGCTGTCAACATGGAACAATTGTTTTTTTTTTTTTTTTTTTTAAAGCTAGTGCCGTTTTCATGGATTAACTAAGCTGTCAGTGACAATTTACAAGTTTAATTACTTGTTATAAAACTAAGAATACTTTCATTCCTAGGTATTAGTTACCACAGACTGACTGACTAAAGGATGCACAAAAATAAAATGTTTTTAAGTGTTTACTATTCTGTACTACATTTTGTAAAGTAAAATTTCAGCAAACATTTGACATTATGAGTGTGTGTGTATGTGTATGTGTGTGTGTTTAGATCTATTTTATACACTATACACTAATCGAAAGTGGAAGAATTGGGCCTCAGTTTAAATAGTGGGAAGCCAGAAGACAACTAATCACAGACATCAGAAGCAGACAGTCATCATTTTTCGGCCATGTTATGAGAAGAGGGAAAATGGAACATGTTGTGACCACTGGATAGATCTGTAGAAGGAGGGAGACAGGAAGACAACGAGAGAAGATTCTTGACAGTCTTGTTGCATGGCATGAAGGAGATCGCAGATAATATACTATTCGTAGTCGTATTTGGCCGAATAGTTGGTCCCGTTATTCGTATTCGGCCAAGTAGTGAAAATCCCTATTCGGTACAGCCCTAATTCATTCATTCATTCATTCATTCATTCATTCATTCATTCATTCATTCATTCATTCATTCATTCATAGCGATGTGTCAATATTTTAACTTGCTGGTATTTAAATTAGTTCATTATTTCGACTTGTTACTGTAGTAGCATCAGTAGTAGTAGTAGTAGTAGTAGTAGTAGTAGTAGTAGTAGTAGTAGTAGTAGTAGTAGTAGTAGTAGTAGTAGTAGTAGTAGCAGTAGCAGTAGTGACGGTGCTGGTGGTAGTAGTAGTACAACTGGTGTTAGCAATAATAGTAGTGGTAGCAGCCATGGTTGTGGTGGTGGTGTTAGTAGTGGTCACTGTAGCAGTATTCCTTTTTTTTTTTTTTTTTTTTCATTTTACTGAAAACAAATAAAACAGTTTTCAATGTCTTGCTGACTGACACACACACAAAAAACAGATATATCTTTTTTTTTTTATGTACCTGGGTTATCTGTTAAACGGATATCGTCTCTAGAATTACATCAGAGAGAAAACAAGAATGTCAGGTCAAGAAATATGCTGACATGTAGCAACATTGCCAACTGAAGATGCTGACAAAAACCAAAAACAAGAATCGACGGAGGGTTGTAATCACATTTGTGTTACAAATTTTAACCTGTCCTGTGATATCCGTACCATTCTGGCAGGTAATCAGTTAATTGTGCAAGTATTACTCTGTTGCCACGATTGTGTTGCGCGGACGGTCAGTGAAAGTGGGTCAGTATACCTGGTTGTAGGGCGGAATTTTCGTCAGTCGTAGTGAGAGAAAGGGGGGAAAAAACTAGTCTGTTTGACGCTGGCATCTTTTGTACACCAATGGAGAGATGTATATGTAATGGCTGTAATCGTCGCTTACACTTTATATTACTAAAGAAAAGTACACTGTTTTACTATTCGTTATTACTGTTAACTATTTATTCAAATACGACACCCGGTTCATGTCTGGAACACAGGGAAAAGAACGCTGCATGTTTACGCAACTCATACAGAAACTGTAATGTGTGAAAGCTAACAATTGTGAGTACTACAATGCTAGCTGCGCACAAACATTATCAACAGTGAAACCACGTCGAGTAAAATATCACGTGATACCCTCTCCAGGGTAATCGACACCTGCTAACGCTTACATATGACAACTGATCACGTTACGCAAATGTTGTCAGGGTTGTAACTGATTACTTACGTGCTTAAAATATTATTGGTAATATTACTGTTTTTGTCGGTAATGCTATGTTGCACATGTGCTTTTGTTTTCTTAATGCGGCGAATTTCTTTGATCTTTGTTTGAATAATAATGTTTGTACCCCTGAGAAAAAAAAAGAATACAGAGTATTAGTGCGAGGTGATCCTCAAGCAAGTGATACGTTTAAATACTTGGGTACCCTGATAACAATAGATGGGTGCGGTATTTTTTCAAGTTAAATGTAGAATAACACAGGCATAGGCAGCATTTTACAGAAAAGAATATTCTATGCCGTCTTACTTTGTCTTTGAGATAAGAACGAGAATACTTTAAAGTCCTGTCATATGGAAATGAGTAATGGACAATCGCAATAGTGTAGTGTTCAGGCACTCGCCTATGCCCCGAAGCTCCTGGATTTGAATCGGCAGCGGGGCGGGTGTTTTTCCATCATGACCTCGGCTCCAAGGTAGAACCAGGTTAAAACTGGTACAAGACCCTGGCGGCTCGAGGCGGCAACGATGACAGGTAATGTTCTGTAAGTCAAGACGGCCGGCTTGATGTTAACTACGTCACACACGGAGTGCCTACTTGTCCATCGTCTAGCACAGGGCCGGATTTACACTTGATGAGGTCCTAAGTTATAAAAAACCAAGAGGCCCCAATATTGTGAATGACACCAGACAATCGCAGAGAACTTTAAAATATTAACGCTTTTCAAATATTTGAATTGACATTGATTTTCCTTTAAATTTTATTAAAAGAAATAATAAACAACAGGCTTGTGTATGGTTCTAATAACTATAGGTCGTAAGTGCAGGGATTGCCCAGCGAGTGCTGTGTGTTTTGTTCAATCCCATCAAGACCGTACAAGGAGCGACCAAAACCCGGTGACACAAAGTCCTACCATTCGGATGAGGATCACCTGGGCACGAGTCTTAAAAACCCCATTAAACCCTTAGGTTATAATAGGTTCAGCTATGGTGCGGCTTTAAAATAACGACAAATTCCGTGCCACCTTAGGACATAAATTTATGTGTGAAACAATGATCTTCTAAAAGCTCTAGTAACAGAAAACTGAATTAATGGGGGTAAATGTGTATTTGTAAGGCCCCTGAAGAGTGTGAGGCCCTACACTGTAGTTTATTTAGCTCATGCCTAACCCAGCAGAAGTCTAGTGTCATGTGCCCGAGGTGCTTCTGGTGGGAAAAGGTTCTTTACTTTACTGTCGCTGTTGTTCCCTGAATGTTGAATTAAGAATCAACATCACAGCACTAGGGACACTCCCATACGCGCTCCGTCTGCATCTTAAGCAGCTAACGAAGAGTTCCGATTTCGATTGTAACAATAACTGTATGATTTTGCATCCGTCTCGCCCTTTCCTTGAGTGGACCGTAGTAATATATGTGTGCCTCTCCATTGTTCACTCGCTCCTAAACGGCCCTCACAATATCTAGCTTGTCTGTCTGCTCGTTTGCCAACACACGAGCATGCCCGTGAGAACATATCCAAAGGACGCCAACTACTCAGAACCTCTGAAGCTTCTACAACATGTCTTTGTTGCTGAATCTCAACCTAGCCTCCACTTCCACTCTCAAACTAGAAGTTGTGATATCATTTGCAAGGATTTGCTGCACTAAGCAACGTCCATTCGCCTTGGCCATGAACCCACTTTCTGCTGCTCAACACAGAGCCAGCTGTATAGATAATCACATCCCCTGGACAGGAACTGTCATGAATCAATTGTTGAACTTCTGATTCTGCAGCACTCGCTAGGCAATCCTTGCACTTACGACCTATAGTTATTAGAACCATACACAAGCCTGATTCTTGCTCGAACACTCTAAATCACCCCCCCCCTCCCCCCAACCCAATCCTTCCCCCTTTTCCAGTCGCTCAAATTCATCAAGCCTGCAAACATGTCTAATTGTAATTTCAGCTTGCGGCATCCAAGACCTTCCTCTTTTCAGTCTGTTACCCTGAGCTCTACCGGGACCGTCAGTACTACTAACGGTCCTGGCTCTACCTAAGGCTTCATGCAGGAGGTGTTTCTTGTCTGCAGCTACTCTGAGATATGACTTTGCTTGCAGAACTTAGAGCCTTTCTGTAATAGTAGGCAGTGCAATTATGCATCGCATATATACTACCAGGGTGTCTCTTGTACACTGTTGTCCCCGGAAGATAGCTTCGACGGTAAGTACAAGGGGAGGAATCATAGCACCCACAAGGGAAGTAA
Organism: Candidula unifasciata; assembly: GCA_905116865.2. NCBI lineage: Eukaryota > Metazoa > Mollusca > Gastropoda > Stylommatophora > Geomitridae > Candidula > Candidula unifasciata. The sequence goes on along the minus strand of CAJHNH020000856.1, from coordinate 108,763 downwards.
GTTAAGNCTCACTTAATGTGTTCACCTGAACAGGGGATTTATAACCCCAGGGGAAGAATGATGGGTGTACAGTATTCACGGTCACTGAAAGATAATATTTCAGGACAGCGTGCACATATATAATGTTTGAGTTTTCAGCACATAACCTGCTCCACGTGGTCATGTAATATCAATGTCAGCCAGTTGTTCGAAGTCTGAGTGAAGACGGACAACAGACTTAGAAAGTCAACTATCATGACATAGCATTTGAGGGAAGGCAGGATATGTGACGCCCCATGTAGACAAAAGACCTTCAGACTAGACTGGAGAGGATGTGGAATATGAGGAGGAGTGATGGGCTATATCTTATTATTATATGTTGTATTAATTGATACATGTATTCTTAGTGTAAGTCAAGATACTACACGTATGTGTTTTGTTTCCATGATTACAGCGCCCATGTGACGATCAGTCCATGAAGTAGCCTACATTGTGTTAGACTCGGCCAGCTGGGAACTAGGTGGAGAACTAGGTGGAGAACGAGGTGGGGATGAAGTGGAGAATAAGCTGAAACAGGCAGACAACAGGCAAGGAAGAGTTGGACAAGCTTGACAGTTCCTCACGGCTGTCAGAGGCTTATAAGTTGAGTTAACCCCTTTATGTTAACCTTTTATCATCATTATCATACCACTCTAAACCCCGAGCTGTTTGTCTCGCTGAAGCGTAGTACTTTCATTAACCAGTCACTGTTTGTGTAAATCAACAAACTGGAATTTCATTGTAGTAAATAAAGCTGTATGTCAAGTTTTATACTACATCGTTTGTTAAATTCCAAGTGTATTCAATCTTACCTGTTTTTCTAAACTGATAGATAGAAGTACATTTGGTGGGGGCTCAAATAATATAATAATTCTTTAATTATTAATAATAACACCATGAGAAGGTAGATGACGGAGGAATCACTTGCCCTGTCTAATAATTCATTAAGTATGATAGACATCTAAAATTCCTTGCCTTCTCTTGTGGGTACCAAGTTCAGCTAATGTTAATATACTTAACGAGCCAATATGGCTGTTTTCTTGGATATCCAGGACTTTGTCTGAGAGCAACATAGCTCAGATTTTAGTTCAGTGTATCTAGTGGAGAGAATGTGTTGAAAGGAAGATCCCTACTCAACAACATAAACATTTAAACCACGCGACACGTCACAGCAAGCCCTCCTCTAAGACTTCTTTAGAAGAGATTGCGTTGTGCATCTTAGTCTGGATTGTTCTATCTATCAGGAAGTATTTCACCCAGTTATATAATCTGCCATGTATTCCTATGCTCATCATCTTCATCAGGAGACCTTTTCTCCATACTCTGTCATAGGCCTGCTGGAGGTCGACAAAGACTGCCACTGTGTGTTTCTTATTCTGGAAGCCATCATGTATTCTTTGTGTCAGTCTGAACAGCTGGTCTTCTGTGCAGCTGTTGGTTCTGAAGCCTGCCTGTTCATGGCATAGAACACCAGAACTCTCAAGGAACCAATATAAGCGCCTGTTTATCATTCTTTCTGCAACTTTGCCCAAGCATGATGTTAAGGATATCGGGCGGTAGCTTTTGGGGTCATCTGGAGGCTTTTTGGTTTTAAGAATGGGGACGATATATGCATTCCTCCATGCCTTTGGAAGTTTGCTTGACCTCCAAGTTTTATTAATAAGCCTGAGAACTACTTCTCTCCCAGACCGGCCAAGATGTAGCAGCATTTCGTTGTGGATCTTATCTGGGCCTGGAGATTTTCTAGGTTTTAATTTCTTCAGGGCTTGCTCTAATTCATCCATGCTAAATTCATTTTCAAAAAGGGAGTCGCTGGCTGTTGGAGCTCTCTCTCTTGTTTCTTCAACTGAGAGAGCTGTGTTCTATTGAGTTCTGACAGCTTACCTGCTCTGTTAACTGAGGCAAAATAATGATTGAAATGTTCTGCTTTCTTCTTGTCTTCAGTGATTGTCTTACTCCCATCTGTCACTGGTTTTGGGTTCACCCTTCTACTTTCTCCGGAGAGGTTTTTAACTAAAGTCCATGCTTTATTTCCATTCTGCCTAAGGTCTAAGTTGGAGCAAGTTTCTGTCCATTTATCTTTTTTAGCCTTATTAACTACAAGCTTTACTCTGGCACATGCTTTATTGTATTGGATCTTTGCTTCTGTTGAACGTGCAGTTTCGAGCAATATTCTTGCTTTATTCCTTTCAGATATAGTATTTTGAATTTCTTGATTCCAAAAAGGTTTATATGCCTTCCGGCTGCCCCTTGGGATGGCTTTCGACGCTGCATTCAGGATTGCTTGTGTTATGTCTTCACAAAAAGTTTCCACACAGCTGTTGTCAATTCTTCCCAGGAGGCAGTCAGATGTTTCCTGAAATAGTTTCCAGTTTGCTTTTCGGAAATTCCAACGGGTTCTCTGCTTGAAGCGTAATTTAGCGGTGGAGCTTACAGTTGTGAGTATAGGTTTGTGGTCACTTCCTATGTCATCCAGGACTTGGGGATAGCTTGCGTCTGCTATGTCGGATGAGCAGATGGTCAGGTCTGGTCGGCTGAGAGATAGGTGGGCCCTGTGTAACAGTGTAGGTGTAGACTCTGTGTCCTGCAGCACTAATAGGTTAGTTGTTTCACAAGTATCTTCGATGTATTTCCCTGTGCTATTGTAGTCAGGGTAACCCCAACGTGGCGAGTGTCCGTTGAAGTCACCAACAAGAAGGGTTTTATGGTACTGTGTCTTGTATAGTTCTGGTATGTTGCATGTTGTCTGAGGTGGGCTGTACACGTTGTATATCGTATATTTGCTTCCATTGTGCCAGATAGTTATTTTTTGCACATCTGTAGGGTGAGATGTCGACAGCATTGTTACATCTCCTTGTATGTCATTTCTGATATAGGTCACTATGCCCCGGCAGTCATTGCACTTACAGGCATAACTAGTATATCCAGTGAGATGCAGATCAGAGTCTTTATGCAGGGTTTCTTGTAGGGCAGCCACGTGTACCCTGTGGTTGTTTAGCAGTTTGGCGAGTTCAAGTTTCTTATTTCTTATTCCACAGATGTTCAGCTGCAGAATATTGAGCATCTGTGTATTTTTTTCTGTGCTGTCTGAGTTCTCTTTGCTCTCCCTCCCACTCTTCCTCCTCCTGGGGTGTCTGATTTTCCTATTTATTTCAAATTTTCCAGTAGCCAATTTTTCGCACATGACAGCCTGGTTTCCCACTGTCTGGCGCGGGCCTTGATAGACGAGGCGACGACCGATCTCGTATGTATTCTTAAATTTTGACATATTCATGGCATTGTGGTGCTGGGGTGTCTGTGGATTACCTACCTCCCCGGGCAGCAGCTAGAAATGCCCTGTACCAGTTCTAAAGGAAATATGGGTTGTGTTTCTGCCTTTCCCTTTAACACGTAGCTAAGGTGGGGCTCACAGTGTGCTCATTCCCCGCCACCAGATTGCCTGCAGGTTTTGCTGAGTTCTTCATGGCTCTAAGCATGTCCTAAGCATGAGTAGTTGGGGCAACTGGATCGTCACGTCCTGAGTCCCTGTGCCTTCACGATAGTTTCCGGTATTCAGGGGGGTTAGCATACTTGTTTCCATTCCTAAGACTGTTCAGCACACCTCTGGCTCCTTCCCTCCCACAGGGGGCAGTACGGTGTGGTGCACCGGGTTTATTATCGAGGTTTGCTCCTCTAGATCCATTGTGTTTTGCCTGGGGATTCGCACCCCTAGTTACCAGGGCTACCTCGGGGAGGCTGTGACTCTTCGCCACGCACAATGGTCTTGAGGTAAGAGAGGTTTTGCTAGGTCAAGAGGCTGACACCACAATGGACTTACTTTCGTGAACAGATATTCACTAGACCTAGGGTGAAGTAAGGGGGGGAACCCACTACCCACAACACCAACACTTCTTACCCCCTGCCTCTCGAGGCTCAGCCCCCTACAAATGGGTGGAAAATACGGTAATTACCGCACGCGTGAAGATTATTTGGAAATCAGCTCACACGTGCTGCAATGCGTGATAATTATTTTGATAGCCTATCCAGCACACATTGAAAACAATTGTTCTCAGGTAACTCACGGGGTAACTGGGGTTCGCAGGTTTGCTTGCCATCCAGATTACGGTTGTGTAATCTCTGGATGATCTAACGTTTAGTTAGCAGCCCCGACGGGAAAGAGCAGATTCGTCTAAAATGATGGTACTCACCCACACAGAGACACACATAGACACACACACACACACACACACACACACACACACACACACGCAAACACACGGGACAAGGGGTTGCTTCGCAATAGTAGGTGGCCCCAGTGTGCAGGATTGAAAGGAATGTCTGGGGTTTGCTCCTTTTGAATTAGCTGAAGGAACAAAATACCAGCTGACAAAATTACCACTACGACTAGGCAATGCACATTAAGACACGGATAGAACTGTATTTATAAAGATGCCTTTCGATTTAGCCTTATATAACGTTGCGTCAACATAATTTGGCTGTCTGGTTTTATAAGGTAATTTCACGTGAGGTAGTTTGCCATTGCTAATGGACGGTCAGTCGTCCATACCATTGTCGAAATCAGCACAAAGGGTCTGCTGCCAAATCGCTGCCAATAGCTGAAATCGAGCTGAGTATTACATAATTATGCAGCGCGTTTGCAACGCTTTGAAATGTGCTTGAGCTATGAGCGGAGATTCTCGGACGCATCAGTGTATCTAAATACCACGAGTACAGTACAGGAAGTGAATGGAATGGGGTGTCACGAGTACAGTACAGGAAGTGAATGGAATGGAGTGTCACGAGTTTAGTACAGGAAGTAAATGGAGCGGAGTGTCACGAGCTTAGTACAGGAAGTGAATGGAGCGGAGTGTCACGAGTTTAGTACAGGAAGTGAATGGAGCGGAGTGTCACGAGTTTAGTACAGGAAGTGAATGGAGCGGAGTGTCACGAGTTTAGTACAGGAAGTGAATGGAGCGGAGTGTCACGAGTTTAGTACAGGAAGTGAATGGAGCGGAGTGTCACGAGTTTAGTACAGGAAGTGAATGGAGCGGAGTGTCACGAGTTTAGTACAGGAAGTGAATGGAGTGGAGTGTCACGAGCTTAATACAGGAAGTGAATGGAGCGGAGTGTCACGAGTTTAGTACAGGAAGTGAAGGGAGCGGAGTGTCACGAGTTTAGTACAGGAAGTGAATGGAGCGGAGTATCACGAGTTTAGTACAGGAAGTGAATGGAGCGGAGTATCACGAGTTTAGTACAGGAAGTGAATGGAGCGGAGTATTACGAGTTTAGTACAGGAAGTGAATGGAGCGGAGTATTACGAGTTTAGTACAGGAAGTGAATGGAGCGGAGTATCACGAGTTTAGTACAGGAAGTGAATGGAGCGGAGTATCACGAGTTTAGTACAGGAAGTGAATGGAGCGGAGTGTCACGAGTTTAGTACAGGAAGTGAATGGAGCGGAGTGTCACGAGTTTAGTACAGGAAGTGAATGGAGCGGAGTGTCACGAGTTTAGTACAGGAAGTGAATGGAGCGGAGTGTCACGAGTTTAGTACAGGAAGTGAATGGAGCGGAGTGTCACGAGTTTAGTACAGGAAGTGAATGGAGCGGAGTGTCACGAGTTTAGTACAGGAAGTGAATGGAGCGGAGTGTCACGAGTTTAGTACAGGAAGTGAATGGAGCGGAGTGTCACGAGTTTAGTACAGGAAGTGACGAGTGACACAAACCTCCTAGCGTGCACAGATCGCAAACTCTAGTGGAAAGTTTGGTTGTTCATCCGCTACTGAGTTTTATTCTTATTCCAGAACTTGAGTTTTGAGCACACATCTGTTTTACAGATTTGTCTTATTTATATGCAGATTGTTTGTCTTTCTTCCCTCGGGCAGATGCAGTCTGACTTGGACGGAAACGCCATTAATTAGTAGCCTTCAATGAAAACAGTGGGGTAAGTGAAGGGAAATGGTCAGTCTATTTAGTGAAAGCATTAGGAGGATGGTCGCAAAGTAAGGGAGAATTTATGTGAGCTTTACTGCTACAGTGGCGAACTATACAAGAAACTCACCCCCGGTCTTTCCTTGAGTGTGAAATTTACAAATATTTTTAGAAACACTGAAGACTATACCAACAAAAAGTAGGTAGGTAATTGTACCCCATCAGTACATCACACAAGCGATAAACACCCGCTGACGCAAAGTGCCATCATGCGGATGAGGATCACCCGTGGAGAGGTCCCAGAAACCCCTTTCAGCCGTTAAGACCATATTTATGGCTCGGCTATACTCAGGGCCTACAGCAGAAGCCAGGGTGGGGCTTCAAATAAAAAAAAAATTGCATCCCACGTGAGGATGACCTGTTCAATGATACCAAAAAAAAAAAAATAAAGAACTTGCTACAAGCTTTGACCCGAGAAATGAGTTTTACAATTAGAATATCATAAACGTTGGAGACAAAACAACAAATAACTTACTGCTGGCCTTATCCCAAGTGTATAAATTTACACACACACACACACACACACACACACACACACACACACACACACACACACACACACACACACACACACACACACACACACACACACACACACACACACACACACACACACACACACACACACACACACACACACACACACACACACACACACACACACACACACACACACACACACACACACACACACACACACACACACACACACACACACACACACACACACACACACACACACACACACACACACACACACACACACACACACACACACACACACACACACACACACACACACACACACACACACACACACACACACACACACACACACACACACACACACACACACACACACACACACACACACACACACACACACACACACACACACACACACACACACACACACACACACACACACACACACACACACACACACACACACACACACACACACACACACACACACACACACACACACACACACACACACACACACACACACACACACACACACACACACACACACACACACACACACACACACACACACACACACACACACACACACACACACACACACACACACACACACACACACACACACACACACACACACACACACACACACACACACACACACACACACACACACACACACACACACACACACACACACACACACACACACACACACACACACACACACACACACACACACACACACACACACACACACACACACACACACACACACACACACACACACACACACACACACACACACACACACACACACACACACACACACACACACACACACACACACACACACACACACACACACACACACACACACACACACACACACACACACACACACACACACACACACACACACACACACACACACACACACACACACACACACACACACACACACACACACACACACACACACACACAGAGAGAGAGAGAGAGAGAGAGAGAGAGAGAGAGAGAGAGAGTTTCAAAGATACTGGCTACTATACAAAGAGGAATTTGCTACAAATTTCGTCTCGAGGAGTGAGTTTTACAGTTGGAATATCACTGGCGTTAGTGACTGTAAACACAAAGAACTCTTTGTCGGCATTATCCCGAGTGTAGACATTTATTAATATAGAATCAGAAACATTGAAGACTACACGATCACGAACTTGCTACAAGCTTTGTCCCCAGCAATGAGGTTTACAAGGTACACTATCATAAACACACGAGACTATACAACAAAGAACTTACTGCCAGTTTTGTCTCGAGTGCTGAGTTGCCGCTGCAGCTTGCTCTGCTCCTGCTGAAGCTCCTGGGAAAGTGTGGTGAACTTCTTTAGAAGCATTTCCAGCTCGGATGAGGAGCTGGTTGGAATACGTGGTATAGAGTACACAGGCTCGTCATCACTGAACGCCCCACCGTATGTCTCATAGTCCGAAGCGAAGCCACGTGCATCCATCTGTTGTTGATGTGTGAACATCAGCTCGGAGTCCGAGTTGTAGCACTCGGGAGATCGGCTTCGCAGAAGCCGGCCATATTTTGTTTTAGAGTTGAGGAGGGTGCGAAGTCTTTCTTGACGTTTCCTCTCTTCCTGAGACACAGGTACATCTCCTCTGTAAGCCTGAGGTGGGAGGGTGTACGAGGGTCCGTGTGGAGGCGTGTGTAGAGGGTACCCTTGATGCTGAGGTTGCGGCTGAAACTGATAATGATGAGGGGCCTGTGGGAACCTTTGCTGATGATGTGTGTGAGAATACAGAGAAGATTGATGAAGCTGGTAATGCTGTTGTAAGCCCCCTTCTCTCAAAGCCCCTACATTTATATAAGGTGGCTCGGAGAATGATGGACTCGACTCCTGCAGTGACCAACTCCTGAACCCGTGCATTTGGGAAGCTGCGCTTATGGGGATTTGTTTTGTTGGAGATTTTGGCAATGCTGCTTTCCTGCCCATGCTCTCGGGCATCAAATGATGTTTGTATTCAAGACTGGAGAAGTGATCGTAAATAGGATTGGTAACACTCATATACCCTGATTTAGGAATATCCGCAATTTCCTGACCAACATAAGCTCTTTCTCTGCTGGATTCAACACTTCGTGGCAGAGATCCCTCGCTGGAGTTACTACTCTCCACACCATCCTCGGTCATCAACTTCGCTTCTGCTCGTTGTGGGCTGATGAAAATGCTCGCATATCTTGAAGAACCTTGTCCTTGTCTATCCTGACTGAGCTCTCGTCGTGGGGTATAATCTGCAGACTGGAAGGGATACTGTGAATAAGTCTGTCCCGGCTCATACAGATCTGGGCATTTCTCGGTCATTTCCAGTGCAGACGCCGAAGAAGACCTGCCCTTTTTTAAAACAACAATAGGTGGCTCTGATTTTTCCACAACTGGAAGAGCTGGGCAGGATTTGTTTTTGCTGCTGTTTCTCCTGGTTCGTATAGTGAGTACCAGCTTCTTAGGTATAGACATGAGGATAACCACATCATCCAGAGACATGTTTCCAACTTTGACATTATTAACAGTCACAATCTCATCCCCAACATGTAACAATCCGTTTGTCTGAGCCACTGTACCCATCTGAATCCGCGAAATAAAAACTCCATCTGAGCGATCGAACCCGTTCCCTTCACGGATATAAAACCCTAAAGTCTGGCCAGGGCGTTTGATAATTTCCACAGTCTCCACCACAAAGCTTTCATCTTCAACCTCCATACTCTTTATGCCCATCTCCAGCCCTGCTGGGCCCATGATGTTGCTTCCGCTGCTGGACATGCGTACGTTTGCATAGACATTACTGCTGCTGTTGTGGTTGCCGATGAACGGTGCAGCTGTATCTGCTGTTGTCTGTACGCTGTAGCTTTTAGAGATTGAGCGAGGCCGACCACCGTCGTAGGAAGAAGTAATTTTGTGTTGGAGATTGGTAGTTTCTTGAAATGTTGTTGTTGATGATGATGAGGGAGGTGGCTGAGTTGGCGCGGCAGTTTCATGGCCGCGCCTGTGCTGTAAGAGCAGTCGCTGTTTTTCTAAGTTTGCATGGCGCTGAATAGTTAACTGCTGCTGCTGCTGTTGCTGCTGCTGCTGTTGTTGACCCTGTTGCTGATAATGTGGTGATCGCTGCCACTGGGGATCCTGATTATAATAATTACGATAGAGCGGTGCCTGTAGTTGTGGCGCACCTTGTGGCGAAGGAAAGGATTCCCCGAAGTTTTGAGGATGTCGTAGCTTTACATGCTGTTGCTGTTGCTGCTGCGGCTGCTGCTGCTGCTGCTGCTGCTGTTGTATTCGTTGTCGGTCTGGCGACTCAGTTTGATACTGATACTGGTACTGCTGTGTAAGGTTCAAGAAAGGTTGCTGGGGTGAATCTTGATGATACTGTATTCGTTGTTCAGATGCTTGCAGTCGAGGAGGCAACGACAGCTCTCGTGAAAATTTGTTTGGGCTTTTGGTTACCGCGGTTACCGACAGATCGGCTCTTGCCTCTTCTGAGTTGGCTCTCCTGAGCTCTTTAGTCGTGTCTGCAGCCGGTGGGGCACTGTCTTGTCGTTTAGGAGCAGGATGGGACCCTACAGCATTCTCAGAAGACTCAAACCGTTCTCGGTCTGTCGAAGAATTCTGAGACGGAGAGTCTTTATGAGGCTCGTTGTGTGAAGGCTGATCTGGTGCGGGTAGTACTTCAAGACTCTCTTCATGAGAGGTGTACGAGTCATCTGAGGTTCGAGGCAGAGTTTTGTTGCCTCTCCCTGATTCGAAACAGTTTGGCTGTAGCAGATGTGCCTGAGATTCGTCGAGGGGTGGAGCATCAATGTCAGTCTCCTGCTCGAGTTTGCCTAGTAATCTGCCACCGCTGGCGATGTCTTCGCTTTGTTTTCTACTACTGGGACGTGGAGTTGGTGGTGTCCTGGTTGAATCATCAGATTTCCGAGGTCCCTCGTCTCCCTGTTCAAAGTAGATAGTCAAGCACAATTAATCAAGACGTGGAATCGTACACCTATCTGGGCAGTAATCTCCTATATGGCAGCTAACAGAGAGACCAACAAACAGAATATATAAAAGAGTTGAACTAAAGTAAACCACGAGATAGACCAAGAAAGATAGAGAAGAAGAAGTAATATACATGTAGACCTAACAATAAACTGGGAAGAGAAGGCCAGGTCAGTGAGATAAACAGAGGCGGGTGGTATCCGCAGCAATTAACCCCGGGAACTCGGAATTATGAACAAGCATACTTTTGACAGCCTGAATAACATCATACTCAAATACGTCATTGACACAGTGGTGACAATAAGTAATCTGTAACACTGTCACTCACGGAGGATTGGAGGTTGGATAAAACGACGTATGTAAATACATGTAACACTGTCACTCACGGAGGATTGGAGGTTGGATAAAACGACGTATGTAAATGCATGTACACTGTCGCTTACGGAAGATTGGAGGTTGGATAAAACGACGTATGTAAATACATGTAACACTGTCGCTTACGGAAGATTGGAGGTTGGATCAAACGACGTTTGTACATACATGTAACACTTTCACTTACGGATAAAACGACGTATGTACATATATGTTAATTTGGAAAAAGGTGTGCATCCGACAAGAAAAGACCGATTGTAACGTGCACGACGTTGAGTTGAGTTGAGTCAAGACTTGACATCATAGCACCTGGGGCATTCCCATTCGCGCTTCGTCCCCATCCTCAGCAGCCAACGCAGAGTTTCAATACTAACGGTGCCAGTCGTAGTCTGGTTGTATGTCTGTGATGCCTTTCCTTCCTCTAAGCATAGTGTGCCGGCCGAACCCTTTGGTCACACCCAGGTGCTTCATTCTCTCCAGCCCATAATAATATAGTTTCTCTTCTGACTTTGTTACTTGTTCCTAAAGGGTTCTGACCAAATCTGCCCTGTCATGTATCAATTCGCCACTCAGCAGTGAAGATCCAGCCAGTCTGCATGCGTGTTCATTTTCCACCACGCCGGCAGTGCCTGGAGAAAAGATCCAAAGTATGCTCCCTCCCGTGACATTCCAAGTGAAGTTTGCCAATCAGCTCGAAGCAATCCTGTATTGAACTTTCTCACCATGCTTTCAGAGTCCGTTGCAATTACGAGATGTGTAAGTATCTTGCTCTCTAGCCACCAGCAAACTGCAGTGTCTAGCGTGCACACGAAGTGTGCATAAGCAGCGTGTTGCGTGAACACCTTACGATATTTGCTGCAGGACAAGGAGCATCAATGGATACATTTGCTAGGCAATGATGTTTATTGACGAATCACGTCAACGTTTCGGCTCAGAGCTCTCTGATCACTCAAAACATGTAATAATTACATAGACTGGTTGGTAGGTATGAAGTATAGATATGTTTTACAATTATGTATTTTGTTATCATTGTTTCCCTGTGTCGGTTCCAGGCTTCTAGTGTGTGTATGCGGGAAGAGGTGGGATAGACTCACTGCCACCAATAAGCATGCCGTTAAAGCCGACTAATTAGAGTTTTGCCGAAATCGGAAGTCTTGGGTTGAAAGTAGCAGATACTGCGGCTTAGCTGTAAACAAAACACACGGTTCCAACCTGGTTTTTAAGGGCGAGCAACAGACAATAAGTTACAGGAAACAATAATTTGATTTGATTTCATTCAAGAACCGACATCACAGCACTCGGGGAATTCCCATAAGCGCTCCGTCCCCATCTTCAGCAGACAGCAAAGAGTTCCGATACTAATGCTGCCTGAGGAATTCTGATTAAACGTCCGCCTTGCCTTTCCTCTGAGCCTCGAGCATCTGCCAGAACCTCTCGTCACCCCCAACTGCATCAATCTCACCAGACTGGTGATCCATCTGCTCATCCGAACTGTACACGCTCTCCCACAAGGCACTAACCAGGTCTGCCCTATCATGTATCAGTATTCCACCAAGTTGTGCAGAGCCAGCCAGTCTGTCCGCCTGTTCATTTCCCAACACACCGGCGTGAACCGGTGAAAAAATCCACAAAATACTCCTCACCCGTGTCCTCCGCAGCGAATCATGCCACTTTGCACGAAGGATACCTGTTCTGATCTTCCTCAGCAAGCTTTCTGAATCAGTTACAATCACGATGTGTGTGTGTGTGTGTGTGTGTGTGTGTGTGTGTCGAGTTCTCTAGCCAGCGGAAAGCTGCAGTGACCGCCTCCACCTCCATTCTTAATCTGGATGTTGTGGTATCATATGCTAGGCTCTCCTGCACCAAACGTCGACCATTAACTTTTGCTAAGAAGCTCCATTACAATATTTTGGTCACTTGAAACGTCATGGAAGTCTAGAGAGAACAATAATGGAGGGGTATATGCCTGGGAAGAGAGGAAGAGGAAGGCCAAGGAGAAGATGGGTGCAGGATGTGGCAGATGATCTCCAGATGGGTGTATCAGACGCAGGACATCTTGCTCAGGATAGGAAGGTTTTCCGGAGGGTTGTTATGGCAGGGAGGTTCCGCGAGGGACATGCTACTGAATGAATGAATGAAGAAGCTCCAAGCACTTCTTTTGCCTCTTGACACTGAACGGTCTGTGTAAATGATAAAATCCTCTGAGCGAGCATTATCTTGAATTAATTGCTGAATTTCCACCTCTGTTGCACCTGCTGGCCAGTCTCTGCATTTCCTGCTCAGCGTGATTATGACTCTACACAAGTCTGACTGTTCGGGTGGCACTTTGACCCACTCCTCTCCTCGCCTAATGTTATCAAGGATGCAAACCTGTCTGATTGTGTCTTCTGCCTGAGCCATCCATGAACTCCCTCTTATCAGCCGCTGACCCTTAACTGCACCCAGAGCTTCATGCAGAGGGTGGTCTGTGTCTGCAGCTACCCTGAGGTATGACTTCGCCTGCAGCACCTTGTGCCTACCTGCAACCGTCGGCAAACCAAGGATGTATCGCATACACACCACTGGGGTGTCTCTGGTGCAACCCAGAATGACCCGCATAGCCGCATTCTGTATGCGCTCTAGTTTGTCCATCTGACTCTTTGAGACGGTAAGCAGTCCCAGGCCATAATCCACCACTGACAGGATCAGGTGCTGATATAGTGTGAGAAGCATTCTCTGCTCTATGTCAATTGCAGCCATAGTCTTAAGTGCACTAAGTCCTTTTTGGCATCTCGTCACAACACTCCCCACATGGTCCTGTCAAATGTAATTCCCAGATACTTCAGTTTGCTCTGTCTGTTGACGTTTCTACTATTTATCGTGAGACTTGGAAACAATATACTAATGGTATCATC
>CAJHNH020000856.1:42500-90000 GCA_905116865.2 Candidula unifasciata | reverse complement strand
GATTTCCAACGACATTTTTTTCCGGAGTCAGTTTTAAGTTGCGTCCACACTGGAGCCCCAGTCAAGCTGACAAAATCCCCTTCGATATCGATTGGACACTAAGATTACCGCAAGAGTGGCAGGCAAGCGTTTTAACCCTGCGCCACCACGGCTTTCATGGATTACTCAAGTTCTTCGTAAAACTGGTTTTAATGAGTATACCTTTTTTCCCTTCTGCTTCCTTGTATATTCCTATTTATTAATGCGCATATCTATTGTTCGCACTGTTGTATCCTGGACTCCTAGCATGCTGAGGAAGGCGAGGACAGACATGCTTCGAGCAGAGTGGCATGCTTCCCTTGGGTCACAGGTGAGGAGCTTTGTCTGGATCTTTTCTCCGGGTCATAGCAGTGTGTTGGGAAATAAACACCTGGACAAACTGGCTAGTTCTGCAGAACTTAGTGGAATATTATTGCATGATAATGCAGATGTGGTTAGGTCCTTGGAATAGAACGTGTACAATTCGGAGGAGCCAAAGGATCACCACAGTCTGGTAACAGTGAGGAAGCGGGCAGTGACGAGGGGATCTGACCGGCCAATAATCGACGCCCAGAGGGAAGGCAAGGCGGACGTATAATCCGAATGCTACTGGCACCATTGGCATTGGAACTCAGCCCTGGCTGCTGGAAGATGGGGACGGAGCGTTTATGGGAATGCCCCGAGTGCTGTGATGTTGGTTCTTGAATCAACTTAAACTCCAATTTATTGATAAGTGTGTCTATTATTTCCACATTTCTTTTGTAGATCCCTATTTTCAGCGCGGTTGTCTATTATTTCCAGATTTCTTTGTAGACTCCTGTTTTAAATGCAAATGTCTTTTTCCACAACTTCATGCAGACTCATGTTTATTTATGAGTCTGTATTCTGTTCCACCAGTTCATGACACACTCCTGTCTTCTGTAAAAAAAAAATGGTTACTTGTTAATTTGCTCGTTACATCTCTTGTTACATCATAACACATTGATCCGACCCATTCGAGCCCCATCTTCCGATGCAGCAACCATCTCAGTTTGTCTATGCTCCCCCACCCGGTAGAAGTTGACTGGCATAGCTTCTTTCTTTGCCTAGCAACCGGTTTCTATATGCTTGTCCCCGTTTGATACCCATCTCCAACTGGCGGTTCCTTGTCTGCGTTTCCTTTGTTTCAACTCTCGGGAGCTCAGCACAGTAAGTATGACTGCCTTGTCCATACTTCTTCATCTACCAGCCACTGCAGACACCTCCACTCTGCTGGCTCTGTCCCCCCCCCCCCCCCAACCTGTCATATCCCGGTTGTTGTTGTTGTTGGTCCATCACGAAACAAAATGGATGACTACCAATGTTACACGGCACAGGCTATAGTTAGTTGCATACTCTTCATAGGACGTTGCAGGCCCAACTCCACAATGTTTGAGATATTTATGGTTTTCTCAAGCTCATTTGTTTACTACTTGCCCGACCCACTGTCGGTACAACTGTCCAAATCAAGGCAAGACCTGTTTCCAAAAGGCTTGCAGCCGGGATCGATCCCAGCACCTCAGCATTACAAAGCGCGTTTGCAAACGCCTAAGCCATAGACGCCGCATGTAAGGAGAAAAAAATGCGTTAATGTCCCATTTGCAATGATTTGACTTATACTACAGTTCTTTAAATGCAATGATAATAACCCAATTAATTACCTAACTAGAACTGGCGACAGCGCAGGTAAGGGGGGGGGGGGAGAGACTCGCTTGTTCTATGCAGACTAAACTACAAAAGTAGCTATGACACAACACCTGCAAGCTAGTCAAACACGTTGATATCATGCTTTTCCGTGGCAGCTTATGGGTGTGAGTCTTGGATTCTTACTCATTCATTCAAGAAAACAAGAAAACAAAGATCGGAGCTTTTGAAATGAAAAGCTACGTGATTAGAATAGCAGGGACCAAGAAGAAGGAAAACACCGGCATAGTGCAAGATCTAAAGCATCGTGGAAAACTGGCTCATACACAGCATAGTGTCCCACAAACTAAGCTATTTTGTCCATGTTAAACGTCAAGGTGGCATGGAGAGAGAGCGGCGATGGAGGTAGTATCCAGAAAACGAAGTAGAGTTTGACCTCCGCGAAGGTGACTACTGGTCACTGAATATGCTCTGAAAGCACATAGGGCTGGAGAATTGGCTAGAGACAGCGAGACTTTCTTGTCTGCCGTGACTGTCGTCTCTTGACACCAAGGACCAAATCCACTCCAGCACTGTTAGCTTCTCTAATCAATGGACACCCTACTTATCAGTACTGTGGTTCGTTTTACAAACCAGTAAATTCAGTTTTCCTGCTCTCGTTAAGTTCTCTTTATTGCGCAACTCTTTAATTCCTATTCTGTTATTAAGGAGAGCATGGATTGCAGTTATTTATTTTACAATCAACTGTTTAAGAAAACAATACAATAAGTTCCACTGCACCGCTTTAAAGTGTGGCGTCCGTAGTTTGGGCGTTGCGAGTCAGATCTGCCATCGAAACCCACTATTGGCTGCGTGGACTTTTATCATGCTATGGGGCGTCGCAGGTCGACCCAGCCTAAAAATAAGTACCAGGATGTATGTCCCGGGGAAGTAAAAACTTTTGTTATTTTTGTTTATGTTTGAATTATATGTGGGAGCAAAAGGGCCGTCTCAACACATGAACCCAGTTGAACACTTGCTTGGGGCCTCAATGAGCTCAAGGGCAGTCTCAACACATGGGCCCCGTTGAACACTAGCTTGGGGCCTCCATGAGAAGAGGGGCTCCATGCTTATCTGTGTATGTCATATGAACATTTACATTTCATTCAGTGGTTGTCGTAGGGGCCTCGGCACAATGGTTTGCCCAGGGGCTCATAATTCTGTTAAGACGGTTCTGTGGAGGGGAGGGGCAACGACATCTCTTAAGTGCCTAGGGCATCAAAGCGTTGTAATCCGGCACTGCTGACACCCCTTGGACAAAATAGGTTAAACCTTGACTAAGTCGAGTAACTGCAGTACTGAGTGACTAGACAAAAGCCTGTCGGCCCAAATGTCTGCGGTTCAAATCTACGTTGAGACGGATTTGCTTTAGAAACTGACCTGGGTTTTCAAGTCCACCCAGCCTGACATGAGTATCAGACAATGCTGGATTTGGACATAAGCTCAATAAGCAACAGTTCAGACCTCCTAGTCTGCAGGAGTCTCAACAAATTCCTGTGTGTGTATGCATGTTACTTATACCCCACCAGGACATTACACAAGCGATAAACACCCAGTGACACAAAGTGCCATCATGCGGATGAAGATCATCCGTGCAGAGGTCCCAGAAATCCCGTTCAGACGTTAGACCATATTTATAGCCCGGCTGTATTTAAAACCCCCTGCAAAAGCCAGGGTAGGGCTTCAAATAAAAAAAAAATTGCATCCCACATAGGGACGACTATATATATATATATATAGACACACACATCATCATTAGATGCCTTGCCGAGTGGCGTGGGCGATCATGACTCTCCACAATCTGCGATCTCCGGCAGCATGTATCAGTTCGTGTGCCGACACACCTCTATGCCATGCAACAAGACTGTCAAGAATTCTCTCTCGTTGTCTTCCTCTATCCCTCCTTCCACAGATCTTTCCAGTGGTCACAACATGTTCTTTTTTCCCTCTTCTCATAACATGGCCGAAAAATGATGACTGTCTCCTTCTGATGTCTGTGATAAGTTGTCTTCGGTTTTCCGCCTCTTTCAAAACCTCTTGGTTGCTCTTTTTGGCTATCCGGGGTATTCTAAGCATTCTTCTGTAAAACTACATCTCTGAGGCCTCGAGAAATTGTTTGGTCTGCCTACAGATTGTCCAGAATTCACAGCCATAGGTTAAAAAGGGATGAATGTAGCAAGCAAGAAATGAATACACATATATAAAACAAATTCCTATTTGATTTCTTCACAGATGTTATTTTGTTTTAATACAGTTAAATTGCAAGTTTCTTTTAACACAGTCTCGTAAGAGATAACATAATTTCTGTGATTTTGCAAACACATTCCATTTTTTTTTTAATACTAAAAATGTAATGATAGTATATTTCCAGTAACCATTTATTTCAAAGGCGGGCACAGTTAACAGTTTTTTTGGGGATTTGCTGGTATAACTTTGTAGGGTTTCACGGATTTATGCAGTTTAGGACCTTATCAAGTCCTCGGCTCTGGTAAAGTTATGGGAAGTAAAGGGGGGCGTTGGAATGTCGACTATATTACCAACAGTATACCAACTGGTTTATACAAATAAAAGTTTTGAATCGTATGCCTATGAGTTGCTACTGACGCTAACAAGTTCCTCACCTAAACAACGATTTCTAAAAGGAGAGCCAGGAAATGAATGGGTTATTTCAATACCACACTAAGCCGACTGACGAAAACATTGCTTCCGCCCACTGCTACTATTTTTTTATATACACACATGGTTGTTACAATGGACTCGCACAATACAACTCGATACCGTCCATGCAAGCAGTTGTAACACATGACGCTGCTAAACAGAGATTCTCAAACTGAGTTGGTTGGCCCCATAATGTTGTGTAGCAGGACGGGAACATCGTGGTTTTTCTGTGTAACTTTATGATTAATTAGAAGTTCCCGATTACAACAACAAAAACAACGAACGAAAGAAGAAGAACAAAAACAACAACAACTACTACTACTGTTGCTGCTTAATTTACTTCAGCAATTTACTACTAATGCTGCTGCTAATACTACTGCTGCTATTGTTGCTACTGCTGATACTACTAATGCTGCTGCTGATACTACAATTGCTGATGTTACTACCACTACTGCTGCTACTACTACTATTACCACTGATGACACTGCTGCTACTACTACCACTACCACTACTGCTGCTACTACTACTACTACCACTGATGACACTGCTGCTACTACTACCACTACCACTACTACTGTCAACACTGCTGCTACTACTGCTGTTGCCACTGCTGATACTACTACTGCTTTTGCCACTGCTGATACTACTACTGATACTATTGTTGTTGTTATTATTATTATTATGTGTATTATTATTCCAGTGGCTCACTGTCTGGTTGGTGCACGTATTCATTTTCCCCACCTGCAACCTCAACATGAGTCCATGTACTAACATCCCTCCATGCCACTGACAAAGGCTGTCAAGAATCTTTGACATTGTTTTCCTCCATTTAACTGACCACACAAAGATCTCTCTAAACGTCACAGCATGCTCCAGCTTCTTTCTTCTCCTACAGTGTTAAAAAAAAATGATTGGTTCTTTCTGATTTCTTTCAATCAGTTGTCTTAACTCTTCTTCTTCTTCTTCTTCTTCTTCTTCTTCTTCTCCTTCTTCTTCTTCTTCTTCTGCTGCTGCTGCTGCTGCTGCTGCTGCTGCTGCTTCTGCTTCTTCCGCTGCTTCTTCGTCGTCGTCTTCTTTTTCTTTCATTTCTTCTTCTTCTTCTTCTCCTTCTTCTTGTTCTTCTGCTGCTGCTTCTTCTTCTTCTTCTTTGTTTCCTTCTCCTTGTTCTTCTTTTTCTTCTTCTTTTTCTTCTTCTTCCTCTTCTTCTACTTCATATTACTACCGTTATTATTAATATCCATGACCTTAACCCTCAGGAAGACACAGCCTAAAATGGGTGTCAGGTAAAGCAATGAGAAGTGAATGCGGCTGTAAGTAAAGTAAAGATCCCTTTCTCACGCCTTAAGGCGTATTTGGAATATAGGGCTAAACTTTTATTTTTTAAAGACCAATCGGCACTTGGTGGCTGATGTGGTGAGCCCTGGCTCTGTCAGGACGCGAACCCACGACCTTCCGATCCACAGGCGGGCGTCCAACGGCCTACACTACAGCGACTCTTAAAAAAATGCCGGTATTGTCAGGACCTGAAACCACGGCTTTCCGATCCCGAAGAAAGGTGCTTGCCCTTATATTATCATCATCATCATACATTTGTATTTAATTACTAAGAGAATTTTACACAAATTATTTTAGTGAGGTGATATAACCTTCAGATCGCGAGATAGCAGCCCCTAAAAAAGGGAATCTTTAAGGACCTCTGCAGCAATCGATGTGTGGGCGACCATGTCCCCATTACCAGACACACAGAGCGAGTACACCTGAGTGCATGTGACGCTCAGTCACGCACATTGAACAAACAAAACCCAGCCCGCCGCATGGCGTTGTGGCTGGCGAATAAATTAATGATCCATTGACTAGACAAGCGAAACAATGTCAGCCAACCAATGCTTCCTGTGGCTTTGTGTTTTAGATGGGAAACTTGTCAGTTATGTTGCTAAACCAGTTCATGCTCAGTTCACCTGCTATTATCTTTCACGGGTTTAAAACATATTTTTATAGAGGAAATTCACGAATTAGCTATTTACAAGATAAAGCAGTAAGAGTAACGATGATCTCTCCACGACCCGCCCATATACACACCAGCTCACTTCGGATGTGTAATTCCTGAACCTGTCATCTTGCTACAAAGTTACTGGCGTGTTCTGCACTGCCGTTGATAACGCGTGTTGTATGTTTCAGCACGCCAGCGCTCTAACACTCCAAAAACATGGAGAAAATGGTCCCAACATAACCCCCTAGAGAGTGCTGAAACCTATGTCACGGGCATTCTCTTTCTCTGAATGAAAACGTAAATGCAAGACAACATAGAAAGACAGAGAGCGGAACACACCTGTAACCTTCAGGAAAGTCGACCAGCATAACAAACTTGTGAACGAAAAGTGACCTACTTTATTTAGGGAGATTAGCGTAAACCTAACCAAAAAAGCTAACAAATATGTCAGAGACAAAATAAACAAATTTGCAGGACATCGGAGTCTCTCTTGGAAGTGGTAAAACGTCGCAAGCTAGTTTGGTTTGGGCACGTGGTGAGACATGCATGATTCGACTGCAAACATTATACTTAAAGGAACTTTGGAGGATGGTCGAAGAAGATGGGGCAGGGGTGGGGGTGGTGGGGGGGGGGGGGAAGGGGACAAAGAAGAAACTGGAATGACAACATCAAGAAATGGACAGGACTAAATTATTATTCACTTATTCATCAATCAGAAGACAGAGAAAGATGGCGGGTTTTGTGTACTAGTGCTGCCACCATACACATACACGACCCTAACGGTCAAGAGTTATGTTATGTTATGTTATGTTATGTTATGTTATGTTATGTTATGTTATGTTATGTTATGTTATGTTATGTTATGTTATGTTATGTTATGTTATGTTGTCTTTCCCGGCCACCTATCATACAGCTGTATTTAATCTGGCTGTGATTGTATGATGAGTGAATCACCATAGCGAGAAAGGGAAGGACAGGGCAAGCAGATAGAACAGTGGTCTAAAACAAGGTTATCAACACATGTTGAAACAAAGCAATAGATAGAACAGCGGTCTAAAACATGGTTATCAACACATTTTAAAACAAACCACACTGAAGGATATAAAATAGGTATATCTTTTAATTTTCACTCCAAATATCTCAATAGTCGTTTTCGATTTTAGTAAACGTTTTTTTTTTGGGGGGGGGGGGGGGGGGGGGGGGGGGGGGGGGGGGGGGGGGGTGTCAACCTTGATTACTTTTATATTATTATTATTATTATTGTTCTTATCACTATTATTTAATGCTTGAAAAAGTGTTTTCCACATTATTTCATTATTATTAATTATTATTTGACGGTTTACAAGCTGTGTTGTGGTTTACAGACAGGCTGCAATATCGAAACCTGTCGACCAGACAAATCCATGTTTAGAAAACCCTTACGACGCGCCTTTTAGGCCATGCTTGTTATCGGGAATAGGTGTGTTCCTTTTACTTAAAAAAATGGAGCATTGGGAATCTAAACCACGAGGCCTTGACTCAAAAGTGTTTTTGTAAATGTGTAGCAGCAGCACTGACATCATCATCGTTATCATCATCAGCATGCCCCATGCCGATAAGCAAAGGCGATTGTGGCTCGCCAACTCCCACAAGTCCCTTTACATACACGATGAGCACAGGCCCTTATGCTTCGCGGGCCCCCGAGGCAGGCGCCCTGATAGCCCGTGCGTTAAGACGGCCCTGGGTCTAGCCCTCTATGCCCAGTACGCCCAAAAGAGTGGACAGGGGTCATTGACTTACTTGACTGTACGAGAGCTCATCGACTACAATGATTGGGGCATACACAAAGAATGGCAGATAGTTGATAAACACTGAAACAGCGTACACTAAAAATTCCAATGCGAATAGACCACAAGATAGAACGAAAGATCGAACGAACTTATTTTTAAAGAGCACCCAGGCTCGTATTACATTCAGCCCTTCCAAACAGCCACCTTGCACACAGCAGTTGTATCTTATAGAAGAAGCATGTTATGTTCATATTTTTAAAAAAAGTTAGTTGCGTATCCTTTACAGGACGTTGCAGAACCAACCCCAACAGCCCCTGGCTGTTGTGTGGTTTTTCTAGGCATTACTTCCAGTAGTTTGCCATTGCTTACTGGACGGTCGGCTTACTTGATACCACCGTCGAAACCAACGCAAGGCGCATGGCCCGCAGCTGGGATCGAACCCGGCATCTCGGCATTACGAAGCGTTCGCATCGACTTAGGCACAGAGCCGACATGTTCATATAATAACAGGCATATTATGAATATCAAGAGGACGGTGGGTAGATAATTGTTTCCAAAGACAAACTTAGAAACACACTGATTCTTGAACTGGAAAGCAAGTCACAAAAGATGAACTGAGACCGGTTATACTCTCTCTCTCTCTCTCTCTCTCTCTCTCTCTCTCTCTCTCTCTCTCTCTCTCCCTCTCTCTCTCACTCTCTCTCTCCCTCTCTCTCTCCCTCTCTCTCCCTCTCTCTCTCCCTCTCTCTCCCTCTCTCTCTCTCCCTTTCTCTCCCTTTCTCTCTCTCTCTCTTTCTTGTTGTACCCCACCAGGACATCGCACAAGTGATAAACACCCGGTGAAACAAAGTGCCACTATGCGGATGAGGATCACCCATAGAGGTCCCAGGATCCCGTTCAGTCGTTAGGCCATATTTATGGCCCAAATATATTTAGGGCCCTGCAAAAACCAGGGTGGGGCTTCAGAAATATTCCTAAGGAGGAAGCGAATACAGGAGATATTATAATCAGTTTATCATAAGCACAGTCAGCAGAGGTGCCTTGGAGAGGGTGCTGCATCGGAAGACTGAGCACGCATGAAGATGTCTAATGTGCAAAGACGTCGTTCGTGATAACCTAACACATCGTTTATTAATCGCTTGCAATGGATATAATGTGCAAACATAAAGCACGGGAAATAATCCATGATTTAGACATATAAAAGCGAGCGTCATAGTACTTCACAGTTGTGTCCCCTTGTGTTCTATTCTTTTTGTAGCAATGCAGTGTGCTATTATTTGGGTACCCACTCGTAGACTGTTCATACATTCGAAGCACTATCCAAGACTAAAACCTCAATGATCTGACATACAACGACTCAGATACCAATCTTCTCCATACCAGTGGTTATCGGATGAAAAAAAAACCAGGCCTCAATGAAGACTGTGGCTTGACGTATGTCCTCCACGGATCCATACAACTTGGTATACTTCAGAATGTTCCTGCTAATTGTTTTAAAAAAAATTTTTTTTCAAGCCAGCGGTATTCTGACTATTTGATACACACAGAGAGCACTCACAGCGATAGCTCGCCGCCCAGAGGAGGGGCAGCGGACAACCTGTCAGCACGCTCGTTGCCTCGCTCACACGAATATCCTGGACAGAAGATCCAAGAAATGTTCCCGGTCTGACTTTTATCAAGTGATGGAAGCCACCCTTAAAGTGATGGAAGCCACCCTAAAAGTGATGGAAGCCACCCTAAAAGTGATGGAAGCCACCGTAAAAGTGATGGAAGCCACCCTAAAAGTGATGGAAGCCACCCTTAAAATGACGGAAGCCACCCTAAACGCACAACACCAATTTCAGTTTTCCAATGTTTGCTTTGTAGTCTGTTACAATAACATAATGTCGGTCTGTGCTCATTTGTTCTGTGCTGCCGTTACTGCCTCCACCTCCATTCTCATACTGGGTGTGGTCATGTTGTACGCGAGATTTCCTGTTATCAAACAGTGTCAATTCATTTTTGTTTTAACACCCCACCCACTTTTCCTACAGCTCATTACAGACCTACCTCTATATATGGATGTCACATAAGCGCGATTTTTCATTGATCAGCTAGCTCTTGCACCGCTGACTCTGTTATAACAGCTATCCATTGCCGGCATCCTCGGTACCATTTAACTGCTCACTCAATGAAAGGCTGTTTTGCTAGGCATTACTGTGATCCATTCCCAGCGTCCTCGGTACCAGGCAAATATCACTCTATGTAAGGCTGTTCTGCTAGGCAGCACTGTGATCCATTCCCAGCGTCCTCAGTACCAGGCAATTATCACTCTATGTAAGGCTGTTCTGCTAGGCAGCACTGTGATCCATTCCCAGCGTCCTCAGTACCAGGCAACTATCACTCTATGTAAGGCTGTTTTGCTAGGCAACTATGTGATACATTCCAGGCATCCTCAATACAAGGCAACTATCACTCTATGTAAGGCTGTTTTGCTGGGCGACACTGTGATCCATTCATCAGCAGGCACTGTTTTGACATAGTTTATAATAGTGACTTCTGCTTATGCCTTCCAAGAGACACTATTTCCCAGCTATATCATTTGTTATCCTCTAAGATAAAGCTTTTCAACCAAGTTTTCTCAAGGGCCCAAGTCTTGAAAATGGGTATCGTCACGGACCAGAGACCTGAGCCATTAATATAGTACAACTGGCGATAATCCGCGGGCCACTTGCTAGGCCTTGACGGGCTAAATATGGCCCGCGGGCCGCCGGTTGAATAACCCTGCATAAAGTTTCGTACTGGGAGTGTTTACCGTCTGTTCCAACTTTAGGATACATTTTAGATCATGGCTTTTTAACTAAGTTTACTCAGATGCCAGCGTTTTGAAGACTGGGATAGTCAGGGGGCAGCGTTTTGAAGACTGGGATAGTCAGGGGCCAGCGTTTTGAAGACTGGGATAGTCAGGAGCCAGCGTTTTGAAGACTGGGATAGTCAGGGGCCAGCGTTTTGAAGACTGGGATAGTCAGGGGCCAGCGTTTTGAAGACTGGGATAGTCAGGGGGCAGAAACCTGAGCTCCAGCATAGAAAGATCACTAATACAACTAGCAATGATTAGCGGGCCACTTACTAGGTCTCCGCGGGCCAGATTGTGCCCGCAGGCAGCCAGCTGAATAGCCTGTTTTATAGAAACAACCAGAGGTTAAACTAACCGGTAAAAAGGAAACTGACGCAAACATAAATTGTAACAACAAAGTGTTTCACGAAAGAATCTTTTTCTCAAGAACCTTTCAGTTATATTAAAAATATGTAACACTTTCGAAGATCAATGACGTTTTCATAATTTATGAATAATAACAGTAAACCAGACTTGAAAACACCAGTTTAAAAAACACAATTAATCGGTCGCCTTTTACGGCATGCTAGTTGGAGGGTGGCTCTCACCCTTTCGGTGAAATATGAAGCATAAAGAGGAAGAAGAAAAGGAGGAACAGAAGGAGGCGGTGGATGAGGAGGAGGAGGAAGAGAACAACAACAAGAATAACATAGACAACAGCAAAAAACTAACTAAAGGACGAACAAAACCAAAAATAAGATCAAGATTGAATCTGATGCCCCCAGATAACGGTGCCAGACCGCTAGCGGAACAAACCTACTTCAACTACAAATAGAGGTTGGAGGTATTGAACAAGAAGTCATCATCATGGCACACGGGTAGTTATCTAAAAGCGCTCCATTCTTCTTTTAACCTTTTAACATAAGTCTGAGTCTGAAGAAACTCAGCACAGTGCACAGGCTCTGTAACACCCGCGAGGATCCTGAAAAACTTTGGGTAGATTTCTAACTCCAAATTTTGTCCAGTAAGCGCCGTTAGGCTACTCTTTTCGATTTCCAACTGACAATGCATTTTTGTTTTAGTATGCAACAGTGCGGTTGGCTCTGTGGCTAAGTCGATGCGAACGCTTCGCTTCGTAATGCCGGGATGCCAGGTTCGATCCCAGCTGCGGGCAAGCGCCTTGCGTTGGTTTCGACAGTGGTATCAAGAAAGCCGACCGTCCAGAAGAAATGGCAAACTACTGGATGCAACTTGCCTAGAGAAACCACGTCTGCAACGTCTTGTAAAGGATACACAACTAACTTAATGCAACAGTGCACGCGGGCTTCCGATCTCACTACCCAGAGACGAAGGGGAGTTACTAAAAGTTGAAGTCCACGTAAAATTAAAAAAAATCCTAGCCCTTACCGGGGATTAAACCCGGAACCTCTAGCACTCGAGACGGACACTATGCCTCCAGACCACGCAGCTCCGTTCAACTACTAACAGACGACGACGGATCAAAGGCTCACCGCATTTATACTGACCGGACCCAAACAAGTAGGTCGACCAGAGTCAATGAATGCTTGACCATGGAGTCCACATTCGATGTCCCACGGGGAAGCTCTGATTTCCGTTAGTTGTCTCCCCTAGTTTATTTCCGACTGAAAATTAAATCCGGTTGGCATTGTGAATAATTGTCGTACCGGCGGGTTGTCGGGTGTCTGTGGTGACGGCGGGTTGTCGGGTGTCTGTGGTGACGGCGGGTTGTCGGGTGTCTGTGGCGACGGCGGGTTGTCGGGTGTCTGTGTGGGTTGTCGGGTGTCTGTGGTGACGGCGGGTTGTCGGGTGTCTGTGGTGACGGCGGGTTGTCGGGTGTCTGTGGTGACGGCGGGTTGTTGGGTGTCTGTGGTACCAGAAGGTAACTGGGTGTCTGTGCGGGTTGTCGGGTGTCTGTGTGGGTTGTCGGGTGTCTGTGCGGGTTGTCTGGTGTCTTGATACCGGAAGGTTACCGGGTGTCTGTGCGGGTTGTCGGGTGTCTGTGCGGGTTGTCGGGTGTCTGTGCGGGCTGACGAGTGTCTGTGGTACCAAAGGGTTACCGGGTGTCTGTGCGGGTTGTCGAGTGTCTGTGGTACCGAAGGGTTACCGGGTGTCTGTGCGGGCTGTCGAGTGTCTCTGGTACCGGAAGGTTACCGGGTGTCTGTGCGGGTTGTCGGGTGTCTGTGCGGGCTGTCGAGTGTCTGTGGTACCGAAGGGTTACCGGGTGTCTGTGCGGGTTGTCGAGTGTCTGTGGTACCGAAGGGTTACCGGGTGTCTGTGCGGGTTGTCGGGTGTCTGTGCGGGCTGTCGAGTGTCTGTGGTACCGAAGGGTTACCGGGTGTCTGTGCGGGTTGTCGAGTGTCTGTGGTACCGACGGGTTACCGGGTGTCTGTGCGGGTTGTCGGGTGTCTGTGCGGGCTGTCGAGTGTCTGTGGTACCGGAAGTTTACCATGTGTCTGTGCGGGGTGTCGGGTATCTGTGGTACCGGAAGGTTACCGGGTGTCTGGAGGTTATCGGGTGTCAGATGTCTGTGGTACCGACATGCAAAGATATATTGTGTTCTGTCCAGTTGTGGAGACGGGAGAATTGTTCGGACGTTGTGCTGGTGTGGTGTGCTAGCAGAGCAGACTTAAATCGCACTTGTTTTTCACATGCAAACCCTATGGGTTACAGTCTCCCTGTTGTGGACTGGGAACTGTTTGGACTCGGTAATTATTGAGCGAGTGATCTATTAGTTGAACGAGCGACCAAGGGACTTCTTGTTCATCTTACATCACCAATGTATCATCGTCATGTCATCGTCCGTAATGAACAAGACATATGGCACTAGTAAATCACACCTTGTGTGATCTAGTTTAGTTTAGTTTAGTTTAGTTTAGTTTAGTTTAGTTTAGTTTAGCAGTTACTGGTTCCTCGGAGACGTAATTAGTTCTAGACCCAGAAGCAGATGACCTCATTTGTTCGTAAACTCTAGAGGTTTGTTGGGTGGTGAAACAGCATACACGCCTGTGTGATATCGCAACCTGTTTCACAACAGATATAATTACAATCGCTGTCTGAAAGATGAGAGTTTGAAAGGGTCTAGTGTAAATTGCGTACCCAATTTGTGACCCTTTGCAAATAAAAGTTCGTTCGTTCTCTCTTTCTCTCCCTGCCTCCTCTCTCTCTCTCTCTCTCTCTCTCTCTCTCTCTCTCTCTCTCTCTCTCTCTCTCTCTCTCTCTCTCTCTCTCTCTCTCTCTCTCTCTCTCTTTCATGGTCCCATGACATTTTCCCACTATGAAATATCAGCCGGCCCAACTCGCCTCATGACCTCGCTTGTAAGGACTCCATTCCCACACGCCACACCCCACACGGGGCTGGTTATTGATCGAGTTACCCATTTTCCTAAGCGATTGACCTAATTTTAGCTAACAGCAAAACGACATGAATACACCAGCAACAGACTAATTAGCTTCCACCGGCTAGCAACTTGGACGTTTTAATTAGGCTGTCTTCACATTATGAAACATGGCGAGACCTTATGTGTGTGCTGGGAGAGAGAGGAGGGGGAGAGACAGACAGACAGACAAACAGACGGACAGAGAGAGAGAGAGAGAGAGAGAGAGAGAGAGAGAGAGAGAGAGGAAGAGAGAGAGAGAGAGAGAGAGAATGTTGCAGATGCCTCCCCGAAACAAAGATCACCATTATCATCCTATGCTGTACATATTCTTCTTCTTCTTCCTTTCTATCCCCCAATGGAGCATAGGCCCTCAACCAACTCACGCCAAGTCGTTCTATCCTTCGCCATTGCATGGAGCTCTCCCCATGTCCTCCCAATCTTTCTAACCTCGTTCTCCAGCTCTCTTCTCCATGTGTTTTTTGGCCTTCCTTTATTCCTATGCCCCTGTGGGTTCCAATGCAAAGACATTCTAGTAATGCTGTTCTCCTGTTTTCTCAGTGTGTGCCCTATCCAACGCCAGCGTCTTTTCCTCACTTCCTGATCCAATGGAGCCTGTTTAGTTCTCTCCCAAAGTTCTACATTAGTTATTCTATCATACCATTTTATTCCCTCTATTCTGCGCAGGCATCAGTTAATGAATGTCTGTAATTTATTCGTAATTGCCTTGGTTATTCTCCATGTTTCCGCCCCATACAATAGTACTGATTTGACATTAGAATTAAAAATTTTTAGTTTAGTATTTCTTTTAATTTCTTTTGACCTCCACAAATTCCCTAGTGCTATGAAAGCCCCTCTTGCCTTTTGTATTCTTATTTTAATATCTCTATCAGTTCCTCCATCTTTATCTACATTACTGCCTAAATAGGTGTACGACTCTACGTCTTGGAGTGGGATGCCATTAAGAGAAACCACATTACTATTTGCCTGATTTACTCTCATTATCTTTGTCTTTCCTTTATGGATTTTCAGACCAAGCTGCTTTGATCTCGCATTAAGTATATTTAATTTATCTTGCATCTGATTCCGTGAATGGGACAGAAGAGCAATATCATCAGCGAAGTCCAGATCATCAAGCTGTTTTGTAGGGGTCCACTGAATTCCATTCTTGGTGTTAGCAGTTACTGTTTTCATAATCCAGTCTATAGCCAGTAAAAATAAGAGGGACGACAAAAGACATCCTTGTCGCACACCTGTTTTTTTTACAAATGCATCTGTTAGTTTTCCCTCATGAAGAACTCGACATTTCATGTCTTTATATGTTGCCTTTACTAAGTTGATAATTTTCTGTGGGATTCCATAGTGCCCCATCAATTTCCAGAGAGATTCCCTATCTATGCTGTCAAATGCTTTTTCATAGTCTATAAATCCAATGTAAAGTGGTGAGTTCAGTTCAATGCTTTGCTCTATTATAATACGTAATGTGGCTATATGATCAGTACAGGATCTGTTTGACCGAAAACCTGCCTGCTCATCTCTTAGCATTTTATCAATAGCATCTTTTAATCTTTCCAAAATAATTCTACTTAATATTTTTCCAGGAACTGACAGCAATATAATTCCTCTATAGTTTTCACACTCCTGTAGATCACCTTTTTTGGGCAGTTTCACAAGATATCCTTCTCTCCAGTCTGCTGGTATTTCTTCGGTCTCCCAGACTTTACTGAATAATCTATGTAGCAATTCTGTTGATGTGTTTATGTTGGCCCTGATGGCTTCAGCTGGGATACCGCCTGGGCCTGTCGCCTTTCCTTCCTTGAGAAGATTTATAGCTTTCCTAATTTCCTCTTTGGATGGTATCTCACAGTTGATATCCAGTTCCATTTCTAAAGGCTGGATATCTGGGGGAAACTCTGGGCCTGGTCTATTTAGAAGCATTTCAAAATATTCAACCCATCTGTCCATTTGATCTTTAGTGTTAGTAAGCACATTTCCTTGACTATTTTTGATTGATCCAGTTGACTGACTGTATTTACCTACTAATTTTCTTGTGTTACTGTAAAGTTCTCTGAGGTTTCCTTTTGCTGCCGCTGTCTCTGCTTCTTGTGCTAGATCATTTAGATATTTCACTTTATCTGCCCTTATATGCCTCCTAACTTCCTTGTTGGCTTCTGTGTATTTCTCCTGAGCTCTAGCTTTAGCAGCTCTAGTTTTGCTATTGTTTAATTCTGCCTTTTTACTTTTCCTTTCTTCAATCAGTTTAATGGTTTCTGGTGTTATCAATGCTTTATGTTTCCTTTCTTTCTTGCAAAGAACTTCTACGCAAGATTCATTCCAGATTCCTTTGATCTGATCCCAGCAGACTTCTGTGTTGACATCTTCAGCTAACTGCTGCAACACCTGGTACTTATTAGAGACCGTAACTGAGAACTGTTCCTTAATTTCTTTATCTCTGAGAAAGCCTACTTATATTGGTTTCTATGATTATAAGATGTTATATATCTTTTTAGTTTCAACTTGATTTTACTTACCACCAGGAAATGGTCAGTAAATACATCGGCACCTCTGAAAGCCCTAACATCGTAAATTGATGATCTAAACTTTTTGTAAATACATATGTGGTCAATTTGATTAGTTGTCTTATGGTCTGGTGATTCCCATGTTGTCTTGTGTATACTTTTATGGGAAAAAATACTTCCACCAATACCATACTGGTTACCTGCACAAAAGTTTGTGAACAATTCTCCATTTTCATTCATTACTCCTAGACCATGTCTCCCCATAATTTCTTCATAACCTGTGTTGTCTGATCCTATCTTAGCATTCAAGTCACCCATCAAAATTTTTAAGTTGCCCTTTCTTTCATTATTTATAATATTTTGAAGCTGCATGTAAAATTCTTCCTTAACAGATGCATCTTTATCATTTGTTGGTGCATAACACTGTATTACCGAGATGTTCACCTTCTGTTTAACTGTTCTAAAAGATGCTCTTATTATTCTGGGACTTACAGCTTCCCATTCTATTAGTGCCCTGTCTGCTTCTTTTGATAGCATCAGGGTCACTCCCTCACTGTGCGGCGAATTTTCCTCTGTGTGTCCTGAGAACAAAATAGTTTCTCCTGAATTTAGAATACTTTTCCCTGCCCCAGTCCATCTAGTTTCACATAACCCTAAAATACTAATTCTATAATGTTTCATTTCCTTTGCTACTTCCATTGTTCTCCCTATACCATAGAGAGTTCTAACATTCCAGGTGCCAATTCTGGAGGTTTTCCTAGCTGAGAGGAGGTAAGTCAACGATCCGGACTCCTTACGGCTTTCTCCACACCGTGTCATACTTCTTCTACTTGAAGAGCCTTCCCTCATCTTGGTTGGCTGGATTTTATTTGCTTCTCTTTTTGACTTATCCATGGTTGGTTGATTTTTGTGGCTATGGTTTTTACATTATGAGGTAGCCAACCTCAAGCCCAACCCTACCCTTAGTCGCCTCTTACGACATGCCTGGTAGGGTGCAGTGTCACTATTCTTTGCTTCCCGTGAGGGCCCCGGTGACACACGGGTGATGCTGTACATATGCTCTCACATATCCCCTGAGTCGACTCCAACATGTTCCAGTTGTTTTGCTTTGAGTATATGTATCTACCACACACACAAATGTTTTTTATCTGCGTGCGCCTTATCGTATAGTTCCATCAGTGCCTTGTCTTGTAGGAACTATATCTTCCCATACTGTTCTTTATCAACTTTTGTTAGCGCTGAACATTACCAAACACATATGATAATTTTTTATTCTAAAGTTGTCTTTGATGTTCATCCATTTAGAAATTCTCAGTAGTTAGGTTTATATATATTTTAATAACAACAACAAACAAATGGGGTGACCGGGTTTTTAGGTAGGACAAAATACTACTGGTTAAAATGAAATTTGGGACTCCAATACAGGAAGCTTAGAAATCACGAATAACCTGCAAAGTTATGGAGGTTTTCTTTCTATCGGGTAGACAAATAATATTGCTGATCTGCACAGTCCCTGGCGACAGCACTAGCCATGCGGCAGGCAATAAGGCTCAAGGGCGACCTCCTTCCTCCTTTATCAGCAAAAGTGTCAACACAGCCTGTATTGCTCCCTGACTCCACCATCTATTTTCTGTCAAATTGCCCGGCTACACACCGTAGGTTACCAGGTCACCCATTGGCTCGCCAGCAGACGACTGTAACGACGATCGGGACAGTATTTGGGTCTGTCTCCTTAAATTGCACCACTGCAGGAGTCCTTTTCATGGCTTTTGATAGTTTGCCATGCTAGCCATTTTATGTAGCGCACACAAGTAAAGTAAAAA
Source organism: Candidula unifasciata (assembly GCA_905116865.2). Classification (NCBI taxonomy): domain Eukaryota; kingdom Metazoa; phylum Mollusca; class Gastropoda; order Stylommatophora; family Geomitridae; genus Candidula; species Candidula unifasciata. Next base: position 71,312 of record CAJHNH020000856.1, on the reverse strand, counting down.
TATAAAAAAATCCCCTTGTCATGCCTTTAGAGAAGAGCACCAATATTTTTACAGACCAATCGGCACTAAGTTGGCAATGTGGTCAGTATTATGCTGGCAATCTTTACTTCCACAGGACTTACATCCTAGTACTCATTTTAGGCTGAGTCGGCCTGCGACGCACAATGCCATTAAACAAATTCACGCAGCCAGCAGTGGGTTTCAATCGCGGTACGTTGGAATTACGAGTGGAACTCGCCACGCCTAAGCCACGGAGACTGCGCACATAACCTAGTCACAATTATTACCTAAAGCTCCCCTTTCGTGGGATGCTGGTTAAACGTTACGACCCCCTCCCCCTTTTCCAGCAAAGCACCTACCTACCTACCTACCGGCTACAAACGCTGTAATCACTACCAGGGCAGCTGGTCTCATCTCCTCTGTCTCAAATCCTTCTGTTTAGTGTGGCCAACATCAATCTTTGTGAAGCAGACGTCTGCGATGTTCGTATCTTAGAAAATGTTATTTAGCTACCGTGTGTCTATAAAGTAATGGTTCTCTTTAGCGTCAAAAAGGCGTCAAAAAGTGTAACATGACTTTAGGACACATTGTATTTCTTGATTCAAGGTACGCTGTGGTTGTTATGTAACACTTTTGTCAGAAAAAATACAAAAGCGTACATTTCCTAGTTTAGAGATCACAAAATAGTTCACGACTCACAGTCATGTGTTACCTGAAGTAAAAGCAGGGCGTGATTCAGCACAGAATACATTAAATAAGAGGCGTTTGATTCTGACTTGTAATGTTCTTCCACAAGCTTTAGTATTTCGTTGTCAACACACTGCAGTTTAGTACTCAAAGTCACTGATGTTATAAATCCTTGTGTTGGTGTCACGGTCCTATTGGTGTGGATGGGAGGGGTGTGGGAGAGCGGAATGGTTCGGATGGGGAGGAGTAAATTGCCAACTGCTTCTTAAAACTCTTTAAGGCCCAAACAACGGTGTGAGAGTTGTTTGAGTAAGTTCTGTTCTGTCCAAACAACGGTATCATCGTCAATGGTGTGTCCCTTACATTTTGCTTCGCATGCGGCTTAGTACTAGTTTCTAGTGTTTGGAGGTACGATTAAACTATTCAGGGAAAGTCACTCTGCCGAAATCCTTTTTGTTTCATTTCGTGGACTAAACCAATAATTTTTAGCAGTTCATTTTCTAAGTTCGTTTTTGAGTGCCATGAATACCAATGTTCCAACTACAAGAACCGGTCGCAGAATGCGTCTTTCTGCGGCCGAAGCTCTGAAATTGTTTCAGTCGAATGTTCTTAATTGTGATAAAATTACATTTTTCGGAAAATGATTCGGACGGTGAATTTTCACCAGTGAAGCTGAGCGATCAGCTGTTCGGAATCTAGCGATTCTGATGAGTTTATTAAAAAGACAATGTCATTTACTACAGTATTTATGGTGTAAGAGAAGGAAAGTGCTCTAAACAAAGAGATAGTATGGCTAAGCTACACTAAAATCATCGCAGCTACAGTCTGTAAATAACTGTACAAAGTAAATAGTAAATAGTGTGTGTGTAATGGCTCATTTTTCTGCCATTTTTTCCTCTGAAATTTTGCTTATCACTCTGTGGGAACTAAGAGCCCCTTAGTGCTAAACTAACCCAGAAAGTTATTATAACTTTGGAATATGTTAGGAAATTGAACAAACTTTAAAAGTTTTGTTCTCAAATTTGGATATTTACTACTATTGTGGCTGCAAAACCATGGTAAGTGAAGAATTTTTGTGTGAAATGTTGTCCTTGTGAAATTAACACCTGCTGAATTCTTTTTCCCCACTAACTATAACACAATTAAACAAACACTCATCATCAGATTCAAAATGTTTATTCATTTCTCTTTTAAAAAATATATACTTTTATAGGGATTAGAATTATATTACAATCTCTATAGCCTTTCTTGTGCACCCACCCCTCTGCCATTTTTGTAAACGGAAATTAATTTGGGCCAAGTCTGCCAAAATTCATGTGCCTGAAAGAGTTTTAATATTCATTTCGTCGTAAACGGCAACTAATTGAAGATTTACTAAAATCGACTGTGTTGTCCCAACAACAACAAAATTCAGATAACACAGCCTGGCAGTAAACAAACACGTACAACATAACGTACTAATGACCCTTTTAAGGGCGAACGCAAAAAAGAAGTGACGTTAACAGACAGAACGAACAAAGCCACTTGGCAAGGAACCAAGAAGACGTGACGTTAACACACTGAACAACAAAGCCACATGACATGGAATCCAGAAGACGTGACGTTAACAAACAGAACGAACAAAGTCACATGACACGGGCTCCAGAAGAAGTGATGTTAACAGACAGAACAAACAAAGTCACATGACAAAAATTCAAGAAGAAGTGACGTTAACAGACAGAACAAAGTCACATGGCAAGGAATCCAGAAGACGTGACGTTAACAAACAGAACGAACAAAGTCAAATGACACGGACTCCAGAAGAAGTGATGTTAATAAACGAAACGAACAAATTCACATGGCAAGGAATCAAGAAGAAGTGACGTTAACAAACAGAACGAACAAACCCACATGACAAGGACTCCAGAAGAAGTGACGTTAACAGACAGAACGAACAAACCCACATGACAAGGACTCCAGAAGAAGTGACGTTAACAAACAGAACGAACAAACCCACATGACAAGGACTCCAGAAGAAGTGACGTTAACAGACAGAACGATCATAGTCACATGACACGGACTCCAGTAGAAGTGACGTTAACAGAGAGAATCACCAAAGCCACATGACATAGACTCCACAAAGAGAGACAGACGACTGTGGACAAACAGAACCATCGAACAAAACATGCCTACTCACCTTAGATCTCCCACAGCAAAACATGCCTGACTGGACTGCAACCCTGGGATGTATCCACCAGTGCATGGATACAGCCCACTCAATCCTCTCACGTCAATGATTGTGGATAAACCAAATCACCAATGCCTGGATTCAGCCCTGCCAATCCTCAAACGTGAAATGATTGTTGCTAAATCCAATTACTAGTACATGAATTAAGCACAACTATTCCACTTACAACAATGAATTCCAGTAAATCCAAACATCACTACATGCATTCAGGCCGGACTATCCTGGAGTTTTTAATAAATGCAAAAAACAATGAACGAATTATGTCCGTTCAAACATCGACTTTTGATAAATCCAACCCGCCAGACATGAATTCAGCTTAGCCAATCCTGGCTTGTCGATAAATCCAATCACCGATGCAGGAATTCAGTCAATCAATCTCTTCACCTGAATGAGATTAGAAATAAATGAATTCATTCCAACGAATCCCCAAGCATCACTAGCAGCAAAGACGTCCAACTATAAATCATAAATTCAACTCACTCAATCCACCAAAGTCAAAGATAAATCCATTTCTAACGAACGTACGAACACAACCTAGAATCACAGACGCACATTCTATCCTCACTATACGATGTGTGCGAATCATCGTCTTGTTCTCCCGTCATGTATTTGTCTCTTCATGTCACCACAGCAACACCTAATGATGTCCTCACACATAGTGAAGGTAATTTGTCAAAGAATACTTCAACTTAATTCAAATGTTGTTATTATATAGTTGCCTTTACAAACACCCAGGTAGGCCAAGACTGCTGGTAAACTTCCCAGCTGAGGCACTCAATCTAACATGTCTACGACTGAAGATGGTGTGCTTCGCTTCAGCATGAACGCGTCTCTGTCCATGAAACTGACGAAAGTAACGCGAGGCATGAAATATAGTTGTCTTCTGTGACGATGTCTAGGCTGTCGCAGAGAATCTAACCATTGTTTCACAAGGCACACAGTTGGCAAAACAAAATGACCTGAAAGAAAACAAGTTCAAAAATGAGTCTCAATTTCAAAGTGTTTGTTGCTGTTGTCAATAATGCAATAAATTGAGGACTCTTTTCATGTCGGTGGTGCATCCGGCTAATGATTCTCGACGAAAATTTGTTGGCACTTCATGGGTGGGTGACATCCGCAACATTATGTCGGCACTTATGGGGGGGGGGGGGGGGTGACATCCGCAACATCATGTCGGCACTTATGGGGGGGGGAGGGGGGGGAGGGGGTGACATCCGCAACATCATGTCGGCACTTCATAGGTGGGTGACATCCGCAACATCATGACAGTACCCGTTCCCTATTTTTGGCTGTACGGATAACTACGGTTTAGTCCAATGAAATAGCCGACCGGCTGGCCAGAAGTGGCAGTGACACGGGGAAATCAAATAATGACTTAACCTACTAAGAGATTTGGATACCCCCTCCCTCCCACCCCCCCCCCCCCCCCCAGAGACACAAACCCAGGGACACACACCCCAGGGGCACACCCCCAGGGCCCCGCCCCCCTGGACACACATCCCAGAGACACCCACCCACCAGGGACACACCCCCATGGACCGCCCACCCCCGGCACACACCCTGAGGGATTCCCCCCCCCCCCCCTCCAGGGACAAGCTCACAGTTTTCCCCTCATGGTTCTGCGAGCACAAACAGCCGAATACATCAACTGCCAGTACACACACTCACACATATACACACACCAACACATAAATACACACTCAAATACACAAACTCTTACATGTACACACGCTCACACATGAATACACACACACACACATAAATACACACTCAAATACAACTGTCTTTTGGTGCAACGAGCAGACAGTGTCCCTGGATACTCAGATACAGACTCGAATTGGCTCGCAAAAGAAGGTGAGCTGCCTGAATATCCCCAGAAAAGGGATAAGGGAATTTAGATGCCTAAACACTTAGACAGAGCAGATTACCCCTCCCGACAATTTCCCTTTCTGGTAGTAAAATTAAGCCCCCATCTAGACTATGTATATTGGTAGACAGCACTGACACCATACATACATCTAGAAATAGAAATAAACTTTAACTATGAGTTTAAATCAATCATAGGAATGTTTATTAAAATTAAAGTAAAATTCAATCATCTATTTACTTTTGAAAATACATTATTCAAACTAAGTAGGATGAAAGATAAAAATGATAGTAACATGAAACTGTCGTCATGAGAGGATCAGTGGGAAATAACATACAACAATTACCACCTGGAGTTTCCCAGAGGATCATCCATTTCAAAGACTGAGGTGGAATGTCGGATCTGTCCCAAGCACCAAGATCTTCCTTAGGGCACTCCAATCATTAGCTACAACCAGCCTGGCAGTGGTTTGGAAGCTCGTCCTGCCACAAGGAATCTGTCCTCGGCTTTTCAGCAGCTAGGGATGGAAACAATCAAAAAATATATAGTCCCTGCTGTTTTGCAAAATAAAATATATTTCCAACTTTCCCCTCTCTCTTCATATTGTCAGAAGTGGGATAATAGTCTAGTAGCATTGTCATTTACATAGCTTCCACTTCTGACTACTGTCCAGTCCAGATGAATGTCTTCCATCTTCTGTCCTTCAGGATGATAGTGTAATGCTCCTCATTTTTTCACAGACTCAGACAGCAATATGCAGTTATAAATGCAACACAAAATCAGACAGAATGTTATAGAATTCTCTCTATAAATATTGAGAATTCTAGATAAAAGGTCTTGCCTTTCCTTCTTCCAGATATTCCACTGTGCGGTTATTTTCTGGTTGAATCCTTCTTTTGTGAGGCTAAGAAAAACAGTTTCCCAGTGGGTAGTTTTCTCGGACAGCATGTCCTCAAAATCACAGCATTTAATACTGCTGTGTATAAGTAAAATAATACATTAATAACATCATGAATAATACATCAATAACCTGAAAACAAAATTCAGCACTTCTACAACAAGCAAACATTATGAATTATAGAAGTATGAGCATGAGAAGAACAATGTCTCCTATGAAATGTTACCATTGAAATGTTACCATTGAAATGTTACCAGTATCTACACAAACTCTGATAATCAGCCATAGATCATTCATCTACCAGCAATAGAAGATAGATAATTTCCTAAGAGTCTTAGAAACAGCAAACAGAAGTAACCTCCTAGATACCGAACAATAGGAATCAGGAATAGATCATAAAGAAATGGTTTCCTGTCCATGTGCAGAAATGGGTCAGCGTGGTTTTTCCTCTGTCTGGTACAATTCTAATATTGTACACGAAATGCGGCCCCAAAAACTGAAATCACGATTTAATTAACAGTTACTGTGCTCACCTGGATTTAGATGTAACTATATGGTCATGTTGCTAGGGTTTTTAGGCGGCGAGAAAGACAAAGTTCTGCCAAAACGGCCCGCTCTAACACCTGCTTGCTGACCTGAAGTAAAATGGCTGGCAATCTTGTCTCACTGCGGGATTTCCGGTGTTGGCCAGGGTTTTCCCCGCTACGTTGCCGAGTTACTAGCCGTATATTTTTATACGTGAAAGCTCAGGGGAATTACAAGTAGGACAATGGAAAATCCCCAAACAGCAACCGTAGGCTATAACCGGGATATCTCTCAATGCGTCTTATGACGAAAATGAAGTCACTGGGCGCATGTAAGAGAGAAAAATAGAAGGGTCACAAAGGGGTGGTACGTCAGCCAAAAGTATCTTGTCTACTTGAAGCGGCGTCTCGCGACAGAAGCCCCCCTTTCGAAGCTTTCTGTAAGAATGCTAAGATCGCTGTCAAGTAGAACAAGAATACCAGACTACCACTTCCTGGCTCCCAAGACTTCCACTGGTCTGAATTTCCAGTAGTCTTTATGACAATGTCTTGTCCAGTAGATGTGCTTAAAATGCATGCACCAGTGGTGTACTGACCGTTTGTCCGGAGGTATTGCATCCCCCAGAATCAATGATTTCGTGGGTCTGGATGCTGAGATACCAAGGCCAACCTGATAACAAGGCTTAGCCCACACAATGTACCTAGATTCTGCCCTATCAAAAGAGGTAGAGCTTGTAGGGACTGCTTGTATGGAAGAGTCACAGTGCAACTATCTTCCGCTATTCTCCTCCACCGATTATCAATCTTAGTACATTCTGTCACTTTCCTTTTGGTATAAGGGATGGCGTCCATCGGGGTACCATGAGGTTGGCGCAGTTTACCACTGACTCTTTCTTGGTAGGGGGTCAACTTGTCCCCTCCTGTGTGCATTCTGTCCTCCCCTTCATAATTTATCGGGGTGAGTTTCTCATGAATAGAGCTCCTTTCGGAATCAGAGCACAAAAGTAGTTCAGTAAATACAGTCACATCAGTCAGAAGTGGTTCGTTTTCTGAAGATGCTAAGGTGGTATTGCTTCGGACCGAAGCTTCTACTACCGGCAGCTGAGTTACTCCTGTCGCATCTTTCGAAGTGAAGAGTACTCTAAGACCAGAGTGTTTGGTTTCCCTTTTACTCTTGGCTTGTTCAGCCACAATGTCCTTCATCTGAAGTTCCCCTGTGGTGTCAGCTGCACAGGCAAGAGATAGGCTCTCTCCCTGCCCAAAAGAAGTACATTCTTTTGTGTTGATGGCAAACAGTGCTGTTTGACCATTTTCAAAGTTAATAAGGCTTACAGGAATTTCCTGCTCATCAAGAGTTTCCTTCCCAGAATACTCTGCAAAGACCTCAGGGAAAGTATCCTCTGTGTCGGTTATTTCCTCCCTGGTCAAGCTTTTATGGGCCAAGTCCAGAGGGAGTAAATAAAGTTGAGTGCTGCTGCCATCACAGTCACCCATCTGGGATGCCAAATCAGAACTGATACTCATCTCCCTATTGCATGTGGCTGCATCAAGGGAAATGAAAGAAACAGATTTACTGTTATTCTCTGTACCATGCTGCCATGATTCCACTTCTTGTTTAACATTACTGAAGGGCATCATAGAGTCACTAAAAGTGCTACCTTCACTTTCATTATTGGCTAGTGTCCCAGTCAAACCGCCATGTTTACGGTTCCAGCAGTTATCACGTTGGTGGCTGCTGTTCGATGTGTTCGGGGTCCTCTTAGTCCTACACTTCCCTTTCGGAACATGCCGATTCCCTTCTTTCACTAAGGAACATAAGAAGTTAAATGAATCGGATGTGGTGTTTGAGGTTCGTCTGTCACTGGTATGACGATTACGGGTGCCCACGGTACACTTTCTCCTTCCATGATTCCATTTAGGCTCAGGAGGAGTCTCCTCACTTTGCTCATCTGAGTTAAGGGGAGTAAAGGGGTTCAGCAATGTGGATCTGATCCCTTTTGAAGATTTCTTTGTTTTCTGTCCTCGCTTCCTTGTGGGGACAGGAGGCTTCTCATTTTGCTTATCAGGGCAATGGAGAATACAGGGGTTCAGCAATGTAGATCTGATTCCTGTCAAAGAATTCTTGATGTCCACTCTTTTCCTATAAGGAATAAGAGAGGTGAGGCAAGGTCTTGGGTGGTCTATTACTTCATCATTTGATGAGGTACCATTTGGCGCAATAGTACACACCTCTCCATTGAGAGAGTGAGTCCCTGACCTTTCTACCAGAGTGTCAGTATGGGAGTTGTCAGTTCCCTCAACTACCTGGATGTTGTTCTCACCGTTCCCTGTGTCTAACTGCAGTTCTCTCTTCTTTGTCTGCCTAAGTAGTCGATAGTTATGCAGCTTTTCTTGAAGAAGCTTCATTCTTTTTGACAGCTGCATCCTCTTGGAGTTGTCTAGCATCTTCTTCTTCTTCAAGTTGCCGTATTCTCTCTTCTTCTTCCCTCTCCGCTGCATGACGAGCAAGCATTGAGTCCCATTCTTCCTGTTCGCGTTGTATGAACGTTGTTAACTCTTGTCCTCTATAGCCCCTTTGTGCACCAAAAATCCTTGCATTTTCTAAGAACCTGGACCGGCGGTCCATAATGTCTAGATTGTTCATTTACAAAGCAAGAGAAACTGATCACATGCAGGACTAACCAGAAGAGTATTTATAGTTGAAGGGTTGGGTGATAGAATAGAAAAAAAGGAAAACTGACCACAGCAGTAAGGAGAACGTTACTGAAAATAATGCAAGTAATCAAACATTACTGCACAGCAATCAATGACACATTAAATAAACTTAACAGTAATGTCAAATGATAGAATGTCAACATAAAAATGATTTACAATCAATATCAAATGCTAAAGCAGTCAAGATTGGGAAAAAAAAATTCTCAGACTACTTCCTAATTGTGATATTACACTAATTAAGGTAAGTATAAACAGTTCATATTTTTTACTATCATTTACTTAACAGTTAATACTGCCACTCTTCAAACCCTAATTATGTAAGTCACTATTATAAAAAATGGTGCCTGTAATCTAGGGAATGTAAAAGTTTTTTAAGTATTTAAAAAAATTTATGAAATAAAATTTCAATTGTCTAGGGTTTCCCGGGTTTTAAATAACAGGCGCCGACACACTTGTGTGGCCTCAGATTATTATTCCGGAGAGCGCCTCACTTGTCGTGGAACAGGTTCCTTTTACACTCACTAAAGTGGTGTTATCTTGTTAGAAACCGAGACAACTGTCTTTTGGTGCAAAGAGCAGACAGTGTCCCTGGATACTCAGATACAGACTCGAATTGGCTCGCGAAAGAAGGTGAGCTGCCTGAATATCCCCAGAAAAGGGATAAGGGAATTTAGATGCCTAAACACTTAGACAGAGCAGATTACCCCTCCCGACAATTTCCCTTTCTGGTAATAAAATTAAGCCCCCATCTAGACTATGTATATTGGTAGACAGCACTGACACCATACATACATCTAGAAATAGAAATAAACTTTAACTATGAGTTTAAATCAATCATAGGAATGTTTATTAAAATTAAAGTAAAATTCAATCATCTATTTACTTTTGAAAATACATTATTCAAACTAAGTAGGATGAAAGATAAAAATGATAGTAACATGAAACTGTCGTCATGAGAGGATCAGTGGGAAATAACATACAACAATTACCACCTGGAGTTTCCCAGAGGATCATCCATTTCAAAGACTGAGGTGGAATGTCGGATCTGTCCCAAGCACCAAGATCTTCCTTAGGGCACTCCAATCATTAGCTACAACCAGCCTGGCAGTGGTTTGGAAGCTCGTCCTGCCACAAGGAATCTGTCCTCGGCTTTTCAGCAGCTAGGGATGGAAACAATCAAAAAATATATAGTCCCTGCTGTTTTGCAAAATAAAATATATTCCCAACTTTCCCCTCTCTCTTCATATTGTCAGAAGTGGGATAATAGTCTAGTAGCATTGTCATTTACATAGCTTCCACTTCTGGCTACTGTCCAGTCCAGATGAATGTCTTCCATCTTCTGTCCTTCAGGATGATAGGGTAATGCTCCTCATTTTTTTCACAGACTCAGACAGCAATATGCAGTTATAAATGCAACACAAAATCAGACAGAATGTTATAGAATTCTCTCTATAAATATTGAGAATTCTAGATAAAAGGTTTTGCCTTTCCTTCTTCCAGATATTTCACTGTGCGGTTATTTTCTGGTTGAATCCTTCTTTTGTGAGGCTAAGAAAAACAGTTTCCCAGTGGGTAGTTTTCTCGGACAGCATGTCCTCAAAATCACAACATTTAATACTGCTGTGTATAAGTAAAATAATACATTAACATCATCATGAATAATACATCAATACCCTGAAAACAAAATTCAGCACTTCTACACCAAGCAAACATTATGAATTATAGAAGTATGAGCATGAGAAGAACAATGTCTCCTATGAAATGTTACCATTGAAATGTTACCATTGAAATGTTACCAGTATCTACACAAACTCTGATAATCAGCCATAGATCATTCATCTACCAGCAATAGAAGATAGATAATTTCCTAAGAGTCTTAGAAACAGCAAACAGAAGTAACCTCCTAGATACCGAACAATAGGAATCAGGAATAGATCATAAAGAAATGGTTTCCTGTCCATGTGCAGAAATGGGTCAGCGTGGTTTTTCCTCTGTCTGGTACAATTCTAATATTGTACACGAAATGCGGCCCGAAAACTGAAATCACGATTTAATTAACAGTTACTGTGCTCACCTGGATTTAGATGTAACTATATGGTCATGTTGCTAGGGTTTTTAGGCGGCGAGAAAGACAAAGTTCTGCCAAAACGGCCCGCTCTAACACCTGCTTGCTGACCTGAAGTAAAATGGCTGGCAATCTTGTCTCACTGCGGGATTTCCGGTGTTGGCCAGGGTTTTCCCCGCTACGTTGCCGAGTTACTAGCCGTATATTTTTATACGTGAAAGCTCAGGGGAATTACAAGTAGGACAATGGAAAATCCCCAAACAGCAACCGTAGGCTATAACCGGGATATCTCTCAATGCGTCTTATGACGAAAATGAAGTCACTGGGCGCATGTAAGAGAGAAAAATAGAAGGGTCACAAAGGGGTGGTACGTCAGCCAAAGAGTATCTTGTCTACTTGAAGCGGCGTCTCGCCCAACATATTTTGACTGTTTATGATTTCACTAGGCAATTTCAGGTTCAGCACTTTGCGACCGCTTCTAAAAATATCGGTTCTCGTTTTTGACTGCATAAATCAATGCTGTGCGGTCTGGTGCCAAGTCGCCCGCAGCTGGGATCGAACCCAGCACACCGGCATTAGCAAGCGTGTTCCCAAAGCAAAACAGTCACAGACGCCAACAATTTTATAAATTTAAAAAAAAACGGCGTCACATACAAGGGATCTCATATAAAGGAAACTTATATAATTGGAGAATTTTGTCTAATTTTGCACATATTATGATGGCCGCAAAAACACCCTAAGAGGGCATCGGTCACATGTCAAATGCGCACTTCCGGGGATTTAATTTGCGAAATTCCGGCGACTACCGCCACCGCCAAGAGTATCCCCCACGCTCACGCGACGTGGATTGGGGCTAAACTAGATGGCTGGGACTCACGAGCAAATTTGCAGAAGATGCAGAAGCTGCTGCTCGTGAGTCCCTGCCATCTAGTTTAGCCCTAATTTACGCCGCGTGAATGGATACTCTCGGCGGTAACGGTAGTCGCCGGAATTTCGCAAATTAAATCGCCGGAAGTGCGCATTTGACATGTGACTGAGGCCCAGTTATGGTGTTTTTGCGGCCGCCATAATATGTGCCCGTTATTCGGAAGATAGCCACAATTTTTAATATGGGGTTAAATAAAGAGGAGTATATAAATAAAAGTAAATACACGGAAGTAGATGATAAGGAAAGATTCCCATGAAAATGATTTCTGCACAGTCAGCGATTACTCATCACTTCCCACCCCGTCTGCTCGGCGGTTTTGATTCCCTGGGGTGAGTACATCAATGCAAGGCTATATATTTTATGTGAGTCGTTATACGGAGTTTGTATACACGCTCGGTGTTACTTCCCTGCCTGCCTCTCCATCTGTCTGGCTGTCAATAGGCTTACTCAGATTTATGTCTGTCTCACTCAGTCTCTCTCGTTTCCTCCCCCCCCCCCTTTTCAACCTCTCTCTCTATCTCTCTGTCTCTGTGTCTGTATGTGTGTATGTATAATATATACGTGTGTGAGTGTGTTTTACTTACATGTCCAACTAGTCTTTATTATAATTTAAAAAAATGCAACTGCCGTATAAAAGATAAATGCTAAGAAGGACCAAATGTAAGACCGGCCTGCGTGCCCAATTTTCAACTCTTTGGAAATAAATTTCATTCGTTCATTTGTTTTATCTATACACACATGTCTGCCTGGACGACCGTGTGACAAATTCCTTGTGGTCCGGGCTCACGCCCGGGGGTAGGCAGAAAAGCCACATTTCTCCCAGGTTTACAGTATCTATCATGGAATCAAGGCCGAAGGATTACGATATCCACAGTACCGAGCCAAAGGATTAACAACTCATGGTTTCTGGATATTTAAAAAAAAAAACAATGTTCGTGTTTTGATACCCGTTCATGCAATTAAAAAGGGTTGTATACAATCTTTTCTCGTTGTCTTCCTCTGTCTCTCTTTCCCCAGATATTTCCAGTGGTCATAACATGTTCCAATTTCCTTCTTTTTATAACATGACTGTCTCTTTCTGATGTGTGTGGTAACTTGTCTTCGAGCCCTCGCCTCTTTCAAAACATCTGGGTTGCTCCTTTAGGTTGTACAAGGAATTCTAAGAATTCTTCTATAAAACCAAATCTCCATGGCGTCAAGAAATTGTTTGGCTTGTTTACTAATTGCCGATGATTCACAGCTATATGTTAAAACTGGGTCTATATTGCTGTGAGAATTCCGCCCCCATATATATATATATATATATATATATAAAAACCGAGGATTGAACATCTCATTTCCGAATGAAAGCCAAGAGTTCTTAATCACTCGGCCAGTCGCTTCTCTAGTACGCTTACTCACCAACTACATTTTATCCATATTATCACTAAAGTTTCTAGAGTACAATAATCATATACTGCGCTGTTCTGTCACCACGTTACTACTCACTGTGCCACAAACATACAGACTTAGCCTCTATTTCAGCCCGGATGAGCCTCTAATAGCGTACATACTTGAACATCATGGCTCCACATTGTTTGAGAGTCCATCATGAAAGTCCGTGAATGGACCTAATGTGTTTTAATTGCAGAGTTGGGCCGGCGGCCATTGAAAACATTAGTGAAATGTATCTGTGATTTAGTTTGACTGCTTGTTGTCGGCTTGGTTTTGTCAAGTGGGCGCGGGGACAACTCTCTGGGGCACACTAGCGGTCATGGAAATAACATGAGGATTAAAGTCCCAGGTATTGATTTTCGCTCATAGAAGACAATTGAAATAAGAAGACATCAGACGACGCACTAGAGAACGAAATCGTTTGATTTGTAAAGGATTCCATTTAACTACGTAAATTTTATATAGCGCCTACCGTTGAGTTAGTAATGGAAGGCAAAGAACCGTATGTCAAATTGCTTAGTAAAATCACAAAAATACAATTTTTTGGTTGCTTTTGCAACATCCGTTAAAAGATGAGCAACTAAAATTTTCAAATTTACTGGCAGTGAATACCACAACTAATTTACTTTCACCCATAGATATAACAAGAAATTCTATCGCATACAAATTTTGTTGTTATGCATAATTTAAATTTAGTTTTCATCAGCCAATTCAGCATACAATTTTTCCATAACTTTACGCGCATTTTTTTTTAAAAAGCAAAAATATTTAAAATGTCTGTCTATAAATCCATAGAACATAGGATACACTTGCTCTACCGGCTTATCAGAACCATAAAAGAATACAAGCGAAATTTATGGATCATTTATCTCTCCGCCGATACAACAGGATCAGTATATTCAAACATGTATATATATATATATTCTTAAAGCAACGGTTGTAACAAAACGGATCCAGTGTATAAGCTAGAAAGGGACCGGTGGATTGATATGGGGTGCATGGTGGAAGGTGATGGGGTGGGGGGGGGGAGGGGCCTTCAAAGCAGGTGAAATTAGATAATAAACTGTAATCTGTCCACACCTGCAGCCAAACAAAAAACATTTTACTGGTGAATGTGTCCAGGACATTGTCCTCATAAATCACACGGACTCAGTGTGGCTTCATGCTTGTACACACAAACTCTCTGTTGCATTCAACATCTTCATTGTTGTATATCAGACCGCCTCTCGTTTATACTGAATACATCATTGTTGTATATCAGACCGCCTCTCGTTTATGCTGAATACATCATTGTTGTATATCAGACCGCCTCTCGTTTATACTGAATACATCATTGTTGTATATCAGACCGCCTCTCGTTTATACTGAATACATCATTGTTGTATATCAGACCGCCTCTCGTTTATACTGAATACATCATTGTTGTATATCAGACCGCCTCTCGTTTATACTGAATACATCATTGTTGTATATCAGACCGCCTCTCGTTTATACTGAATACATCATTGTTGTATATCAGACCGCCTCTCGTTTATACTGAATACATCATTGTTGTATATCAGACCGCCTCTCGTTTATACTGAATTCATCATTGTTCTCCACAAACCATATCTCTCTTACACTGAGTTCCTTAACTAGTGTTCACAAAGCCACATCTCTCTTACACTGTTTACTTTAACTAGTGTACACAAAGCCACATCTCTCTTACACTGTTTACTTTAACTAGTGTACACAAAGCCACATCTCTCTTACACTGTTTACTTTAACTAGTATACACAAAGCCACATCTCTCTTATACTGTTTACCTTAACTAGCGTACACAAAGCCACATCTCTCTTACACTGTTTACCTTAACTAGTGTACACAAAGCCACATCTCTCTTACACTGTTTACTTTAACTAGTGTACACAAAGCCACATCTCTCTTACACTGTTTACCTTAACTAGCGTACACACAGCCACATTTCTCTTACACTGAGTACCTTAACTAGTGTACACAAAGCCACATCTCTCTTACACTGTTTACCACTGTTTACCTTAACTAGTGTGCATAAAAGGCGACCAAAGAAAAGAGGACTGGGGGTCATTGCACTCAGACGAATCTAATATAGCAAAGCCACTGTTCAAAAAGTCGTTGTTCGCCACCAGATCGTCGCACAGAAGGTTGCTTCGTATCTCCAATGACGGCATCCATGGAACTCCCAAATGCATGTACTCATAAATAGAAAGATAGTGTCAGAATTTGAACTTTTACCCTTCACGGTGCCAGGCTAACGATTTATTGACTTTTGCTAGAGTTCCGCCCCTTCTCCCTATACAATCATGTTGTGTCTCCACAACTGAGGATGGCTGAAATGTATGGGAATATAACGACGAGATTCTCCCACCACTGTTTAAAAGACACGAGAATAATATTTTTTCTCAACCGCCCACAACATGAATCAAACCCTGGTAACCGTCGACGACTGCATTGTGAAACGATTTCACTAACCTTCTTCTCCTTCTTCTTGTGTTCGCTTTCTGATTTTCATCGGAAGACAAGTTCTTTTGATAAACTTAACTGCTTTTAGTATTTCCTGTTTGGTTTCATGCAATTTGAATGCAGTGTTGACTCAGTTGGTCAGTATTTCCTTTTAACTAGGCTGTACAGGGGACATTCTTGCAGGATATGCTCGGTAGTCTGCTCGCAGCCTTCTTTAGTGCTAGGGTCTTTGCTGTTTAGCTGGACCAGAATTTACTTGCGACGTCCGTGGCTAAGGCGTTGCGAGTCCGACTCCTAAGCCAGCATACCGCGATCGAAACCCACTGCAGGCTGCGTGGATTTTTGTCGTGGTATGGGACGTCGCAGGTCGACCCAGCCTAAAATGGGTACCAGGATGGGCTGTGCTGGGAAAGTAAAGACAGCCGGCGTAATGCTGACCACATTACCCACAGAGTGCTGATGGTCTGTACAAATATGGGACGCTCTGCCCATATGCCCGATGCGCCGAAAGGCGTGAAAAGGGAACTTTACTTTACTTATATGCTTTGTGTTGCTGTGGTTGTCTTGGTATGCCATAAAGATGCCTCTAGGTTACCAAGCGACCACTCTTTCTTTTATAGCAAATTAAACATGACATAAATTTGATGAAATGTCTGTTCTATCTTTCATGAATTCATGAGAGCAATGATGGCGATCAAATGTGACGATGACTCCAAGAACTGCAGCGTAAGAGAACTGATATCAATATTTATAAGACAATCAAGTTCGTCCAATATTGTGGCACATTCTGAGGCCCCTGGGGGGCAAAGAAACACAAACCATGCATTGAAAACAGACATAAATGAACTGAAGAAGCGAGATATAGGCCAGATTTACCAGTCTGGATTTCATACACGATATCCAGGTTTAAGGCTTAAACGACGAATCAACATCATGGCACAAGATTAGTAACCTATAAGCGCTCCGTTTCACTTCTAACTCAAGTCTGATTCATAAGAATCTCAACTCAGTGCACAAACTCCGTAGCACCGGCGATGATCCTAAAATACCTTGGGTAGATCTGCAACTACAAAATTTGCCTCGGTATCACCATAAGGCTACATTTTTTTTATTTCAAACTGCCAAGGGACTTTTCACGTACGCAACAATACACACGGGCGTTTGATCTTACTACCCAGAGACCAGGGGTAATTACTACAAGTCCACGTGCAAATTTTCTAGTCTTCTCCAGGGCCTGAACCCGGAACCTCAACACTGGAGGCAGACGCCATGTCTAGAGACCACGCAGCTCCCCGACACGATATCGAAAGGATTGCAAAGGATAGAATGCAATAGATAAATCGACAACATATCCTGTATCAGATATAAACAGCAAAGAAGGATGATGATGCTTCTTCTGTGTGGCGTCGTTCTAGTCTATAGTATAACAAACAGAGATTCGACTTCACTGCAAATGAATCACACCCCCCCCCCCCTAATTGTTTGATTCCTGTGCCAATCAAAATCACGTAAATGTCCCTCACTGTTCTATTTAGAAACTTGTGGACACACAAATAGCTCTGGAAAAATCCGTAAACAGCCACACGCAATAAACACATAAGGCAGCCGCTAAAGGTGCCAACGCCAACAGAGTGCTAGACGCTCTCTATAGCCACATACTTTATCCACGTCAGAGTGGGAGGCTCGTAAACTATTAATCAAAGGAGAAGTCTAAATATTGGCAATAAAACAATTCAGTCGTGTATCCTGGCTGCCAGTGTATGAATCAATAAATGCGATAATCAATTGTACTTGTTTAGTGAAAGCTACAGAAAAATACTCCCTTTTCAACTCCTGGATAATCGATTGAGGCTTTGTTTTCGAAGTGTAGTAGGGTATTCTGTAGACTTCGCTAGTAGCGCTCATGCGGGATGCAGACATGGACAGCTCCAGACGGATTTATGAGGGATGTAAAATCATGCAGTTTTAGTAGTCTTCTTTCTATTAGCACTCACTGGCCTAAACTCCAGCAGAAAGTTCTGGTTGTTTATCCACATCTGGACTCCAGTTTTGTTCTAGAACCTGAATTTCGCGTGCATATCCGTTTTACACACATGGCTTGTTTGTATGCAAATTACTGGTTGCTCGTCGCCATGCACATGCACTCCGACCTGGAAGGAAACAGCTTTAATGGGTATCGGTCTCGGTGACGACATGGTTAAGCCGTTCGGGTCTCCATGGCGACATGGTTAAGTCGTTCGGGTCTACGTGGCGACATGGTTAAGCCGTTCGGGTCTCCGTGACGACCTGGTTACGCCGTTTTCTTGCGCTCTGAATGTCGTGGATTCGTTTTACGGCTGCTCCGATTAGTTCACGACAGAAATTTGTTTAGAGATCAATTCGGATCGTCGCCGGAGAGTTTATGCTTTGTGCGACTCTTGTAGTAGCCGGCTAGCTGCTCTGCAAAGAGAGTTTTAGCGATATGGGATAAAACCTGGTGCCATGAAGTCGACTGTGTAGACTAATTTACTTTAAAAAAACGAACGTGGTCGACTTTTACAACATTATTGTTGGGGGCTGTAGGTCTATCAGCTGGCTCTTCAATATGGTAGGCATTCCAAGTCAGTTATCTATCACCGACAGGATCACATGCTGGAACATTGTGAACAGCATTCTTTGTTCTATATCCATTGCTGCCATAATCTTGAGAGTATTCAGTCCTTTGTGGCATTTTACCGCAACTGACTCGATGTGATCTCTATAGGACAGGCTTCTATCGAAAGTGTTACCCAGGTACCTCAGTTTGCTTTCTCTTTTGATGTTATTGTTGTTAATTGTGAGGCTTTGAACATTAGCTCTTACAATTCTATTGTCCAGAGAGCACCACAAAACATCTGCCTTTTCTGGGTTGAAGACAGCAATCATTTCTGCACACCAGTTAGTCAGTCACTTCGTCTACAGTTGCCTGCATCTCTTAGGCTATCCGCGGTCTGTCACTCCCTTGTCTATATGCAATAACATCATCAGCAAATGTCAATATCCTTCCAACACCTGGTGCTTCAAGTTCTGCAATCCTGCTTGTATACACATTGAAGAGCACCGGTGAAATTAAAGAACCCTGGGGTAGTCCCGGGGCTACATTACATGGTTCTGAGGTTCATGTGCCTAGGCAAAGGGCAAACATATGTGAATGCAGGGCAGCTGTCATCCAGTTCACCAGCCAGGGACAAACCCCCTTCTCCATAAGTGCAGAAATCAAAATATCATATCTGACTCTATTGTAAGCATCCTCAAGATCAAGTGCTGCTACAACCGTCTCCTGTCTATTCTGGAACCCTTTATAAACATCAAAAGCAAAAGTAGCTGAATCAGACCGCGTATCCTTTACCTGGCCGGTAACTGCCCAAACCTTTTGGTAGCAGCTCTTCCCTTTCGAAAAACTTTTGTAGTTTAACTGCAATAGTCTTCTCTAGCTGTAGGGTGATAATCCCGAAACCTCTGAGTCTGGAATGATCTTTGCCTGGTTTTAGAATGGAAATTGTGTGGGAAAGAACTCAACAAATTCCAATAAATCAAGAAGTCAAGAAAAGACGCTAGCATTGAATAAGAAAGACGTTGAGAACAACACACCTGAGAACATTATAACTAGACTGTCTTTGCAACGGTACCCGCAGTGACATCAACATGAAGGTAGACCCACAAACATGCGGAGAAGAAATCTAGAGAGACGTTTTAAACATGTAGGGCGGATCTGGGGTGAGCTGCTTGCAACATCAAAGGACAGGGCGACGTGGCGCGAGTTGGTTCTGGGCCTATGCTCCACTGGGAGGGCTGGCTGGGGGAGGGGGGGGGGATAAAGGGCAGGAGAAGAAACAACATGGATTTACCAAAGTCTCAGTGTATCAATTGCGTGAAGTTAACCGAGGACAACTGTTCCCGCAACCAAACGTATTTTGTACATAATGCTCATCCTTTATTATTTGACCAATAGCCAGTAGATGTTTTCAACAGCATTGTCACCACCATCATCAGTTCTCGTTAGGCCTAGTGGCACATGAGGCTTCAGAGAGGACTTTCCATGCTTTCTTGTCCTGTGCAATCTTCAGTGCAGTTTTCCATGTCAAAGATGCCGCACTCAGGTCACTTTTCACCGTTCGTCTCCATGTTGTTTTTGGGCGCCCCTGTTTTCTCTTTCCCTCTGGTGTCCATGTGAGAGCTGTTTTGGCAGGTATATCAGGATTCATTCTCATAGCGTGGCCAAGACATTTCCATCTTATCTTGGTTATCATGCTGTCTAAAGTTTCTTGGTTTGTGACTTAAAGTAGTTTAGTGTTTGAGATTGTATCTGGATAAAAAATTTTGATGATTCTAAGTAGACATGTGTGGTGGAAGGTGGACAGCTTGTGTGCATCCTTTTTGGTCATTCTCCAGCATTACGCTCCATAAAGAAGAACTGACAAAATGATGCTCTTGTAGAGTCGGAGTTTCGTTCCTCTGCAGTAATTGTTGGATTTCCAGATTTGCCTCATCCTTCCAAAAGCAGCTATAGCTTTGTTCAGACGTGACTGTATGTCTTCTTCGGTCCCTCCCTATATGGACACCACACTGCCAAGATATGAGAAATGTTCTACATTTTCAAGAGTTTGGTTATTTATGGTCACTGGTTGTTGGTTTGGACTGCTTGTCAAGTATTGTCGCCAGTTGCCTTTATTTCACAGAGTATTTTTCAGGCAACTATTTTATACTGGGTTGATCTGGAAACGAAAATCTGTGTCCAAAAAATCCACACATCGAAGGTGATTTGAACACGCGACCAATCATCCGGCAGCCTAACGCGCTAGACACCACAACAAGCTGAGAGTCGCCGTGGCGGAGCGGCTAGACGCTCGAGGCGGATCGGAAGGTCGTAGGTTTACTCTCTGGCGGAGCGGGACTTTTTTTCAAAAATGACCTTGGCTCCCAGGTCGACCCAGCCTTGACTGAGACCGGGTACAGTCCTGGGAAGTAAAGGCGGCCGGTATGATACTGACGACATCACCCATCTTGTGCCGATTGGTCTATAAAATATAGGTCTAGCTCTCTGTGCCCTATACGCCTAAAGGCGTAGATAAGTGTTCTTTACTTCCTTTACTTTTACCACAACACGCTGGCTCCCTACTTGAGAAGACTTGAGCCCGGCCTCTTCAGCCTGACACTTCAGGGCCGCATGGCTAGTGAGGACGTCACGGACTGGGCTGGCTAGTCTTACTTTGTCCTACCGCAATAAAACATAAAATGCATAACCTCACCGAGTATTCTTTTTCTTCTTCTTCGCGTTCACCAGGTGTAAACTCTGGTGGAAAGTTCTGGTTGTTTGTCCACTTCTGGAATGCAGTCCTGTTCCAGAACTTGAGTGTTACTTGTGCATCCGTTTGACAGATCTGACCAACTAGTATGCAGACTGCTGGCTCCTTGCCTCTCAGGCAGATGCACTGACTTTGAAGGAAACTCTCAATTAGTCGACTCTTACGACATGCTTTTAGGTAGGCAATGGGTCTATTCTTGTTTTCCCTATAACAGGGCTTTGGAACACACACGGGGATACCGAGTATTCGAACGTGTGTATCTGTAATGGCCGGCTTTGGCTTGTTAAGAAAACATTTTAGAGGGCTGGACCTGTCGCTGTCCCAGGGTGCAGCAATAGTAACAAATGATACGCAGAAGTTGACTTTATATTGACTAAAACACACTGAGAACTCAAAAGTTCTCAACCACTCGACCAGCCGTGTCTCTATACAGCAATACAAAACTAAAAAAGAACCTGCAAATATAATCCTCACAACACATGAGCAGCTGGAGAATATGCAATGAATGTGCGAGGGCGCTTCTATGTTCTCTTCCTTCGAAATTCCATTAATTCTCTAGAGGGAAGCGCCAGGATTGGGGCCTGGGAGAAAAGGGTTGTCCTTTGTCTGGGCAACACGTAGAACTAATATTACACGGAAACCACAAGCCGCGCTAACAGGAAACATCCGATGTGATGCCCTCTTTATAAAAGCTGTTGGGGGTACGGGCCAAATTGGAAAATGATGACGAAGGAGATTCGGGTCTAGGTTTTTGGAGTGCATGAGGGCTATATTTCGTGGATATAATGCTGCCATAGTGGAACAGTGTAAATGAGATGTGTTTGTCATGTGTACAGTTTACTGACACATTAAAGGGGGTGGGGTGTGTGTGTATATATATACATAAGAAAAATGTTAGCAAAGGACTCTGTACGACTGTTTGGGGTTTGTAGTCAATAGAGTTAAAGTAAAGGCCCATTTTTCTCGCCATTATTATATTTTTTAGACAGTAAAATGACCCTTTTCTGCACCTTCAGACGAGATAAGCAAATAGTTGATTCATTCACTATCCTGTTGTGCCATTCATTATATGTCACATAGGGCTCAGAATTTGTTCCTCTATTCCCTTCTAGCTTGTGCAATCAGTTAAGTATCGTGGATGAATCCATTAAAGCTGTTTTGGTCTCTCTAATCAACGTTTGACTTGGGGTTTCGTTTGGGCGTCCTCGCCTCCTTAATCCCTTCATTTCCCATTGTAATGCCTGTTTGATGGTTCTCTACTGGTTTCTGCCCAGGATGTGTCCAATGTAGCGCCATCTTCTCTGTCTTATAACTGTTGATACTCGTGGTTGCCCAGACATTTCTCTTATTTCTTCACAACTTTTGAAATTATCCCGTTTTATTTTCATAATTTTCCTCAAACATTTATGTCCGAATGCATTTAACTTTTGATCTATGACTTTAGTGTTCTCCAACTTTCATTTGAATGTGTTAAAACTGAAATAACTTTAGAACTTAAAATACTTAACTTGGTTTAAAACTATACAATTTAGAGTTCCATATTTTGTATAAGCTATTAAAAGCGGCTTCGCCTTGCCAATGCGTGTTATAATTTATTTATTTCTATTTCCTTTTCTTTCAAAATTACAACCTAAATAAGTAAATGTATCTCTTACTTCAAATACTTTTGTCTCTAGTGTTACATTTGCTGGATCAGTAGTTTCTGTCATCAATAGATTTGTTGATGCTATATTTGCTAACTTTGCTGTTTTCATGTGCATGTCATTGCTGGTTTTTTATTTAGCATAACAATGTCATCAGTACAATCAAGATCGTCAAACTCTGTGTTTTCCACCCTGTCAATGCAAGTGTTTCCAACAAAACATTTTTTCATCACCCTGTCAATGGTTATGCCAAATAACAAAGAAGATCAAATGCAACCCTCTTTCACTCCAGTATCAACTTCAAACCAGTGATTCAAACCATCGTCTGTTCGCACTGCACAGTCTGAAACCTTCATACACTGCCTTAAAGGTGAAGTCGGGAGATGTGAACCAGCGTCATTGCACACGGTTATAAACCATAAGTGCTCTGCCACCAGTACGGACAGCTGATAAGAAACTGTCCGCCTGTGTCGCCGTTCGCACGTAACTCTGCAGCTACAGCGACGTTCCTCCATTCACCCCATACTGTCACTCTGGTACCCATTTCCTAGAGGCTGGGTGAACCCCAGGAACCGCCCGGTTTCGAACACCGACCATGGGCTGCAGCGAGTCGCAGCTGGATTTGAAAGCGAGCCTCTTATCGACTGCGCTAACGCGGCCAAACCCCCCATAGTGATGTCCTATGTAAACCATCAAAAGCCTTCTTAAAGCCAACGAAATTCAGAATAAGGGCGTGTTGTTTTTAACATGTTCCTCAAAAATAAGCCTCAGGGTAAATCTTTGATGTAACTAGCCGTGTCCAGGTCGAAAACGTGATTGCTGTTCTCTCAGGACTGTGTCCACTAATCCTTTAATTCTATTGAGAATTGGTTTACAAAACAATAGTTGACATTAAGGAGAACAGAATAATTCCTCTCAGTTGTTTCAATCAGCAAGATTACCATTCTTTGGAATTGTAATAAATATTTCTTTCTTCCACTAATCGGGGATTTTCCCCCCTCTGCTCATATTCTATTTAGCGGCGTCCGTGGCTTAGGCGTTGCGACTCGTAATTCCAACGTACCGCGGTCGAAACCCACTGCTGGCTGCGCGGATTTTTGTTATGGTATGGGGTGTCGCAGGTCGACCCAGCCTTGAGCGGGTACCAGGATGGCCGTCCTGGAGAAGAAGAGACGGTCGGCGTAATGCTGACCACATTACCCACCTAGTGCCGATGTTCTGGAAAAAAATGGGCGCTCTTCCCATATACCCGATGCGCCTAAAGGCCTGAAAAGGTATCTTTACTTACTTACTTACTTACTATAAGTAAAGTAAAGTAAAGGACCCTTTTCCACGCCATTAGTCGCATAGGGCATATAGAGCTAGACCTTTATTTTTATAGACCAATCATCACAAGATGGGTGATGTGGTCAGCATCACGCCGGCCGCCTCTACTTCCCGGGACTGCACCCGGTACCCACTCAAGGCTGGGTCGACCTGAGGGCCAAGGTCATTTTTGAAAAAAGTCCGTCTCCTCCAGGGAGCGAACCTACGACCTTCCGATCCGCGGCGAGCGTCTAGCCACTCCGCTACGGGGACTCCCAACAGCGTGGGACTGTGTTCAATCTTCTAGATAAAGCGAACCATTGCAAAGGAGTATGGCCGGTTTCCGAAACTTTCGATGGATCTTACTTACTAAATCTTTCACTCGATCTATCCATATGTGACGGTTACATACATTATGATACCTTGCGCATTTCTGCAGTAATGTGAGCATCTCCTACTGAGCATATATACGAAGTCTACATTTTATCGCACTGTCGGCTCTCAGATGACTTTTCAATGGGATCTTCTTCTTCTTCTTCTCGTTCACCAGCTGTACACTCTGGCGGAAGGTTCTGGTTGCTCGTCCACTACTGAACTGCAGTCCTGCTCCAGAACCTGAGTGTTGCATGTGCATCAGTTTTACAGATCTCATTCTCTTGAATACAGACTGTTGGTTCCTTGCCTCTCCGGCAGATGCACTCCGACTTCAATGGAAGCTCCCTAATTAGTCGACTCTTACGACATGCTTTTGGGGAGGCAGTGGGTCTATTCTTGTGTTCCCCACAATGGGGCCCCGGAACCCACACGGGGGTCAATGGGATCTATTTTAGGCTGGGTGGACCTCGAGGCTAAGGTCTTTTTTTTAAAAGTCTAGCTTTATTCGGATGTCAACCTACATTATTTCAATTTGCAGGCGAGCTCCCCGAGTATGTGGTGCTAGATTCATATTTGAATAGTCTGAACGGTGCGCTAAAGTTGTTAGCATTACACGGCTTTCTTGACTTTTCAAGTTATTTCTGATAACCTATTTCAGATAAGGCTGACCTAGGAGATAAGGTCAATTGTAAAATTCTTTCTCGATGCCAGTTCGAACCCAGGATCTTTAGCTTAATAGGCAAGCATCTAGCCACCGCACTACGGCAGCTGCCATTGGTTTCGTCGTACTAATTATATACTTAGTATACAAATCAGCTCTTGGTGAGGGTTGAAAATATCACAGCGGCCATATTAATGTTGCAGAACATTTACTGGTACCTTACCTTATCACAATCAAGTCACTGAACACTGGGCATTCTCATACGCGAGCACTCCTCCGATGCAGCAGCCACTTCAGTGTACCTTTATTGATTGTTCCTATGAGGAGTTGGTTATAGTGACTCCTATCTCGGCTTTGAATGTGAGATTGACATGTTTCGTCATGCTTTACTCCCAGGGGTTGCAAGACATTGTGGTATACGATTGATAGAAATTGTGGTATGTGATTGATAGAGATTGTGGTATATGATTGATAGAGATTGTGGTATGCGATTTATAGAGACTGTGATATGCAACTGATAGAGATTGTGGTACGCGATTGATAGAGATTGTGGTATGCGATTGATAGAGATTCTGGTATGAGAATGATAGAGATTGTGGATTTGATTGATAGAGACTGTGGTATGTGATTTAGTGATTGTGGTATGTGATTTAGCGATTCTGGTATGTGATTTACAGAGACTGTGGTAGGCGATTTATACGTTCGTTGAAATTTGCGGTGGTAGTGGGAAAGTAAATGGGCAACTCCGCCTTTTGTAAACAAAAATCCAGTAGGTATATCTTAGTTAATGCACTGCTAATAGTTCAGATTGTACTAGCGGCAGACGCAGTAGTTGTTGCTGTGTTGTCGTAATTTTTATTTTTTTAATTGTCTATTTATGTTAATGCGCGTCCAGATGTCATAATCAATTTTAAACAAACAATTATGTGAATTATTATTATTTGTAAACGTGGTGGTGGTGATAGTTGTTGTTGTTGTTTGTTGTTTTTCGTTTGTTGTAGTGTTTTTGCCGGTAATGGTAGTAGTGGAAGTGATGGTTCTGGTGGTAGTGGTTGTCGTCTTAGTATTACTGGTTGTGGTTGTTGTGCTGGTGTTGGTAGCAGCTGTAGTAGTAGTAAGAGTAATAGAGGTGGTAGCAGTAGTATCAGTACCAGGCATGCGAAAAAAAAGAAAAAGAGGAGGAGGAAGAAGGAGAAGAGGAAGAAGAAGAAGAAGAAGAAGAAGAAAGAAGAAGAAGAAGAAGAAGAAGAAGAAGAAGAAGAAGAAGAAGAAGAAGAAGAAGAAGAAGAAGAAGAAGAAGAAGAAGAAAAAGAAGAAGAAGAAGAAGAAGAAGAAGAAGAAGAAGAAGAAGAAGAAGAAGAAGAAGAAGAAGAAGAAGAAGAAGAAGAAGAAGAAGAAGAAGAAGAAGAAGAAGAAGAAGAAGAAGAAGAAGAAGGAGAAGAGGAAGAAGAAGAAGAAGAAGAAGAAGAAGAAGAAGAAGAAGAAGAAGAAGAAGAAGAAGAAGAAGAAGAAGAAGAAGAAGAAGAAGAAGAAGAAGAAGAAGAAGAAGAAGAAGAAGAAGAAGAAGAAGAAGAAGAAGAAGAAGAAGAAGAAGAAGAAGAAGAAGAAGAAGAAGAAGAAGAAGAAGAAGAAGAAAGAAGAAGAAGAAGAAGAAGAAGAAGAAGAAAAAGAAAAAAGAAGAAGAAGAAGAAGAAGAAGAAGAAGAAGAAGAAGAAGAAGAAGAAGAAGAAGAAGAAGAAGAAGAAGAAGAAGAAGAAGAAGAAGAAGAAGAAGAAGAAGAAGAAGAAGAAGAAGAAGAAGAAGAAGAAGAAGAAGAAGGAAGAAGAGATCACATGCAACGAAAAATTTAAAGATACGAAGGAAAATGGAAGAAGAAGTGAAAGAGAAAAAAAAAACGGGGAGAGGAAGAATGAGAAAGAAAGGGAGACAGAAACACAGAGAGAGAGAGAGAGAGAGAGAGAGAGAGAGAGAGAGAGAGAGAGAGGGGGAGAGAGAGAGAGAGAGAGAGAGAGAGAGAGAGAGAGAGAGAGAAAGAAGAGAGAGACAGAAGAGAGAGAGAGTGCAGCTGTAATTTCAGCATCTTCGATACAGAATGTATTCAGAGTGCGGGAATTCCCTCCCACTCTATCACTTCAGTTCCCAAACTTCAACTCCCAGGGTAACCCTCTAATCAGCTAAAGCTGTATTGTGCAAGGGAGTCAGAAGTTCAGCTCAAGGAATCACGTGAACCCAATGCACCAAACCCTGCACAATCATTGCCATTCATTACCGGGATTTTCCGGATGTGTACTATTTTTGTCCAAGTGGTTTTGTCTGTTTTGCAATAACATTAACTATTGCCATTTCGGTGGATTAACAAAGAAATTAGTTCAGTGCAATGTTTCTCATGTTCACTTTTAAATAATGCCAAAACAAACAATGCATTACATAATTTATTGCCTGTTATATTTCGCTTTTTTCTTGTCAAATTAGAGAGTTAAATTAGAGTTAAATCCACATTAAATGAAACACAAATGAATTCTTTTCGCTAAAATGCTGTAGTTACATTGTCAATTACTGTAGACCTCTGCACCGGCAACTCAAGAACAGCCAAGTGATTACCATGGCAACTTTAAATTTATTACATGATCTTTTTGTTTACATAACACAGTGAGTTCAGTTTATTGATACAGGAATTAGTAATATGTGAACAAGACATTAGCACAGATTGACGGCTGAATATCCTAGGCAGGCTCACTATCATCATGAGATATATCAAGGAGAACCGACTAGGCTATCCTGCCATGGACCTAATAATAGCGGATGACCGAACATTGGACAGTAAAGAACGGTGGTCTTACACGCGAGAGATCCAGGTTCGAATCCTCGTTAAGATTATGAGAGTCTGTGATTTTGTTTTAAATTTTTTTTTAGCGATGAAAATGTAATGAATACGAGGCACAAAGACAAAAGGATTGTGTTAAATATGCACACACACACACACACACACACACACACACACACACACACACACACACACACACACACACATATTCATAAGTTAAGGATTATGTTTTACGCTGTGATGCATCGTGTATATGATACTAAACATTTTTCCAAAGACCCGTCAGAACTTACATGGTGCGGCAGCTGCAACTGGGTTTATGGTGCATACACCGGTCAGCCCTTGTTGTGTGTTGATAATATCAAAGCGGCCGTCATCACGCTGCACAACTTCCTGGTATATTATGTTAATTTATCACAATCGTCATTTCCACCTTTACTTTCCTGGACTTTATCTGGTACCTACTTTAGGCTGGGTCGGTCTGGGAGCCAAGGTCAATTCTTAAAACTAATCCGCCTCTGATCCCACTTGAATAAACACAAGTTAACAGCTGCAATACCCTGAGATTCTGCTCTTGCCTCCTGTTAGGGACGTCACAACGTACGTATTTGAACGTAAACCTTTAGGATAGCGGGCAGGTGTTTAGCCGCTTCTGTACCGCAGCTCCCACAAACACACGTGTTTTCTCCTACACTGTACATCAATTCATTTTTCTTGTACAAGATAGAAAACAAATGGAAGCCTTTAAAATATCATTTGTCAAAAATGCAACACGGGTCAACATTTAAAATGGCTGACA
This sequence comes from Candidula unifasciata, assembly GCA_905116865.2. Lineage (NCBI taxonomy): Eukaryota > Metazoa > Mollusca > Gastropoda > Stylommatophora > Geomitridae > Candidula > Candidula unifasciata. Next base: position 42,555 of record CAJHNH020000856.1, on the reverse strand, counting down.
TCCAATCACCGCAAACGCCGATGAACCAACCGCCTTCCGCATTTATGTCAAGTAG